>VXAX01001290.1:116659-211308 GCA_013399835.1 Leptocoma aspasia | reverse complement strand
TCGGCCGGGCCGGGCGAGGGACGCCGGGGACACCGGGGGTTCCGCCCGAGCGGCGGCGGAGCCGGGGCACCGCCTCCCTGCGCCGCTCCCCTCGCACAGGTGAGCGGGGGGCGGTGCCCGCCCCGGGGGCGGTCCCGAGCAGCCGCGAGGGCGGGGGGGCGGCACGCCCCGCCCCGTCCCGCCCTGTGACAGCCCTGAGGCGCCGCGTATCCTCAGCGGGACCCTCGGTGGTACCGGCACCCTCTGTGGATCCCATCCCCGGGCGTGCGGTGGGATGCCGCGCTCCGCTTTGGGCTGTCCTAACCCCGGGAGCTGCCGGTTCGGGTGCTGGCCGCACCCCAGTACTGCCGGATCCCCCCGCGCCCCGACAGCCCCCGGCGGGGACACCTCTTGTCCTGCCTGCAGAGCTCCCGCCATCACCCCGCGTTTGGAGCGGAGTCAGGGCTTTACCCCGACGTGGGGGCAGGTCCGTGCATCAGTCACTCCTCACAAAGTGCCCCAATCACACCTGGTTTTCCCCCAAAGTGAGAGCAGGACCGCGCTCGGGTTAATTATGGGCTAATTAAGGCTTTCCGTCCCGCCTTGGGGCACACGGCAGTGTTGGCTCTGCAGGGCAGCGCGGCCCCTGCCCGCCCTCACGGAAGGGTGTGAGGGGAGGGGTGGGCTGGTCCCTGGGGGTTTAGGGACTGCAGGGGCTCAGGGCTGGGTTTAGGGCATGCAGAGACTCAGGGGTGTTCCCACGTTCTTTGCTTAAAAGCCCCAGTCACCGAGAGACCCAACCACCGCGCCGGGGAGCGGCAGCACCCACCGAAGCTGGGGACACCGTAGAGCAGTAGCCCTTGTCCACCAGGTAAGAGCTAGGGCAGGAGGCTGCAGTGTCTGGAGGGGAGAAAGGGCTTTGAGATGGATAGCCAGGAAGGGACTGCTGAGGCAACGGGAGCTGCTTCTGAAACGGCATCTTCTGTAGAAATCAGAAGGTAGGGGAGAGAGGAAGGGGTTTCCCCACTGACTGCAGAGGTCCCCCAGACTGGGCACGTGCCTTGAGGTCACCCTGGCATCGATACCTTAGCAGTGGCTATGGGCACCCTCATGTCTGCATGTGGTGGGGAGCCTATTGGAAAGAAAACCTCTGAAGCCCTTGTTCCTGCTGTGCAGCCCAAACTCCAAACCACAGGGGCACTGACACAAAGTGATCATCGAGGTCATCAGCTCACTGTGCAAAACCTGGTCTCCATGAGGGGCTTTGAGGGGGATGCTTGGAGGGCTTTTCTTGTTTCCTGGCCTGGCTGTATTCTGCTGGCTCAGCTTGACCATGTCCTCCACTGAAGGAAATGGGAGCAGACCCAGCACCACAGAGCATTTTGTTCCTGTGAAAGGGTGGTTGTGGCAGCAGCTGAGCTAGGGCAGCTCACTGAGGGGCAGCTGGATAAATCCTGCATGGTCATGGAGCAACCTTCTCCACAAACTGCCTTCAGCCATGCAAACTGGGGTGAATGATACTCTGTGCATTCCCAAGCTCTCCTAGGATGCTCTTGTTCCTTGTTCATAACATAAAAAGTGATCACAGCCCTGTTCAAAGGGGTGGCTGTAGCCCAAGGCAGTGGGTACAGGTAGTGTTGGAGATGGGGGCTTATGCTGTGTCCGTCCTCTCCTCCACCAGGCTCTCTCCCTTGCAATTCTCCCTGGCTGCAAGTTGGCTTTTCCAGGGCTGTGGCTGCACAGCAGCTGGAGGTTCAGGAGGTGATAACTGGAGCTGGTCTGTGTAGATACTACAGGGTGCAGCAGGATTAGGTTTGGACACTGCATAGGTCATTGCTTAGGTTTGGGTGCTTCCGTGGCTTGAGCCAGGTCTTGCTGCTGCTCAGAGAGATCAAAGGCTCTGCCGTCATGGGCTGTTGGGGTTGCTGCTTGTGGACTGAGCCACAGCTGGCTCTGTAGCATTTTCTCTGTCCTCATGGGCACTGGGGAACCAGGGCAGCAAGCGCTGCTGCCGCCAACCTGTGCCATATCCTCCACCCAGCCAGCACAGGCAGTGATTTCTTCTGCTCAGCTGGCATTTGCTGCTCTCTGGCCCATCTCCAGCTGTAAAACTCCAGCCTAGGTGGTCCAGGCTAAGAGCTTGAATAGCCAATTGGCCGATTGTGATGGGGTGGCTTGGGCAGCGCAGATGGGGCCAGGCACAAAGCATTGTCCTGGCAGACACTCTGCCTCGAGCTCCTGCTCACCTTCCCACCTACGGCTTGAATGTGGCCTCAGGACACTGCCCAGTGCTGGCCCTCTGCTTTTTAATCATTGAGTGGCCCAGCTGGCCTCGAGTTGTGGATTTCAGTGAAGGGTCAGGTTTTGCAGAGCTCTGCTTGCAGCAGTGCTGGGTTTATGGAGGTGCAGAGAGTGGTGCATCCTCGGGGCTGGTCGGGCACCACGGGGCAGCCCTGGATGCAGGAGCTGCTGCTGTCTCTGGCTGTCAGAGAAGTGCCCTCTGCTGTAACTGCCTGAGAAGCTTCGTGGCACCAGGAAAACCCGAGAGCACAGCAGGAGCCTCTAAGAGATGAAGAAGGAATTAAAACTTTAATCTTATTTAGACTCTGGGTAATTAATACAAAGGCTATAAAATGTGGGCCTGATCCTGGCACTGACTGCTGGGCACCGTGCTGTGGCCGGTGGGGCCGCAGCAGCTGCAGGCTGGCTCTCCTCCCCGGCTGGCTCTCCTGGCAGGTGCCAATGTTTTGTTTGCAGACACGGTGGCTTTAATCCTGGAGCTGGGACGGGCTGTGCGCTGCGAGAGCCACGCTGCTTCAGTTTGGCCTGTGGACTCCAAAATCTCCCCGAGACAGGAGTCTGGCTGATACCTGTCTTGGCACACGATTGCAAGCTCTGCTTTTCTAAAGAGGATAACGAGTCCTGTCCATTTTCTGGCTCTGCAGCAGCAAGGTGGGGCAGGATGGGTTTGGTGCTTGCCTTTCTCAGGAGAACCTGTGTGTCCTGTCCAGCATCCCTATTCCCTGGTGTTGGGGTTTGGGTGCCCTTTCCATGGGCAAGGCCCCTAAGGACCCTACTGCTGTAGTGGACAGTTCATGTAAAACCATCTTGGTTAAATGTAATTCCAGCTTTGATCTGGTCTTCATATGGTGAGGACCATTATTTCCCCAAAGGAGAAGAGGATGGGCCCAGGATTTGCTCTCTGGAGTGCTGGGCTACACATTTTCTGGTGTAGATGATGCTGGTCCTGGGGACTGCGTGTGATGTGGGCACTGTGGGGCTGCTCCTGGGCTGGGGATGGTGCAGCTGTGTCACATCTGGTCCAGCCTTGCTGATGTCCTGGTGCCAGGGCTGGTTTTGCAGCCGTCGATGCTGCAGCAGGATCCAGCAGCAAAACCTGGCGGTCTGCTGCTCTCAGCTGCAGAGTAAACAAGCTGGCAAGAGAAACCATTTTGCTTCAGCTAGTAGGAGAAACCCTTTTTAGGTAGCACTTCCAACTGGCAATGCTCTCCTTCATTAACCCCCTCCTTCCCTTCCCAATGAAACGTGAATTTGCAGCAATTGGAGATCAGGCGCTTGCCAGTGCAGCTTTGCCACCCAGAGCAACGAACACAGACGTGAATTTACTGCTTGATCTCATAATTTCACTGCAATTAGACTGGCTGCTATAAAGCAATTTCCCCTTGAGCCTCGGAGTCCTGGGCCTGGGCACTGCCCAGCTTTTCTCAGACAAGGAAACGGAGGCCTTTGGGTATTGGCTGAAACACGAGTTTTTTTGGGTGCACCTGGAACTTGACTCCCTGGAGATGCGTCTATGAGCTGGAGCTGCAAGTGCCTGGCATGTCTGAAAAGGAGCCTGCTTTTCAGGCTTACTTATTACAAGTCAGGCACCCAAAGCTAGTGGGAAAACAAGCCAGAACAAGGTTTTCAGGCTGAGCTCTTGGAGCAGGGCTGGCTTTTGCCACTTTCTCCTCTCTGCTGGGCAAGCTTAAGGTTGCCTGGCTCTCCAGGGTGCTCCCCATCTTGGGGGGGACAAGTAGGGCAGACCCACAGGTTCTGCTGCAGCGTGTGGGGAATGGGGCATGTCAGGTCCCGAAGCCAGGAGCCTCTGGAGAGGCGTATCCATCTCTATTGATCCAGTGGGCTCTGGGTAGGGCTGTCACCTCGCTGTTGTAGCTGTTAGCTCTTTCTCTCAGCTTTGCTTCACAGTCAAACACTTTGTATAAAATCCTGGAGAAAAAGGGATTGAAACCATACTGAAAAAGCATCCATTTAATTATCTTTTCTCCATGCTTTTAGGTGGGGAACTGTATAATGCCTCCCAAGTGACACTGTGGCACTGGGCATGGATGATGTGCTCAGTATTTTGATTTGGTCTGCTCCTACCTAAATTCACCAACTCATTTCCTGTGTTCCTGGGAACTGCTGTGGAGGATATGGGGGCTTCTGTAAGCTTGCTTCATGGCCTCTCACTGCTGTGTGGCCAAGCACCTGTACCCCATGTGGTGCTTACAAACTCTCCTGGTGCCTTCTATGCTCCTACTGGAGTGTTGGGAGGTGCCTTGGATGGGAATTGTATGACTTCTTTTGACTTATCCTAGAAGGGTGGAATTGAGGAGGTTATTGCTACCAGGATCCTACTGCTGATCCTCTTCTGAATGGCCTCTGCTTATCCTGTTGCAAGGGGGAAAATGCTGGCTGTGTTGGCCAGCTGGTGACGTGACCCAAAGGAGAAGGGGGTTTCTGTCTGTGTTGATGTATTTTAGCCCATTGATGGCTTGCTGTGCCCACAGGTCAATCTGCAGTAGCAGTTCTGTTCTTTGCTAGAGCTGAGGAGGGGAATGAGCTGCTGATGGTGTAAGCAGAGCTGTGGGTGCTCATGGAGAGGCTGCAGTGTCCTGGTTGATCTTGGTGTGAGTTATGTGGCTCATATCATGCCCAGAGCTGCTTGTGTGATGCTCTCCAGGGGCAGCATTGTAAAGCTCCCGGTACAGGCACTTCCCCATGTCTCTAACAAACCTCTCCAGCTGTGCTGGTTGCTGTTGGTGCCTTGTCTCCTTGTTCTGGTATTTGGAGGCCATTGATTTCCTGCAAAACCATTGCAGGATGCTAAAGCTGCAAGATAATGGTGTGCAGCAAGCTTGGGAGCTGCCCTTTCGGGAAGAGGGGATGAAGTTGGGGTCTACTCCTTCCTGTGAACATTTCACACCTTGGACTGGGTGCTCCCCTGGGCCCTGCCAGCCAAGGAGCTCATTAAACCTCCCTGACAGACGTGGTGCCCACCCTTCTCCTGGGGTCGTGTGGGATTGTGGGAGTTCCTCTGACACTGTGAGAGAGAAAGCAACTCTGTGCCAGGGGCCTCCCTTGGCAGCTGGTGGCTCTCTGGAGCTGCTGTGGGGTCTTGCTGCTGCCTCAAAGCATCATTTCCAGGAGCCATGAGGTGCCTTGGGCAACCAGTGCTGTTTGCTGGGCTGTGGTATCTGATAGAGACCTTATTTTAATTGCTAGGTCAGATATCCTGCAGTCTTTATTGCTGTGTAGCCAAGAGTTGATCCCTGGACTTGGTCTGACCCTGAGTTACAGCTGTAAATGAGGCTGTGCTGGAGCACAGTCCTTACCCAAACTGGGAAGTCTGTCTCCAACCAGCATGAATGAGGGATCTTACCTGCAAATCCTGTTCCCGTCTGTCCTGGGTGGAGCAGGACAGGACTTGCTGGGGACTGAGTGGGGTTTGTAATCGTGCTCCCTGCTGGCGATGGGAGCAGCAGGCTCGGAGGAGGCTGGGCATCACCTGCTACAGGGTTCTGGGAGGAGTGGAGACCAGGCACCTGTGATCTAGGGCTAACCCTGCCTCTGTTTCCCCTCCCATCTCCCCGTCCTGTGGTTTCTAGATAATCATCAGAGTAGGGCAGGGCCTGTCTTACCGCCCAGGCAGTGTCTGGTGCAGGGGACCCTTGGGTGACTCCTGTGATGGGCATTGCTCATCTCCAGTGACACGACCTGCCCAGGGCTCGGGGTGCCAGGTGACGCTTGGCATTGAGGGCAACCAAATCGAACTCTGTTCCTGTCAAATCTGTAGGGAGGGCATTTGGGGTAGTAAAAAAACCCCAAAACTGTAGTAAAGGTGGAGCTGTGGCTCGCCTGGGGAATGAACGCTGGGGTGCTGAATGGGAGTTTAGCCTCGGGCACGGTGGTGTCTCAGTGGGGATTCCCTTCCCTGCTGAAAGTGACTCCAGGAGTGCTGCCAGCGGGCGCGGGGCTCCGAAAGGGTTAATGGCTGCTCGTCTGTCATGGAACCTCCAGCCTTTCCCGAGCGGAGCCCCTCCGGCCGGGAGCAGCGTGGCCTTACGGTGCTCCGCGGATAGACGGACACACGGCGGCAGAACTACAATCCCCGGCAGGGAGCAAACCCCCGGGGTGTGCCGGGACTGGTAGTCCGGGGCCTGGCGTGGGGGTCCCCGCTGCCACTCGTGGCTGGGGCGGGGGGACCCGGAGGGAATGTGCCGGCTCGGGGAGGAGCCAGCGTGTTCACCCACTTTGTTGTTATATACCTTAAAGGAGCAGTGGCTGTGCCCGAGCGAGCTCCCTAGCGGAGCCTCGCAACCCGGGCTGTGGGCTTTTTAAAGATAAAAATCACTCGCGTGGCCTCCCTTATTAACGACATCTCTCGCTCTCAGTAACTCCTTCGGCGCCTGGGCATCGCCGTGCGGCGCGGGGCTGGGCCCGCCCGCCGCGGGGCTGCTGCGCTGCGCTGGACCGCTCTGGTCCTGCATCCCCGCCAGAGCATCCTCCTCCCGGCGCTCTCTGTCTGGGAGCCCGGAGCTGCCGGGGTGCGAGTGCCGAAACCCCCAGCGCTCTTCATGCCACGGAAAATCTATTTCCTTGCAGGGAGACATCCCCGTTCATGGTCGCCGCAGATAAAGAGCTCTGGAGAGAAGTGTGGAGTAGCGACGACGTGGGCAGCGCGGCAGATTTCTCATGCCACTGTGGCACAGCCGTGACCTGGAGATTTCTTCCTCCCTGCGGCATAATTCAGTCTAGCACCCGGTGCCTCCAGCTAAACACCCTGGCCCGGCCCTGGCATGTGCCCAGCAGACACCCACATCAAAGCCACCGCGGCTTGCCTGGCCCCTCGCCAGCAGCTACCTCTAGACAGCTTGTGCAAACCTGGAGGGAGATGACTGCGGAGCATCCAGCCCTCAGCAGCTCCCGCCTGCTGTGGGGCAGCCGGGGCTGCCTTGGGTGTGTGGTGGGAGCCACAGCTGGGTGGGTGACCCCATACTGGGATCGTGGTGGGGGTGCCTCTGAAACATCTGTCCCAGTGAAGCTGGGCAGCTGCAGCCTGGCACTGGCTGCTTTCAACTGCTTTGTCCCTGCTTCCCTGCGCTGGTAGTCATTGCCTCCATGCCCCTCTGAGCCTCGGCAGAGGCGGGTGAAATCTCTCTGCCAGGTGAATGTGCTGGAGAGAGGCTGGTGGAGTGCAGCACGGGAACCTTGCTGACTGGAAAAGCAGGAATAACCACCCAAACGCAACTGGTGTGGGGGGGCTGTGCTGCTGCAGGGAGCTGGCAGCTGAGCTGGTTGGTGCTGGGTGATGCTCTGGGGCAGGTGGCCCAGGCCTGCCTTTGCTTTCCAGGGTCACACACTGCGGTTCACACGTGGTTGTCACCAGCATGAAGGCAAGGGGAGGGCTTGGGTGGCAGAGATGAGCCCAGTGCTCTTGGCTGAACTTTTCATTCCTGTGCTTTTGGGTGCAGCTCAGCCTCCTCACAGCCTGGATGTTTGCCTGCTGAGGGGCTGTACTTGATCCTTTTTCCTTCATGAGTGTGGGTGTTGGAAAGAACATTGGGAACGCATGCTCCTGCCTGGAACTGGGCTCTAACTGGTACATGCTATGAGTTCAGGATAGTGTCCAAAAGGCTTCCAGCCTGGTGCCTAGTCCAGTGTGGCTGGCAGTTGGCAGAGCTGCTGGTCATGTTTGGTTTTGGAGTTGTCTGAGTGAAATTCATATCCAGAGCAGAGGAACTCTTCCCTGGGGTGCAGAAAGCTCCTGGTGCATGAGTGACATGGTGGGAGCAGAAGGGCTGAAGGCCGTCAGAGCTTGTATCTGGAGAGCCCTGCTGTGCCTGGCCCTGGCTGCCCTGTGTGCAGGGACTCGTGTGGTTGGGTGCTGGAGCACAACTCACGCAGCTGTGACCTCTTGGACACGCTGAGGGCAGCAGAAAGACCCTTCTGGGCTGCAGCAGTCTGTATCACATCCTTTTCTGTGCAAAAGGAAACAGTGGAATGGGAGAGGCTGCCTGTGCTGAGCTGCTGGCTGCTGCATCCCTCAAGAAACCTGGGCTGCAGGGAGCCCATGATGCTGCTCTGCTGTGGATGCAGCCAGCCTGCTGCCTCAGGGGTGCTGAGACAAGGAACCATAAGGGGTCCTGCCCTTGCTGGTGCCAGTTCACAGCAGTCTATGGAAGCACCAGTGCAAACTTCATAGTGAACTGTGAGCAACGAGAATCCTATGGGATGCAGGGAAGATGGCAGGGGCTCAGTCTAACACCTCGTGCTGTACCTGGCTGCTCTCCAGAGTCTGTTCAGGGGCTAGGTGAGGTGGTGTGTGCTGTATACTGGGCTGAACCTTGGTCCAATCACTCCCTGTGCTCTCTGTGCTCATCAGTGTTGCAATGCTGGCAAGTCACTGTCTTGCAAACAGCTCCTGTACATGTGTGTGCTGTGCCTGGCCCAGCAGGGACCTGCCTACGGGGCTGTGTGAGCCCTGACACAGCATTTGGGGGAAATTATGGGCTCCACAGAGACCTGGTGAAGCTCTCTGGTGGAGAAGGGCACAGGAGAGCTCTCCTACAGGCCTGTCTTAGCTCTGTTGCTTATTCTTTTTTGATTTTCATTCCTTGCCTGCTATTTGTGAGCCTCGTACCAGCAGCCTTACAGCTGCCTAACACATTGTGATGGTTGTGCTGCAGCAGGTGCCTCTAAGGAGCCCTGCACTGAGGCTGCTGAGGTGTGCACCCCTCCACACACCCCAAGCTGATTGCTTCTGACATAGTCGTGCTCAGACTAAGGCTGAGCCTGGACCCTTCCTGTATGATGTTGGAGCAGAAGCCCCAAGGGGTGAAATGCAGCTGCTGGAGGAGGCAGCAGGAACTGTGGGTTGGGGGTCTTGGAGGTGAAGCTGTTTGCAAACAGCTCCTGGGTGCAGTGGCACTTTTTACACTGTGTGACATATGCACAGGCATCCCCAAGGCTGAAGGGAACTTTGACTCTGGCAAGGGTAGAAATGAAACATGGATAACATCGCTAGGCTAGCGTTGCTAGAGGAATTAAGAACCAAGCAACTGCATCCATAGGAACCTCAGTTCTTCCCTTATCCCCTTGCACATCGAAGTTAATTGCATTTCCAACTGACACATCAAGCTGTCCTGCCACGGTCGTCTGCAGCAAAGTCAGCGCATCGTGGTTGCTCTGGGATATAAACCTCACCTCTGGTGTCTCGCTCTCTTGGGGGGATAATGTCTTTCCCAGGGCTGTTTGTGGTATGGTCAGGTCTTAGGAGCCCAGGGCTCAAGCTGAGTTGTCTTGTCAGGTCTTTACGGGTATCTCTTGAAGGTGAGACTTGTCAGGCTTAAGCAATGGATGAAATTTTTTTAATGGGTGTTCAGCAGCCACTGTGGAGATGCTTAAGGGCATAAATTTTTTAAGAGCATAATGGATGTTAAGCTCTCAAAAATAAATCCTAAGTCTCTCTAGCCTGTGTTTCCCAAGGTATTGGTGGCTAGCTTAAAATGAGAGAGCAAGCGAAATGAAATAAAAGGCTTTTAGATGGTGCAGATCACCAGTATGGAGCTTCTGCTTTCTTTGAGTGTCTGAGTTAGCACTTTGGGATGCTGAGGGTCAGGACAGGGAGGTCTTAATCCCTGGTCAGTGCTGTGGGGGCCCAGACTGGAAAGCAGAGTTAAAGGGTTTTCTCCACAGCAGGAAGATTGGTAGGGCAGAGTGGGCAGTGCTGAGTGCTAAACTTTCTGGCCCAGAAGACTTAGTGATGGCAACCAGAGAGATGGAAGTTCTCTTGAAGCAGAGCCAACAAAGTCTGGGTGTGGGAGATGGGTTGGTGCCTTCCTCCTTCGAGCAAGAGGCAGGAAGATCTGGACAGAGCAGCTCTGTGCACACAGTTCCAGGGAGATGACAATGAAGCTGTGAGGTGCCAGGGCTTCCTCTTCCACCCTGCCCAGATGAGCTTTTCCCATGGAAGTGCCAGCCCTGTGCAGGGGTTTCACCCAGTTCTTGTTGCACAAGGAGCTGGGACAGCAGACAGGAGATGTTCCCTGCTGGCTGGTGCAGTGCCCCAGAGCTGGGAAATGGAGAGGAACTGACTTCATCCTTCCCCAGCCACTGTTACCCCAGGCTGGGAATCAGAGCCACTTGTTCTCTCTCTCCAGCCACAGCGATGGGAAGGAGGTGGAAGAATGCTGTGCTGGCATGGGCAGCACTGCTGAGGGTGCCAGGAAGCGACAGCCCAAAACTTGTTTGATGTTGTTTTCTTCTCCCACCACTGGAGAAGGGAAGACTGCAGCTCCAGGAGCATGGAGCTCATGCTTGTCTCTTTGTGCCCAGAGGGGCTGGCTCAGAAAAAGTGGGAGCAGCCCTGATCCCGTGCACAGCCCTGGGAGGTGGCATGAATGCAAATGCTGGCATCCTGCGGCGCTGTACCTTTGTGTTGTTCATGCCAGCTTCCCTCCCAAATCTGGTTGGAAACCTTTCAGCATTCCCCATGAGGTCAGCTCTGCTGTGGCTCTGCTCGCTGAGGTCAGCTTGTACCTGCTGAGGGCTTGGCCCCATTTTATAGAGCTTTTCCATGAGGTGTGCCCTGGGAATGCCCTCCCCTGGGCTGTGGTAACAGTGCTTGGAGATGAGCAGTGCTGGTGCCTTCAGGAGGATGAGGAAATTGAGGTGCTGGGTGATTTGCACCTGGAGTTTCTGTTGCTTTCTGCTCCTTGCTGGGGTTCAGAGGTAGGTGTTGACCCACTCTGAGGTGACAGGTTCAGAAACATCAAGTTGTGAGTGCCTTGGTGGCAGGAAGAAGTAAGAAAAGTAGAAGATTTGGAAATGACCGTGGAAAAAATACTCCTTGAAGTACGGGTTGATGGAGAAATGTTACCTGCTGCTTTTCTACTTCAGCCTAACCCTGTTCCTCAGTTCTGGTAGAGATTGGTGTGTAATAATGGGAATAGGAAAAACATGTATTTCTGATGTGGACTGGGTCGGCTCAAAGGGCTGCTGTTTATGAAGTCTGACGGCCTTCCTTCATCTCAAAGGCACCTCTGGATTCTCAGTCCCATCACAGCTAAGCCAAGGGACAAAAGGCTCTATCTTCCCCTCTTCCCTGACAGCTGTGAGGATCAGAGCTCTGGCTGCTTCTCGAAAACACAAGGTGTGTCTGCACCAAGAGCCTCTGGCAGGAGGCTGGCATGGGATGTTCCTCCTTGCTTTGTTTTGCACATTCAGATTTTCTTTCCTGCTTCTCCAGCCCTCTCCAAGCATCGCTCACCTCTGCTCATGCTGGGAGAGCATTTCTGGGTGCTGCTGAAGTGATTGGAGGTGGGAGAACACCCTCCTACCCAGCACGAGTTTGCAAGTTCTCTGGGCTCCCAGCTGCTCTGGCTGCTGCTGCTGCCTCTTGTGGGAGGACAGGAGGGACTGAGCAGGGGGGTCTCTTCTCCTTGGCACAGCTGCACTGGGGCTCTCTGCAGCTCCCAGGAACCAGGCATGGCAGCTCTTCCCCAGATGGAGGACAGGACCCTGGGGATATTGACCGTCTGCTGCTTTGCTGCCCCAAAAAAAGCCTGAAGGCTGTTTAGTGCTGCTGTTCTGCTGTAAAGCATTGAATTGCACCAAACCCCATGCTCCCCTCTGTTAGCCCTGAAGATGGATGCAGATGACTCCCCTCCTGACATGAGCGTGATCTGTGTGCGCTTGGCTCTCCTCTCTTCCTGGGCAGCTGGCAGGTTATTTTTGGTTCTGCAGCGGCCCAGATCTGGTTTCTTCTGGGGTGAGTCCCTGCCCAGTGCACCTCTTGCATCCCTTGGGCTTGTGGGAGGTGAGGAGCAGTCTTCCCTTGCCCACATGTCAGCTGGAGCCGGCAGGGATGCTCCAGTAGTCCCCTGCTGAAGGGCTTGTCTGGCATCTCTGTGGAATGGCTGAGAGAAGGGGGCGTTGGCCAGGTCTATGGGGACTCACCTGGATGTGGCAGCCCAGGAAACCTGATCTGTGGGCCTCTTTGGGAGGAAAGGGATGGGCAGGAGCAGCTGGTGCTCTCTCAGGGCTTGGAAATCCAAGCCAACACCTCGTCACGTGCATCACTCTTGGCTCACGGGCTGAAGGAACAGCATCCCCCTTCTCTCGGCTCCTGGCCTCCTGCCAGTGTCCTGCAGTGAAAGCCCCTTTAGAAGGGCATTGTGGAGGCTGAAGGGTTTTCTGGGGACAGTCCTGGGGAGATGCTGGGGACCTCCAGCCCTGTGTCTCCTTGGGAAGGCCTCACTTGCAAGGCTGTTTCTTCTCTTAAGCTCCCCTGCAACTTCAGCACTTTCTTAAAATCGAGGTTTGTCCCAGCAATGCTGGAGCAGGGCTTTATTCCACTGCAACAGGGTACTGCTCAAAGCATCCTCTCCACATCTGCATGGTGGGATTTTTGGAGGTCCCTGCTTACCTGAAGAGGGACAGAGGGTAAATGCAATCAAAGAAATGTTTTCCACACGTTAGACACAAGTTGAATATTTGCTGGGCACTGCAGGCTGTGTGGGAAAGGGAGGCTGCTTGTTTCTCTGTGCCCAGCTGTCTCTGTAGGCTGGTGGAGCTGAGCACCTTGCTGGAGGTGAACATCTTGGTGGAACTGAGCCTGCAGGAGGTATTTTGGGAGCAGGTATCCACAGTGGATGTGTGTCCCCAACTGCATTGCTGGCACTGTGTACAGAAATAATTATTCAAGGCATTTAGTAGGCTGGTGTGCTGTTTATTCCAGTATTTGGTCCTGTACGGGTGCTCGAGAGCCTGTGTGCTCAGCAGTGGAGTTGGGGTAAGAGCCCCTCCCCAGGCAGTGCTGGCTGCCATGGCTAAGGACACTGCATCCAAACAATGCTGAGGAGAGTGGGACTAAAATCATGGTGCATATGTTTGTAAGGTGGTGGCTGGCAGCAGTGGGCCTGGGTGTCAGAGCTGCCCTGATGTATCCTGGGCACCAGGAGAGGCTGCAGCACTCCCTGTCCAGTGCTTCCCATCCTCAATGGCACAGCTTTTTCTCACTGAAAACTGTGTCCCTTTCTCTGGGGAGGGAGCATCAACACATCCTCCCACGCTCCTGCTCATCCCCTTCCAACAAAATGCTGCTCTGACGTTTCTCTCTGCTCCTGGCAGGGAGTGAAGCTGTTTCCAGTCCCTGGCTGGGGCTCGTGGTGTAAGCACACAGGTCTGGGCTCTTGTGCTCTGAGCATCCTCCTTTTCTGCTCTGTGTTGGGTTTCTGACTCATCTCTCAGGACCTGAGAGCCTGGCTCCTAACTGCAAGACTGGCTCCTGCCAGTTCTTCTGTGGGAGAGCTCATCTCCCCGTGAGCTGAGGGTCTCATGCTACCGAAAACAGAACCAAATCAACTGTGAATAGGTTTTAACTTACTATTCAGGAATACAATAGAAAATCAAAGAGATGCTACATCTCCTTTGACTGTCTGTGTGCCTGGTTTCCTTTGTTGCAGGTGACTGAAGGCAAGAAAATAGGTTTGTTATGAAAGCACCAGGTCAAAACTGCCCTTCTCTGGCAAGCTGGAAACCAGGAGATGTAGAGGTGCTGGCTTGAGTGGACCAGGCCTGCTGTGGGTGGGAACAATGCAAGGCTGAGGCTGGTGGCTCTGTTGCCCCACGTTGGCTCTGCAGGGTGCAAAGAGCACCTGAGCTCTGCACAGCACAGCAGGTCTGGTGTGAGAGGCTTTGTCCAGCCTTCACCCCTGCCCAAGCCCTTGCAGAGGACAAGCTGCCTCCTTGTGCCTCCTGCTTTTTGGCTGTGTAACATGGAGCACGTCTTCTGCCCCTGTGCTGCTGGTCTGTGATCTGTTTCTTCCTTGGTCTGGCTACTCTGTTGGTGGACACAGCCTTTGGCAAAAATCAACTAGACCAAGAGTGAAATTGAAATGCACAAAGCAAAATATTTGCTGTGAGGGATCCTAGGGCTGTTCTGTGCCACCAAGATGTCTCATGGGGTGTATGGTAGGGTCACAAAGCTACTGTCAAGGGTATGGTGCTGAGCAGGGAGAAGGTAAGGGGTCCTTCCTACAGAGATGAATTCCAAGAAGGCTCCTTTTCGGGTGGACATGTTGGCAGGGGCTGAGTCCCAGCCCTGTGACGCCTCCCGAGCAGTGCTCCACATCCAAACCCTTCTCTCATCTCTGCCTTAGCTGGTGCACAAGCCATGGACAGCCAAAGGGGACAGACCTCCCCTGCTGCACCGGGCTCGGGAGGAGAGGCAGCAGCGTGGTCCATCCTCTGTGAGTGCCGGAGTCCTCGGGCCCCACGAGCTCCTGCCAGCCCCGGGTGTGGGTGCGGGCAGCAGCCTGTGGTTAGGCAGCGCATTGGACCTGAATGCGATGTGAACTCAGGCTTCCCTTTTGAAGTTTGACACCCGGGATTTTCCCCACCCACCAGGAGGACTGAAGACAAAAAAGAGCAGAAAAGAAAAAGGGGGTGGAGGGGGGAAACCCTCTTTAAACTGCTGGTGAGGGCATGTCAAGGAGGCTGAAGGGGCTTTGGGGGAGGGCTTGGTGCGTGTCTATCTGGCTGGCCAGCTCTGACTCACCGTGTGCAGGTACAGCCCTGCTGCAGCCGGGTTTCGGGTTGAGCCTCACTCGCCCGGCGAGAGGGGTTTGCAGAGGCAGGAGGGAAGCAGAAGAAAGGGAAAAGCTATTGCATCTTGGCAGTGTGTGATGGCCCTGAATTGTGTCCCCTCTCTTGGCCCTTGCAGTCATCCGCCCTTTCCAGCTGCATCCCAGTCTTGGAGGAATCAAGAAGGGTCCATCCAACCTTGGGGGAATCAAGAGAGCTGGGATTTGGCCCCACTGATGTAAGGGTTGCAGGATTAGGCTGCCTTAAACAACAAAGGCCTTGCTCCACCTGTCAGACAGATACCCCAGGGGCAGACTGGAAGGGTGTGGAGTGGAGGCTCCTCTTCGCAGAGGTAGGATGGGAATGTTTTCTGGTCCTGCCTGTCTGGTTTAACACTCCCAGCTGGGGCTTGGATGATCCAAAAGGGAGCTTGATCTGAGATGCAAGGCTACGACTTACTATTATTTAAAACTTCTAAAGCCTGAAGCTGCAAAGCTGTGACTTGGGCAGAGGTCCATCTGATAGACTTGGTGTGCCAGGGATGGCATTGTGGACAAAGGTTGGGTATGATGCCTGTTTGTGGAAGGTTGTGCTGGTGCAACTCCAAATGAGACCTGCAAAAGCAGCATCAGGATCCCACCCCATCTCTCATCTCCACCCAGCTGTACACCTCAGCTTTTGGTTTGAAGTCAAAGCTTTAGGAGGTTGAATGTGGCTGCCTTTGGCATCCCAAAACCCAGGCTTGACTCACATGGTGTGTGCTCATCTCTCTGGAGAGAAATGGATGTTTTGTGAGTCTGAGTGTGACCAAAAAGGTCCTGGAGGATCTGCTGGAGCTCACTGGAGCCCTGAGCAGTGCCTGCACCTGTGCGAAGTGACACTTGGTCCAGCTTGTACTTCAGCACCATGTAAAGAGACAAGTGAAATTCCAGCCCCCAACACTGTCCTTTACCTCATCCTGTGGGGTGGGAGGGCGAGGTGCTCTTGCCAGAGCTGCTTTCACCAGGAATGACCCCATGCCAGCAGCAAGTGGAAGAGGGGGTTTATGATCATATGGTGTGACATGTCCCAGTGGGAGCTTGCAGCAGCTCAGAACAGCCACCCTTTCTGTGACTGCCCCATAAGGTTAAGCTCAGACATGTTTCATGGGAAATACTTCCAGCTCCTAGAGCTGCAAGGAGCTGCTGATGTATTCTATGCCTCAGAAGGACAACAGGGGTGTTGCCTGTGACAATGGTGTCAGGACCATGTCAGGCTTTGTATGAGGTGAGGCCACCCATCCATGGCAGGAGGAGAAGGGCTTTGTAGTCTTGAGGCAACTGGGGCTTGGCTGTACTGTCACCCCAAAAGCTTTGGTCCCATCTTCTTTCCTTCTTCCTGGCCCATGCCTTCTTGTTGCAGACTATGGGGTTTAGCCTTATGATTTTAGCCCACCAAATGCCATGGTCCACTTCTCCTCAGGGAACTTGCAACCTGCTGCACAACAGAACAACTGCCTGGCTCTGCCTGAAGGTGTCCTGTCCTTGGTGCCACAGCCATGCCAGATGCCAAAGTCTGGAGAGCAGCACTGAAATCACTATTTCAGCTGGAGCTACTTGCTCCTATCCTCATGGGAGGGATGCCATGAACCAGTTGCTGGCTGCAAGAGCCATGTGAGCAGAGCCAGAGAAGAGAGCTGGGTTGCCTACTAAGGGGAACAGCAATTCCCCTCTCTCAATTCTGGGTCTGTGAACCACACAATGAGGGAGGGAGGAGGCCATTCCACCAAAAGGTTAAAATAAATGTGCCAGGATCCTGCTGCCTTCTGTAGCTGGGGTAGGGGAGGGAGGGAGGAAGCTGTTTGTGCAGTTGTTCATAAAAATCAAACGTGAAAGGAGGGGGAACGCTGCGGCACAGCAGAGGGCATCTTGGAGGGGAACCTGTGTGCCACCTGCATGAGGTCCATCAGCCGCCTCCTGGTTCAGATGCTGAGCTCAGCACTGCTGAGACACAGGGAATGGTGTCCCTTGAAACCCTCTCCCTCTCCCCACACAGTGTGGCTGAGGGTTTGCAATAAAACTGGAAAATGCCTCATCCTAGAACTGTGCCTTCTGCCAACTTCTCTTATCAGACCCTGCGCGTTCGCCTAAAGCCAGTCGCTGTAGGGCTGGGGCTGGGGAACAGCCTGCTCTTACACTGCTCTCTTGCCTGCAGCCTGTTTGCATTCATGATTGCATCCGTGCATTAAAGTGCTTTGAGCTCCTCGTTACCAAAGTGCGGAGTCTGAGTTTTAACGAGCCACCCGTGGGAGCTGGGACTGGGAGAGACGAGCCGCCGTCCTGCTGAACCGCGGCAGAGCTTGACAACAGGCACCGCTGCCTGGAAACGGTGGGCAAAGGCTTTATTGACCACTGGAGGTCACTTTTTCAATAATGCAGTACAATCCAACTTTATTTTGTCAGTACCTTTCATGCAGGCTGCTTCTGAGCTGCTCAGCAGATCCAGTGCAAAGGCAGGGAGAGGAAAGACTTCTGGAGCTAGGGAGGTGGAGGCTGCTCAGCAGCACAGGGTGCAGAGCCTCAGCAAAGACCCAGAGGAGGAGGAGAACAGAAAATGAAGCAGCCTGAATGCTGCTTCCCTGAGCTGTAGATGCACCTTCAGGCTCTTCATAAGGGAAGGAGTGTGTTTGGCACTGGGGGGCTGGAGGAGGGGTGGGCATTGCAGGAGGGTGCTGGGGGAAGGCAGGTCAGTGCAGGTGGGGCTGGGTGCTGTGCAGGGAAGGTCATCCAGCATTTCTCAGCCTGAGACAGGCAGTTGTTGGGAAATGAGGGCCCTACAGCAGCATGGTCAGGAATCCAGCTTGCTGCAGCTGTTTGCTCTCCTAGAGTGAAGGAGCTTCAGAAACCCTGTGATTTCAGCCTTACAGAAGAGGCTGGACGTGGGCAGGCTCAGGCCAATTCTGAGCCAGAAAATGTGCCTGAATCATGTTCCTTTGCTCCCTGCGTGGTGCTGAGCTGTTCCTGGGAGGTGACTGTGATGTCCTGCCTGCACTGCCTGCCTGCTCCAGGCATTGAGGCTACATTTCTGTTCAGGCTGAAACCCCACAAGGGCTTGATCAGGCACCTGCTCCCAGCACTGAATGCTGTCCTTGGACAGGAGGAGCTGGGGGGGACTGCCTTTGGTCACCCCAAAATCCCATACAGGAGTGAGAAAGGACATACTGGGACTCTCTGATGCTGGCAGCTGCTGCTTTTCTGAAAGCACTGGGAGGGTCTCTGTACTGGGAGGAGCAGAGTCCATGAACACAGAAAAGAATGGAGACTGGGGGTGAAAAATCCAGGCAAAAGCCTTTGCTAAGGAGTCATGTTTCTTTTAGTCATGTAGAAAGTTGGTTGTGTCAGATCTGCCATGTGGGAACCACTTTTCCCTGCTGCTCTTTGGTGGTCAGGCTCACCCAGGGCCAGGAGTGGCCAGAGGTAGTCTGGAGGGTCTTTGTGTCCAGGCTGCAGACCCCTAGGACAGACAACAGGGTTGCCTCTTATGATGATGCTTGCTCAATTTACCACTCCCTGACTCTTTATTCTAGACTAGCTGGTTTAGAAGGTGATGTTTCCATAATCAACAAAACGAACAGATCTGGGGATTTTGGCTGACTTGATGTTATCATTTCTCTTTGAGAGGTGGGAAAGGAGTAACTATTTTCCACATCTGTTTCTTCTACAGCTCAGGTAGGAAGAGGCTGGGTTGCCTGGAAATGTCAGCATTGTGCTTGGAGACCCTGGGTCTGGGCTGGGAATCGGTGCTGTCATTCTCCCCAAATTGCTGCAGGACCTGGACACATGTGAGGACTGTGAGCGTTTAACCACCACAGCAGATGGGACTCAAGACACGTCAGAGCAAATATTTAAAGATCCATTTTTATAAAGCCACTTTTTGGCCTATAAACCACCCTCCCCACAGCTCCCAGTGCTCATTGCTGTGAACTCCACTGCTTGCTGCTCCTGCTACTTAGCCCTGCTGCCAACTGGCAGGGCCCAAAAACGTGCTGTCTTGGTTTAGCACTGGATTTTTCTCCTTTCCCCAAACCCAGGATTTTATTTTATTTGTTTGTTTGTTTTATTTTTGGAAGGGATTTTCCTGCTCTTGGCAGAGTGCAACAGGAAGTGATTGTTCTAATGGGGGTGCTTGCTGCCCAGCCCCATCCCTCTCTCCTTGTTTGTGCAACAATTTTTACTGTCTTGGCTGTTGCTGGAGCAGCACATGGTGAATCTCTTGTGCTGGTGGCAGGAGCACTCCTTCCTGAGCTGTTTCCCAGCCCCTGTTCTAGGACATTTTAGAAGATGGGGACATGGTAATTGTTGCAGGGGAGCTCTGAGTCTCCCTTTTCTACTGTTACTGCCTTTTGGGGTTTCTGGGGTCAGACAGACTCCAAGGCTCAGTTCCATGTAGCCAAATAGAGGTGGATGTCTTCCTGCTGCCTCAAATTTGTTTTGCAAAAGGCTGAACTGAGAAACATGTCTTCAGGGGGTGGCAAGGCTGGGACCTTGTGTCCCCTTCTGCTCCAGAATACATCAGGGACAGGTGCCAGGTTCCCAGAAATGATCCCTGACTTGTTTACACAGTATGGAGCACTTTCCACTTTGCTCTTCCCTTTGCTGCTTTGTCTTTTAGCTGGGCCCTGTGGAGACAAGAACTGACGTGGCTGTTAACACGGGCAGCTCTGCTACTGAATGAGCAAAAGAAAAATAAATAACATCTCAAATTGCAGCTTGTGTGCAATGGGCCAGGTTCTCATTCTCTTTGCAGCCCTGTGACTTGGGGTAGTTACTTCTGACTTGCTTCTGCTGTGAAAGTAAGATGGTAACTGAGCCCAGGGACATTTTGGGATAGAACCAATTTAATCTCCCAGTGCTTCCATTTCTGCCTTGTATTAAAAGCTGCTCAAACTCTCCTAGGAGAGCTGCTAACATAACTCACTGGTGTCTCTGCAGTGCTTGGAGATCCTCAGATGTGAGTGGTTAATGGTTGGACTTGATGAACTTACAGGTCTTTTCCAACCTAAACGATTCTATGATTCTATGGTTACAGAAGCTTTTAATAGCACTTAACTCCTCTGGAACGAAGTCCAAAGCAAGGGGAAATTCACAGCTGATAAGAAAAGCCATGTTGGTGCACTGGGTTAAACCCAGCATTGTGCCCTCTAATTATGCAGCAGTGGCCTGGGCTTCTGGAGTAACCGAGGAAGACAGGATGGTTGTGCTCGGCTGGAGGGAGCCCGGGCTGGATTTAGTGCCTGTTGAGATCAAGGGGCCTTTGATTTCAATGGGTATTGAATCAGGCACTGCAATATCAAATAGGCTAATCAGATAATAACTTCAGATTGTCTGACATAGATTCCTGTCCCTGAGTTGGGGCGGGCAGAGTAAATTGGGCAGCCAGCTGGACAAGGCTGTGAGCTGTGGGCTGACAGCCCATCCCTGATGAACGGGATGTCCAGTAAGGCAAAGATGGTCTGGTAGCTGGGATGGGATATGGGTCAGGCATCGTCCCTCCAGGCCAGACATCCAGCACGGGGCTCTGCCCCTCTCCCACCTTCCTCCCGTGTGGGAGTAAATGCAGGCCTGGCATCAACAGAAGCTAAAGAGGGAGAGAAATTTGGGGAGATCTTGCATTGTTAAGCCCACATTTCCAGGCTTCTGCCTGCTTCCTGTAAGAAAGGATTTCTTTTTTGCAGTCCTTCCTGTAAGAGCGGGCACCTGGAATCGTTTCTACTGTAAGTGGGGAGATTGGGCACAGGAAGAGGCGGGATGTAATAGGATGCTGATCCTTGTGGTGGGTTGACGCTGTCTGGCTGCCAGGTGTCCACCAAAGCCACTCTGTCACTCCCATCCTCAGCTGGACAAGGTGGAGAAAATACAACTTAAGGCTCATGGGGTGAGATAAGGGCAGGGAGAGATCACTCACCAGTTACTGTCATGGGTAAAACAGACTCAGCTTGGGGAAATTAGTTTAATTTATCACCAATCAAATTAGAGTAGGATAATGAGAAATAAAAACTAAATCTTAAAATGCTTTCCTCCCACCCCTCCCTTTTCCCTGGGCTTAACTTCACTCCCAAATTATTTACCTCATCCCCCTCAGCAGTGTAGGGGGACAGGGAAAGGGGACTGCAGGCAGTGCATAACAAGCTGTCTCTGCCTGTTTCCTCCTCAGAGGAAGGACTCCTTACACTCTTCACGTGCTCAGGTGTGGGGTCTTCCCACAGGAGACAGCTCTCCATGAACTCCTCCAATGCAAGTCCTCCCCCTGGGGCTGCAGTTCTTAATGAACTACTGCATTGTGGGTCCCTTCTATGGGGTCACAAGCCCTGCCATCCAATCTGTTCCCACATAGGCTCCTCTCTCCGTGGAGCTGCAGGTCCTGCCAGGAGCCTGCTCCAGCATGGTCTTCCTATGGGGTCACAGCCTCCTTCAGGCATCCCCCTGCTCTGGCATGGGACTCTCTATGGGCTGCAGGTGGATCTCTGAATCCCTGTGGACCTTCATGAGTTGCAGAGCCACAGCTGCCTCACCATAGTCTGTACCTCAGGCTGCAGGGGAACCTCAGCTCCAGTGTCTGGAGCATCTCCTCCTGCTCCTTCACTGACCTTGGGGTCTGCAGACCTGTTTCTCTCACATATTCTCATTCTTCTCTTTGAAGCAGAGCAGTTACTCTGGGTGTTTTGTTGGATTTTCCCCCCTTATTTCTGGTATGTTATCCCAGAGGCACTGCTTTGTGAGCCTGTCTAGGAGTTGTCTGGCATGGGCTTTGTTGGAGATAGGTGAAGCTTCCAGCAGCTTCTCAGAGAAGCCACCCCTCACCATGCAAACCCAATACAGTGCTTCTCAGGGATGTGAAATCTCCAGGATGCTGATTTGTGGGGTGGTTGTCCTGAGACTTGGGCTTTTTCATGCTGAATCTGCCTAGGCTGGCAGGAAACCTGTTCTGTAGCATGGACTACAATCCCTTTTCCAGGATGCCCAGGGAATTGTGCCCTGCTCTTGCAGAAACATGAGATGTTTGCAATGTCCCTGATCTCTCCTGTGCTGCACCTGTGGCTCCTTTACTGGGGTTCTTGGTTGTTTTTCATTTGGTAGGTCCTGGGGACGTGTGTGGTGGGGAACAGGACAGGGGTGAGGTACTCTGGGTGTGGGGTACGTGTCTACAGTGATTGCAGCATCATCTCTGCTACCAGTGCACAGCTGCTCTGCTGGGAGAGGGGTGACTACTGTGATGTGGCTGGCTCAGAAACAGCCCCTCCAGCTGTCACCTGAAGCCTGGGGTCTCACCTTGCTTCTGGCCTTGTAAATGAAAGGCTTTGGATGTGCTGCTTTGCAGGTGTTGGAGCCTGCAAAGCCCAATCCCTCTGGCTTTGTCTAGCAGTTGGGTTTTAAATCACAAGGTCTAATTCTGAAGTCTGTTCTGTTTCTCTGTGGCTGAGGAAAAAAACCTGTACTGTCCCACCCTGTGTGTATTATGTGATGTCTAAGCTGAGTTTGAGCCCCAGCCCATCCCACGATTGCTCTCTGTGGCTGCAGGAATGTTATCTCTGAGGTCTGCACCTGCCCTGATAGACTTGGCTGGAAGTGGGTCAGTAGGTTTAAAAGTTCTGGGAAGATATGTTGTGATCGTATCAGCATCACACCATAAAAGAAACAGGCTTGAAGTCAAATTCAAGGCAACAATGAAAACTTGGAGAGGAACGGAGAGAAGAGGCAGCGGATCAGCAGATGCAGAAATCCCTCTGGGTCCTATCAAGTGTTTTGCCAGTGTTAAATGCTGAGTAAAATATAGTGTCTGAGAGATCAGATCACAGGGTATTCCCTCCGGATGGGGAGATCCCGGGTTGAATATCTCTTTGGTGAATCATCTTCTGGAGCTGTCAGAGCAGAGATCTGGCATGGGGTTATCGCTGGGTCCGACTGGCTGCTGGAGGTGACGTTGCTTCCAGGCTATTTGGGCAAAGCCTACTTGAAGAAGACACATAAATAGCATCATCCTGCTCTCTGCCACTAAAGCTTTGTTTCCTGAATGCTTGGATACAGCAAACACAACCCTTCTGGGATGGCCTGAGAGGGCATTTACAGGGGAAGGGGCAACCAGAGGAGTTTTGGCAGGAGCGTGCTCTGCTGCCTTTGTCTCCAGTAGGGCTTGGAGAAGGACAGCCCACAAAACTTCTTTAACAGAAGCGTCTTGGGAATTTGTGAGACCCATCGAAGGGCTCTTCCTGGTCTTCAGCAGCTTTTGGCTGTTTTGCTAGATTTTCCTCTGCAAGCTAAGAGGTGGGTTGCTGGTAGAGAGACCAATACAGGGGAAAGAAGCAATTCCTAAATGACCTTCATGAAAGATGCTGAAGGGGCTGTGTGGCACGAGGAGGTATCAGGCCAATGTGAGGGAAATCGTACAAGGAAAGCCTGTGAAAGAGATGGTACAGTTAGATTTTTTGCTTTGCTTTTTCTTTTAATCCCTCACTGTGACTCTTACAAAGGGGAGTTCGGATGTGAAAGGACTGTCTTATGTTGCACGAAGAACATGGTGGGAGGGGGAGGACTGTGCAGCCTTCATGGTGCTGTGGAGATAGGTTGTCTTCTCCAAGTCTGGTCTGGGGACGTGCTGTGAAGAAGAGTTACCTACTGCCTTTCTCTCTTGTTTTGGGGAGCCAGGTGCCAGCTGTAGCTGATCTTGGGGATTGCTTGTCTACATTCTTCATCTGGGATCCTTTGAGACAGTCCATGTGGACAGCATGACAGTTGCAGATACTCCATCTGAAAAACTGTAGAATTACTGGGAGAGGGAGTGAGTTTAAATTGCATCTCCTGCAATAAATCAGCACAGGCTGGGTCTCCCTGCCCCTATGGGGGCATGTGTTTGAGGGGTAATCCCAACCACCCTTTGCTGAGTCCCTGCTCAGATCTGCCCAGCCTTGCACCAGGACAGCTGCTCTTTAAACACCAGGAGTGTTGTCTGAAGCAGTCAGCAGCGCTGGGCTCGCCTGTGCTGGGCTGCTCTGCGACTCCACTGCTCCGAGTACAGACAGCAAGCTATTCTTGCGCGTGGGCTACCGGTGCTGCCAGGAAAGCTATTCTCATTCAGGAGAGAGAAATGAGCTGTGCAAAAAGAAGGCACGTCTTGTATCGATAGGCATCGCCTGCCAGTTCAACCAGTACGTGATGGTACTGCTCCATGGAGCTGGCTCAGGAGGTTTCACGGGGATGTGTTGGATGTGGGTGACCCTTTGGGCTGTGCAGGTATTGATAAAGGATCCTCTTGGCTCCTGTGGTTAAATTGGTATGGCTGGTCCTGGGTGGGATTCTGCAGGAATTCCTTGCAACAGGGACAGTGACACACTATGATGTGACACAGTGGAGGACACAGTCCCTTGTGTGTCATGTGGGTGTTAAAAGCGATGTCCCAGTGCTGCTCCCAAGGCATTTTCACCTGTTCTGGCCCAGAAAGAACATGGGCGTAGAAATGCCTTGGGCTGCTTTTTGGGCTTCTGTAGTCTCCTTAACATTTTTCCTTGTGTGGTGTTTGAAGCTCGCTGAGGATGCTGCCTTCATGCTGCACAAGGAAGGTTTTATTTCAGCCCTTTGCTTGCATCTTTTGGGAGGAAACTGCTGGGAGTTTTAAAAGAAATGTCGACACAATCCTTCCTTTTGGAAAATTTCAGCTCCTGGTGGAGGTGTCTGTGTGTCGAGCAGAGTCCTCGAAGGGTTGGGCGGAGGGTGCTGAAGCCACCCCACGCTGTAGCCCGAGGGCTCTGATTTCGGGCAGAGCCAGGCTGGCAGGGCGCCGAGCCGTGGGGAGGCTCCGTGAGTGCTGGTATCTCCTGCAGATCTGGGATCTGCTCAAGTGTGTCTGCCCTGACGCCAGCCTCTGCTCCAATGGTTTGTGTGTGTGTGCCTGCCCTGTGATCCCTTGGTCTGTTCTGGAGATGGGAGCTGCCTGTGGGATTGCTTTCACCTCCAGTTTGGGAAGGGGGAGTAAGATGAGGGGAACTGAGAAGTGGGGAGATTTCAAGTCATGGGTGGGAGAGGAAAGCTTGACTTCTATGTGTCTCATTACATCACATTTCCCTCTTCTTCTCCCAAAAAAAGCCCCCAAAAGCTATGCAAGGAAGTGGGAGACATGTCTCACCCTGACAGCCCTTGAGAGAGAAGGGACCCCAACTCATCTCTGCCTTGCCAGGACACAATCCCTTCTCTCTCCCCTTTTTGGGAGGCTGTGGGGTTCCTCAGCCAGGGCCTGGCATCCCTCCTGGCTGTGTTGGAGGCCCCTGGCCCACCATGGGCCCTGTCCCCTGCTGGATGTCAGGGAGCCAGACGAGCTGCCCTGGCCATTGCAGCTGAGCTCCCAGCTCTGAACAATGGGGCCATTGAGGGGCTGGAGCTGGGGGTGAGGCCTGGCTGGCCCGGCTGTGGGCTGCGGACAGGGAGGACAGCTGAGCCTGCTTGTTCCACCCCAGCCGAGTTACAGCCCAAAATAGGCACCTGGTGGCCATTCAGAGGCTGGGCCTCTTTGTCTGGAGGCCACAGCTTGTTTGCATGTGGGGATTTTGTGGAGTATTTATGGTTGGGAGAGGGGGAAGGAAGGAGGGAGCCTGGCAGTTGTGTGACCTTATTTTTATTTGTTTTTTGGTGTTAAAAAGGCAGGACTGATGGTATTTTTGTCCCCACCCCACATCTTCCTGTAGATGCTTATGCTTCCTTGCAAGCCAGGCACTTCTGTCCTGGTGCAAGAGCAAGATGGTCATGTTTGCCATGATGGCTGGGCTATGGGGCCAAGGGGCAGAGAGAAGAAAAGCCCCATGGTGAGGTTGTGGTGCTCCCAAAAGCGATTGCCTGTGGTCAGTGAGAGGAATGATATGTCAACATCTGGTGAAGCCACTGCCCTGTCCCCATCTTACGTGTTTGCCATCTCCAGCTGCCGTCCTGGTTTCTAGTCCCGGGTTCCTGTGTGGCTGCCACAGCCGCCTCCTGCCCCATGGGGTGCATGTGGGTGTCTGCAGACATTGCTTCCTTCACCAGACCCCCTCTGATCTGCTTTCGTGAGACTGAAATGGATTCTGTCTGGCTCTGATAGACACTGAGCATCTGCTGTGCCCAGTGACTCCGAAAATCGCGCCTCTTTGTAGCCGTGCATGGATTTAAGGACTCGACGTGAGGTGTCTGAAGGGGTGGCTGTGGCTTGAGCCTACTTTGAGTTGTGCTGCTAAAAGCAGGGGTTATATCTGCGTTGGGAAGGGTGTAAAATTAATGCAATGTTTGGATCAGCTCATTAACTAACTGTGCTGGTCCAAATCTTGCCCTTGGAGGCATGTGTGTTGCTGCCAGAGCCATCAACATAAAGCCTCTCTGCAGCACAGCCAGGGATAGGATTTGGCCTGTTTATATTCACGGTGCAAAAAGGACCGAAGGATTAATGACTGATTACTTCTCGGGCCAGCGGGAGCCCTGGGTACCCATCCAGTCTGCAGATAAAATGCAGGGCAGACCAAGACAAAGCTTTGCAACAGAATCCTCCCAATTACCTCACCGATCTCCCTGCGCGCCGTAAAATGCACCGTCAGCTCTGCAGCCAGCTCTCAGCCTGGGGACCAAACACCTCCCGACTCTGCTCCGAGCCACTCTGCGAGGCTTCAGGGAGAAAAGCCTCGTTCTCCCTCCGCCTCGCCCCTCTCCCTGACCTGGGCATCATTTGGAGGCGGTTTGGTGAAGCCTTGGCTGGTCCCTACCTGTCTGTTCATGTGTCTGAGCATCCTACCGGCCCCCCCAGCGGAGCCTGCGCGTTGGATGCAGTTTCTATGGTTACTGCAGCTCCCGGGCCCGGGAAGAGCAGTTGGATGCTGGAGCTGGCAGGACCGACGTCTCCCTCTGGATCAGCCAAAAACTTGACAGGGAGTGTGCAGGAGCGACAAAAAAGGAGGAAAGAGGGAACCCAGGAAAAAAACCCTGTGCCTGCTGGATACAGGGGTTGCCCCCAACAGGCTGTTCTCCGAACAGGCTCCAACACAGAGAGGGGGAGGGAAAAAAATAAAAAGGATGATGAGAAAATTGCAGTTCTGGTGCTCACATGAAGGTGACATTTGTTGTAGCATCTCTAGCCATCGATTCAGGAATCTAAACACATGGAAGTTTTAACTGCTGCCAGAGCCTGACTATTCTACCCATATTTGTTTTCTCCCAGCCCTTCTTTCCTCTTATTTAATTCTTTAAGGGTTTTTTATCTTGATATTTTCCTTCCTACACCACAAGTTTCCTCCCTGTGTCTATATATTCCTCTCCTTTTGGTTGGGCTAAAAGTTCAAGGCATGTTTAGCCCTCACCACATGTGGTGTTGATGGCACTTGGGAATAATTGGGAGTTTTTTGGCAGCTTTGCTGCTGTGGCCACCCTGGTGTCCTGCTGATGGATGTGAGCACTGGTGTGCAAGGATGCAAACCCAGTTGTGCGTTTACATCTACAATCAGGGACTCCCCTTGCCCCATCATTTCATCTATCCTGCCCCAAATACTTATTGTGCCCACCAAATTGGGTTCAACCTCATAGGCTGCACTTGCAAAACCCTTTCTTTCTGGCTTGGCCACTTTGCCTCCTCAGAACAGCCATCAGACAGGGCTGTGCCTCCGAAACACGCGTGCTGTAATAGGCATCTCCATCCCTGCTCTTATGGGCAGGGTGTGGGGACAGGAATGAAAATAATTAAGCCAAAGGCTTGGGCAATGAAGGACTCTCGCCCTGACCTGCTTGGGAGGTAACTGGGAGCACAGGTCTCCCTGTGCTTCCCAGATGAGGAAGGCTGCTCGCCCAGGGAGCTCTTGGTGAGCCCTGAGCCAGTCAGACTGGCTCTTCCATCTCCCCGAGGCAGCTCCGAGCACTGTGGCTCTGTCAGGTGAGGGGTTGCAATGGATTATGGCTGTCCCTGAGTCACAGAGAAGAGGGCAGGCAGGCAGGGGAAGGATTTGCAGAGTTCTGGCTGTTTCCAGGTCTGGAAGCTGAAAAAAAATCCCTGTAATGCCAGGCAACTGCACTCTGCCTTGAGCACCAGGGTGTCTCGTGGGTGGAGAAAGGATGGAATATGAGTTGAGTGGCTCTCCTGGATTTGCACTGGGGACTTCTGCTGTCCCCAAAACACAGTCTGGCCCTGCCTACCTTGTGAGTGGGGCCAGTGGCTCTTCAGACCGCAGGGGTGGCAAGTCTCCTCCTCATACAGAGCCGGCCCAGCTCCTTACAGAGGGGAGAGGCAGCAGTGCCTGGGGAGATGTTACATGACTTCTTCTGAGCTGTGGCCTAGTTTCAAGGGAGCCACTGCCCTCAAAACTGTCCAGCCCTTTCCCCTCACCTGTTCCACGCACTCACATCACCACTCACATTCCTGACCTACACTGGGGCTTCTTGCTGGGCTGACAACTGATTCACCCAGGCAGAATATTCTGGACTGACTGGGCAGATTCCTAGGTCCCAGGCAAGGTTGGAGATGCTTCTTCAGTGGGATGGTTGCAGTTGGAAAGGCTCCTTCCTCTCTGTCTCTCAGCTGGATGAGGACCAATACCCAATATCCTGAGCTTTTCTGTCTGAGGCTGTGCAAAGCCTGGGCCGGATGCAGAAGGGATCAGCTCCGACTTGGGTGTTTCCACAGGGGCAACACCATGGGTGTTCCTGAGGGGACATCACAACATCTGCAGCAGCACCGGATACTCTGCTATTATAGGTCCTACCCATGATCTCTTGCTTCTCTTGGGTCCTTTGGGAGGTGGTGAAACAGAGCAAGAAGCAGCAATTTACCCCAGACCCTGTAGTTCAGCCTCCCTGTCCTGACTTTGCTGGATGGACTCTGCAGCCCTGGCAGCCAGCACATTCCTGCCAGCAATTCCCAGGCTGCTGCCACCACCAGAGATGTTGGTGGGAGGCAGAGAACAGGGTGTCTGCAGGCCCCCAGCTCTCTGAATCACCTGCTGAGCACTGTGGTTGCCGGGACTTGCAGCTGCTTAAGCCGTGTTTACCCTTCCCCAGTCCCTTTTCTCCCTTTTCCCCAGGCAGACTGAAGCCAGACAAGAAAGGGCAGATGCGTCTCCCCCTCAACAAGTCGCTGCAGGTGAGCCGGGAGCTGCTTGGCACGCACACCTGAGCCACCTGGCCCTCCTGCTGTGTTAACCATTTTGTGCAGGCAGGCAGGAGCAGCGCTGCAGCGGGGCTGGGCAGCTCGCCAGGGAATGCGTGGGAGCAGGGGCCGGGGGATGCTTCGGGGAGAGGGAACGGCCCCAGTGAGGATCCTCTTCCTGTGGCTGCAGGCGTCGAGTCGGGCCACTCCCAGTCTGGATCGGTGGCTCACAGTGGCCTCTGGAAATGGAACATCAGGCCTATAGTTTTCATATTTTCTCTCCTCCTGCCTTGCTCCTTGCAGAAGGGAGCCCCTGGAGAACCAGGTCCATCTGGGAGCAGGGGGTAGAAAGCAGAGTTGGGCAGTGAGCAAAGTGTTTTGCACCACTGAAGCTGGGTGAGACAGGTAAGGTTCACTCCTAGCCCAGCACGTTGGATGGCTCGTGTCTCCTCAGCTGAGCTGGACCCAGACTGGTCCCTGTAAGAGGTGTGTCCTGGATTGACGTCAAAACTGACCTCCCTGGAGGGCATCATATTCCCTGAATGGGATCACACCTGCATTGCTGTCCATGTGCTTTCCTTGGGTTTCAGTGCACCTGCCTGGGTGGCAGTGGGAACCATCTCTTGGAACTGGGTGTGGGTGTCCATCTACAGGAAAGCTGCCTAGAAAGTAGCCTGGTTTTCTGAAAGAACAAAAGCTTTACTGGAAGTAAGACCTTCCCTCCAATCTACTTTCCTTGTCATGAAGGAGCCATGGTGACTTCTGTTGAAGGAAATGAAACCCAGTTTTAGTTCCATGTTCTGAGAAATGTTTGAAATACAATGGAGAATGTCTCTGTATTGGTTTTCACCAGGCAAAGGGCAAAAGTTCTTGATTGATTTTTTATTTCAAACCTCTCTCGCCCCACTTGTCTGCCTGGAGTTCCAAACCTCAAAGTGCCCAGCTCCAAGACAATATTTTGCACATGGGCTCATTTAGGTTAAATTCAAGGTTGTTTTTATCTGCTTCAGGCAAATGTCATTGTGATCCTTTTGGTGTTACTTTGCTGTTCCCAAGTAGATTCCTAGGGAAACTGTAGGAAGCTGAACATGTACATACATCTCCGAAGCACTCGGGTATTTCCAAGTGATGCAACCTCAGATTCCTTCCCCACCTCCCCCCGTTCCCCTTTGCTTTAGCCTTTTTTAGCCTCAAAGATCAGCTTGGGTTTGGGTTTTTTTTGTAAAGTTTTAGACTTCTTGAGGCAGAGCCTTGCCTGTGGGGCAGAGATGGGCAGCCCAGAGTGAGGGTAGTACAGGCAGGATGGCTGAGGGGATGCTGACCCTTTGGGGAGTCCTTGTTCCAGCCTGTAGGCCCATCTATGACTCTGGCCTGTCTGTGAAATGCTCCTATGGCCAGGACACATCATCAGGTGAGAAATAAAATCAGCTATTTGCATGCAAGCTAAGCCTATGGATCAGGCTAAGGAACGTGCTGTTTTGTGTGCAAGACCAGTTGCATTTCCACCAGGAGAACCGATCTGTGTGTTAAAACAACAATTTAACTCATTTGCTGTTTAGATGCTCTGTAAAACCATAGATTTTGGCCATTGGTGGCCATTTCTTGCTGGAAGATCCCAGGTTTCTACCAGGCTAACCCTTCCAATTGTGTGTGTCAGTGTTACAGTGCTATGTGACTTCTCTCACCCCAGTGTGGGAATGCTCTGGTGAGGGGTTTTGCTTTCTGAGGCTTTCACACAGCGTGTTCTCCCCAAAACCTGCCCTGTTGCTGTGTGCCCATGAACCAGCCCAGGGAGGGACTGCTCCAGTTTCACTCATCCTCCAGACCTGTAACCAGCTGGCAGCAATGTCAAACATGACTTGTCTCTGTGGACAAAGTCATGCTCGACATCACTGTAATTAATCCGATTCCTCGAGGTCGTGGTTCGAACATAACCTAATTGTCCTGGGGAGGCAACACCCTCTGGACCACGTGATGTTTCCTCTCAGGTGTAGGTACTGTGTGAAACCTGGGAAGCAGCTGAGCTCAGAGGGGTCTCCTGACCCTGAGTTCTCCCCCCAGTGCTGGAGACTCCAAGTGAGGGGTTGGGAACTGCAGTGGAGCCATGGTTTCATGTGAAGACCTGCCTTTCTGCTGCCCACCTGCCTTTGCAGTTCAGTCTCCCTAAGAAAGAAAAATGGTTTGAAAATTTGTTTTCTGCTGGGAAAAGAGGCAAGCAGGAAGTTTGTGTTCTCTGCTGGGATGTGGGACTGGAATAGTGAGCCCAGAGAGGGGAAGGAGAAATCCTCTCCTTCTTCCTTTTGTAGTTTCCCATCTACAAAAATCTTAAAAAAAAAAATCCTGCCCTCCTACTGCATAGGACAAACCCTTGTGAAATAACCTGTCAGAAATTTCCAGCAGGGCTCAGGCTTTCTGAGCCATCGTCTGGAGTAACCAGTGACAGCGTCTGTAGCCCTTGTGTGGGCTGAGGGAACCTGGGCTTCTCTTCCTTGATGCTCCATGGGGGACTGACATGGTTTGTTTGCCCTGAAGGCTCTATCCTCCCCAGGACAGACCTGGGTGGACATCCCCTTGGGTCCTGCTGTTCCCCACAAAAGCTCTTGTTTTCATTGTGCTGTAACAAGCCATCTGGGGCTGTGTTCCCAGCAGCTCTGCCCTGTGAAGGGACATGTGTGGTGGAAGAGATGGGGAACTCCAGTGCCTTGGTTCTCTATTTCCTCTGCTTGGGTTTTATTTCCTGAGCGGCTACAGTTCATTGCACGGGCAGTGCCCTGTGCCCGAGCCTTTGCACTGATTTTGTACATGAGGGTAGGGCCCCAATCTCACAGTTTGTCCTGCTGCCACTCTCCTAAAACCCATGGGAGAAGGAGTTTGGGCTCCCTATTTGCGCGGAACAAGAGTCCCGGTGGTGAGGCTGGGATGTGAAACAAGCCAAGCGTTTTGTTTTGTAGCTCTGTACATGGCAGCGTGGCTAAACGCGGAGGCAGATTTCAAGGCATGGTCGTTTAACTACACTGGGAACATCTGATTCCAGGCATGCTTATTTCACAGATTTTAGTTGCACATTTCCTGGGCAACAGTTTTGCAAATGTAATTCTGCAGGTAGGCTTTGGGGGCTGAGGGTGGCGGGTGCAGCTGGGCAAACGCTCGCTAGCAAAGGAACATGAAACCCTTTTCCCCCTGTGCTTTGTGGGTTTGGTGTTGCTTTGTTTTCCCTCTTCAAATGAAGAGTTGGAAAACATCTGAGACCAATACTGGGATAGAGTGGGAGGAAGGGAAGATTTTAAAGTCCTGGTCAAGATAATGGGAGCAGTTTCCTTTATGGATTATGAATTTGCTTTCATAGCTTGGCTCTAGCTTGTTTGCAAGGAACATGGTTTGGCTCCCACTGTCTTCAGCAAAGCTGGACCAAAATGGCTTCAGTGCAAGACAGACTCAGAATTTGGCTTTAAGGGGCCCATTCTGTTGCTTGTTAGTGGGTCAAATTTTGGAGCTCTGACTCAGGCTGAACTTTCAGTGGCTTTTGCACCTGGAGATTTAAATATCTGTCTGCAGGGGAGGCAAACACCAAACGGCATCCCTAGCTGCAACTGCTTAAGACGTTACCTCCCCCTTCATCACCTCCAGCTGTTTATTATTTCCCTTCTGCTGCTGCTTACCACCTTCACGGTGTGTCAGAAGAATGGGACATGAATGCTCCCACCTCAGCCGCTTCAGCACAAAGTCTGGCAGCGCCTTCCTTCCAGCTTCTGGGGAAAGGGGGTTTCGGCAGAGCTACCAGCCTTTGCCCAGGAGCCTCGGAGGAGAGTGCGAGAGCTGTTCCACCGGAGCTGCGCCGGCAGCGGGAGCCTCCGGCACGAGGGAGCAGATGAACAAGCTGCCGGGGGTGGCAGCGCTGGTGATAACATCTGGACCCACCCGAGGAGAGCACATCTCCCGATGCTGTAAGTGCAGGGCTGGGACCTTTGGCTGCTGAGCTGCCCCTGCTCCCACTGAGCTCAGCAAGAGTTCGGGGTGCTCAGCCTCTCGCAGGTGCGGGGTCGTGCAAGCCGCTGGCATCGGGTTTGATATGACCCACACCTGAGGGAGCGCGCTGGGACTGCTGCCTGCCGTGCTGGGCGAGTCCCTTTGGGATGGCTCCTGCCAAGTTCCCAGGTCCAGCCTATTCCAGTGCAAGAGGGAGTCCACTGGAGCCAGCTGCAAAGCCCTTCCTGAGATGAGGAGTGGCTAAAGAGCCACAAATAACCTTTAGAAGAGAGTTGCTGTAGAAGCCAGAGAGTCCCAGGGGAGCTGGAGCCTCCCCCCACCTCCCTTTGCTGGCTGGCGGGGGGCTGCGAGCGAAGCATTCCCATCGCTCCGTGCAGGGAGACAGCCCCGCCGCCTTGCCGCAGCCAGGGAGGCATCGCTGCTCTGCCAGCTCCCTCTTCCCTCCCTTTCATCTTTTTTTCCTCCTCCCGAGTCCCCCCCAGACTCAATCCGACTTGAAAATCTCAAGGCAAATCCTGCTAAATAGGGAGATTTCGCCCGGCTGCGTCCCTGCCCTCCCTGGTCTCTCGCTCCCTTTGCCGTTTCTGGCCTGCTGGGTTTTGTGTTTCAGTTGTTATAAATAAAGCTCCAGGCACTGATTTGGGTATACAATGACACCTTGTGTTATTAGACAGCACAGGACAGACTTTGCAAGGGGAGCCTGCTCGCCCGCCCTCCCTCTTCTCCGCTGCCTGCGGTCTGCGGGCAGGCTCGGGGGTGGCTGGCAGCAGGTGCTTCTGCCTCCCTGCTGCTGCCCAAAATCACAGCCCCCAGACAGAAAACCCACCCCGGAGGATCTCGGCCCCTGCTTGGACTGAGCTGGGTTTAAATAGAGGTGGCGGTGGGAATTTTTGCACTTAAAGAAGGGAGACAGAGGATGATGGGAAAACTCTGGACTCCCCCCGTTTTTGTGCAAAAAGTGAGTGGGAAGGGTTTGCAGGGGTGAAGTCAGGGATGTCATTGCCACCCATCACCTCAGCCTTGCTGGGAGTGACCTCAGCTTACCCCCAGTCACCCAATGCCGTGGAGCTGGGCAGGATTTCATCCTGTAGCTGTGTCACCTGGATCCTTCCCTGCCTGGCCACTGTGCACCTGGCAGAGGTGGGATCTGAGCATCCTTTCCCCTCACATTGCCACACTGCATTCTCAGCCCCCAGAAAGCCTTTTGTCTGGTGAAAGACACTTCATACCAGCCACCCGCTCGACCCTCCCTCCCCCTGGGATGAGTGCTGCCTGGAGTTGGGGGGAAACTGAGGCAGATGTTCAGCCACATGTGCCTGGTTTTGGCTCTTGGCATTTCCTCCTTCACTTCAACACTGAGATTTGGGGACAGGACCCTGGGGCAGCTTTTTTGAGTTATCTCCTGTGTTTCAGTGGTCATCTCTCTGCAGGGAACTGGAGCCAGTCTCTGAGTGTTCAAGTTGTGGAGAATTCGAAGCAGCAACTTAAAGGCATGGAAATAAAAGTGCAGCCTGCAGAGAGATGGTGGTCTCTCATTGGGGCTGAGTTGACTTATCTAGATTATATTAATTCTTTCAAAGACTTTAGGAAGTGGGGGTTTTGGGCACTTTTCTAGGTGGTTCTGGTTATTACAATTTTACTGACAGTTTAAGGCACTATTTGAATTGTATTTGAAAAGTCTGTGAAAATATCAAATATTAAAATTCCCCCTTGGAAATTGTTTTTGTGCTTGGTATTAGTTGTTTGGTTTTTTTAATTTCCTTTCTTTCCTGTCACCTCTGCATTTGAATGTGAGGATGGGGTACCCCAAAATTTCTTTTGAGCTGGATGAAGGGTGCTTCACACTTGCTGGCTGTGTCACCATGGCCAGAAAAGCAGGCTGGGACTGCTGTTTGCAAATCTCCTGTCCAGCTTCCTCCTGAGGAGCAACATGCAATGGAGTTGGTGCCTGGATAACTGCTGGTCTCCCCTCTCCCCCTCCCTCTCCACCTCTCACTAAAAGAAGGACATGTAGCACATGGGGTTTTGTTTTTGTGGTCTTGTGTTCACTTGGCTTGTGGGGATGCAGACTTAAGAAGAAGGTACTAAGTGCCCTCTTTTCATGGTTTGTGATGCTCATGTTACTTTATAAGGTAAATAACCCAAACCATCCAATAAAATTCCAACACTGTGCATTAATAGAGTAATGGAGATATTTAACGTATGCAGTAAAGTTGCTATTCCAGAGCCCTAGGCCTGCTTTAGTAGCTATAACAGGAGTGAATAAGATCTTTTCCTGCTTTTATTTATACACATATAATATCAAATATTACTGAGTTGTTGCTTGTTAATGTTAGCCAAAGGGGTTAAGAGAAATAAAAAGGGATTTTGCAACCATATCAGGGGAAAAAGAGCAAAAGTAGGCCCATTAATAAATGAGGGAGCTGAATCCAGCAATGATATTGAAGTGACTAAGTTACTGAGCTGCTTTTAAAATCAGTCTCTGGTAAAATCGGTGGAGACAATTAGGAGACCTTGTCAGATACAATCATGGGCTCCCAAATAGAAGAGCAGCCCATGAGGAAATAGAGAGGCCACGAGGAATAGAGAAATGAAGCCAGCAGCTGTTGAAGTCAGAGGAAAAGCTCATGTTGAGTCCATGTAGCTGTCACTGGGATGTTGTGCCAGCAGGTCAGAGATGTCCCCACTGTGGGATGGGTGCTTGTGTCTCACCTAGCACACAGGAGAAATGTGGGATGGGGTAGGAAAGCCTGAGGCAAGGAGGGTTGAGGTAGGAAAATAGGCTGAGCTGGGCAATTTCTATCTGTCCACATGGTAGGAAAAGCAGGGCGGGCATGGGGGGAGAAGTGCTGTTTCAAACTCCCAGCAATGCTCCTGAAGTTAAAAATTTGCTCCTGTGTTGTGTGAGCTGTTGGAGGTGGCAGGACTGTGGGAAGAAGCATGGCATGGCACATGTAAGTGCTTATTGGGGGTCAGAGCAGCCCAAGGGAACTTACTGGACACAATATTCCAGTTCTGCCCAGTGCCTCTGGGCATCTCACTGGAGATACATGGCCATGGAATGAAAGCTGCTGTGAGTTCCTGTAAAGGAAATGTAGGTGAACAGGGGTAGGCTGAACGATGGGAGCACCCAGCACCCATCCAAGGGTCACATTCTTCATCGTGGGCTTTTTCTCAGGATGGTCAATGTCACTGTTTACATCCCTCTCCCACATCATCATGAATGTTTTCATTAGATGCACAAAGACAGTGAAGTCAAAGAGGGAAGAACTACAGAGAAAGCCTGGGAAGGTTTGCTGTAAGAGGGCAGAAATAACCATGCCACAAGGAAAATGCCAAGTGGATGTAATTGCAACAGAGATCCAGAGGAAAAGAGCTTCTTGCAGAACAGCTGAAGAACTGGAAGGCTTGGAATAAATGTCACCAGAGGAGTCGAGAGCACTGGTCTAAATGGTGGTGTTGGAGACCCATCTCTTAAGCAGGTTGTGGCCACAGAAAGGCTAAAACCTTCTGTTGTGTGCATCTTGTGTAAGGGCAAGATCTGCCATTTGATATTTTTTGGGGCAACAGATGCTGAGGCCACGTGTCAGACAACCCTGGAGACGCTACCCTGGTTCCTTCTCTCTTGCTTGTGCTCACAGCACTTTTCCAGTGCTCAAGTCTGGGCACTGCAATGACAGTCAAGTGTAAACCCACTGGGAAGGGATTTGAAGTAAAGCACTGCAATGACTTGGAGCCTGATGGATAAGCGCAAGAGGAAAGGTTAAAGAAGTTAAAGCCTTGGATTCTGCTGGTTACTTTTCAGGGATGTCCAGGATGAAAGAGACCAACTGCAGCCCTGGGTGCAGTCCTTGGTGAAATTATGTGTGGCAGACTGTCACTGTTCTCTAGAAAAGAAGGGTGTAAATGCAAAGATTTGGAGGTATCTAGCTTTTAAAATTTCAAGTGAAGGTGGGAGCAGTAGGACTGAATCACACAAAGGAAAATGGAGACTGAATAATAGTTACAAATCCCAGTGAACGAGCAAGCAGCAAGAGAGAGACTCTCCAACGACAGGCTGGCAGTGCCAGGTTTGAGTTGTTTTAAACACAATTACGCAAAGATCACAGATTTAAAGCTGTTTTGCAGGAATATGGTAAAGGGATAGGTTTGCTTCGGCCTTTTTCTCTTTGCTTGCCCTGAATTCCTTTGGCTAAACTTGTTGTTTTTAGAGGAATTGGTTCTTGCGGAGCTCAGCCAGGGCTTGCAGCTGTGCAGAGGGTGGGAAAGCTCCCTTGGAGTTCCCCAGCTCCTCCTCAATGGGAGGCAGGTTGGTTAGTTGGTTTATTTGTTTATTTTGGTGCAGAAAGATAGGATTTTCGAACCTGAGTTTGATTCCTAGCTTGTGGGCTGTTCAGTGAGTAACAAAATCTCTGTTCCTTGGATATAGTTCTGTAACGGGGGTAAGGACCTTTCCCTCCCCACTCCTTGCTTTGTCATCCCTGTCACTTGCTGGGATGGCTCCTGATCCCCTGGTCCTGTGTTAGATTGACCTTCATGTTAGGAGTTGTGGGAGAGGAAAACTGGGACAGTGTAGCCCAGATCTCTATAAAAGTCCTGTTCCTACTAACTGCCCCAAAACACCTGTTGAAAATGTTTGAAGAATGTTGGATAAGCAGCTTCCCAGTGTTGTGTGCTTTATTTGTTACAAAATTTGAAGGGGCGGGGGGGAACTGCTGATGAGATTTGAAGAGATTCACTTGGAAATGTGAAACCAGGTAGGGATAATTTCTTGATTGTTATTTTTTAATGACATTGGGACTAGGAGGATACTTGGAAGAATAACAAGACAAGCAATCCTTTCTCTGCAAGTAGGAGACACAATTCTGATTTCCATGTGACTGAGGTGGCCAATGAAGGGATGAGCACTGGACAAGTGTCCATAGTGTTGGAGAGATGCATCAGCTCCAGCTCTGCTGGCTTTTACTGGAGTCTCATACAGGTTGGCCCTTCCTTCTACTTAATCCCATTCCTGCTCCTCTTTCCTCTTTCACTTCAGCTATTTAATCTAGAAAAATTCCTAATACATTTTTAATGTGGCTTCACTTAATGCAGGTTTTCTTTCTCTTCTCTGTGCAGATGCTTTTCACCCCCTTAATGTCACCGAGCTGCACCCTGTGGCCCACATTCGAGGCTGGCCATGGTGGGTTTGCCCTGTGTGCTGGAGTACCAACTGCCAATGCTTTCCTCCTGTCACTTCGGAGGCTCAGTGCCTTTTTCCCCCCTCCACATGACTAAAATTTGTACAAATCTGTTCTAGTTTAAATCTATATTATGTATTTGAGAGAGAGAGGGTGGGAGGGAGGCATGCAGATCTCACCCTTAAAGCCCAATCCATCCCCATTCCCAGACTCCTTCCAAAAGGAAAGGCAAAAAAGAACCACCTGATCCCCTTTTCTTCCAAGTCTCATGACTTACAATCAACCTTTGGTGGGGAGCTGCCCCATAGAGTTAAAATTCTGGAGGACACTGATTTCTAGTGGTTTGCACACCTTGCCTCCTCCCCAGAGTCACAGGAGACACTCATGAAGGAGAACAGCACACTGGCCTCAGTGGCACCAGATTTAGTCTCACGTGTGCCCGTTTTAGGGGTTGGAAATGTCAGCTGAGCTTTGTCTTTGTGTGGGTGACCTGCCTCCAGTGTCTGCCCTCCTGGCACTGCCTCCTCTTTCTGGGTGGCCCCAAGAGGGTGGCTAATGGGGGAAGCCACCCACCTCTGCAAGATGAAAAATCCTGTACTTGCAGAGCCACAGGCACATGGGCTGAATTTTGCCAGATTTGACCCCTTTTCTCTCAGTTGGATGTGTGAGGCCTGGAGATGTCCCCAAGAAAAAGTGTCCAGCTCCCCTACAAAGGACTGTTTATGTCTCACTTCAGTTTCCTATTTAAACACCCCTTGCTGCTGGAAGTGACAAATTCCCTGGGTGACCCCTAAGGAGGTGGCTGCCCACTGTCACCGTGGTGGGGACCCATGCAGGACACCCAGCAGGAGCCCACTGCCTGCCCAGCCTGCAGTCCCGTGCTGCTCCCTGCTCTAGCCCGGCTGAGCCGGGAGCTGCCTGGTGAGCCAGGGAAAAAAGAGGCTGCAGCAAAAGATGGAACAAACAGAATTTTTTTTTGCATCTAGAGGGGGAAGCACAGAGCTAAAAATAAAACGGGAAGATCAGTATCTGTCAGGCTGACGGCGGATTGGCTCTGTGGAAATGCATGTAATTACCAGGCTGTAGGTAGACATTTGCATGGAGCGAATAGCAAGCTACTGAGACAAGGTTACGCTTTAACCTTTAAGTCCTGAATCTGCTGGAAAACTAAGACAGAACTGCAGGAAATTAACTTAAATTAATAGAGTTGCTGTGACTGAGCCACATGTTACTTCGATGTGTGTCACTTCACGGCACAGAGTGTCGTGCTGCCCCTGTGCCCTGGCTCCTGGAAGAGGGAGATGCTTTGGAAGCAAGTCCAGCGTGTGTGGATCTCCTTCCTCGCTTGGGGATTCAACTTGACTGGGGAGAGGAGCTGTGGCTTTTTGTGGTCCTTATTCCTCCTCTCTTAGCTTCCTTTGAGTTGCCAGTCTTCAAAGGCATGGAAGGAATTTGGGCAAAGGGACCCCCATCCTGGGGGATGGTGGTGGGTGAAATCCAGGTGTGCTGCTCCGTGGAGGGCCAAGGAGGGGATGTGGCTGGGGGATGGATGTTCTGTTGAGTGTCTAGAGCTTGAGCTCTGCGTGCAGAACTCTGCAGGCACTATTTAGTGCTGAAATTGAACAGATTACAGCAAAGATGGTTCCTTTGTGCATAAGAACTGCTCCAGTGAAAAACACAGAGGAACACAATCATGCCAAAACAAAACTGTGCGCTCCCACTCTGGGCTCCTGTTGATGTTCCTGATGCTCTTGGCTTACATGTTGCCTGCTTTCCCCTCTTGCTGTTGCCCATCATCCACTGGTCAGGCAGCACTGAGTGATGGGAAGAGAGGGACTCTCTACCAGGAGGGGAGACGGAGATGCCATGGGGACATTTCTCACTCCCAACTGGCACAACCACTAGAGCTGCTGCAGCTGTGGGGTGCAGGTACCAGCAGCTTTGTTCAGATGAGGATGGAGGGCAAGTGGGCTGGAAAACATGAGGCTTTGAAGTCTGCAGAGACATTTTGCTTTCTGTTGTCACTATGCTGCCTTGAACCGTGGGTGTGGTTTGGAGAATCCCAGTTTTTCCAGCCTCTTTGCTAGCCATGTTAGCCAGGCAATGCTTGTTTCCAAAATTACTGCCTTCTTCCCTCCAGCATGGGGACAGTCTTGTCTGCTGCATTGAAGCCATGGCTTGGCTCAAGCTGGCTGTGCTTCTGTGCAGTGCAGCAGAGGCTGAAAGTAGAAACAGTGTGGTAGGACCAGGTGGTGCAGAGCACAACCACTCACCTCCCCAGAGGGCTGGGCCACCGGGAGCTCAAGCTGCTCCATTGGCGCCCCGTCAGCTTTGGAATCCAATTTAAGGCTCTGGTCCTAATCTTCAAAGCAACTAATGGAGGAAGTGCCAATGGCATCAAAAGCTAAATTTTGTTCTGTCAGCAGCACAGAGGCTCCTGTGAGGCAGTCCAGAGCATGAAGGCTGGGATGAAACCTAGGAGAGCAATTACAGCTGGCCAGGATATGGCAAAGGTGGACAGTGGTCAGGGCTTCTGACCCAGATTCTGGGATTTTGAAGTTGGTTCTTTGCTCTGTATGACACTGGACCCAGGTTCAGGTGCCTGAACACCATGAAATCCTCAAACCTGGTGCTTTGAGGAGTTTATGCAGAGGGAAGCTGGGGCTTTGTCTCTCTGCCTCTAGTGACCCATCTGCGAAAGACAGATAAGTGCTGCCTCATTTCTTGGGGCAGCCAGAGGACAAGCACCTTGGAGACTGCGAGACCTGAGAATTGGAGACATCCTAGGATGTACTTTAGGCATGAGAGGGAGCAGAGTCTGGGCAAATCTACACCGTGCTTATCATTAGGGAACAACTCATCCTCTTCTGCTCTTTCATCAAACGAAGGGATCTTCATCTCTCCAGCCAGGCATTAGATCCAGCAGGTATCTGGCCCCCAAAGGCAGCACTGCTGGAGACTGCACAAAGCCTGCAGGATGCTGTAACATCAGATATGGAAGTTACTTCCATACTCCAGCAATGACCTGGGATGAAGCTCACAGCTGCCTGGCTGTTGGGAGGTGGAGGATCAAACTGTGGTGATCAAGGTGCAAAGTTTGGCTCTCCATGTGTTGAGTCCCTTTCTTGCTGACAAAAGATAAGAGTTAATATAGTCATACATTAGCTCAGGGGATGATTTGCTTTATGACTTCTTCACAGTGAGAGTGTGGTATAAAAGGGACACGAGGATCAGATCTCCCATTGTGCTTAGCTCTGTAATCCATCTGTCTCCTGCCTCCCTGGATCCTTGGATGTTTGAGGAGTGGAGACTGAGGCAGCTTCATACACAGAGGATATCATTGTCTTGAAGTGGTCCTGGAGTCAGATCTTGGAAAACTTTCCCTTCCTAAAGAACGCCAACCTCTTTGGAAATCTTGCTTTGATGGTTTCTTCCCCACCTTTTCGGAAATCCCCCTTCTGGATGCTTTTCTGTTTGAACTCATTGCTTTTTTCCAGCCCTTCAGCCAGTGGTGTTTTTAACTCAGGGTGCAGCTTAGGAAAAAAAACTGGAACACCTTGTTTTAACTACAGGCTTCTCCTGCCTGCAACATAGACAGACCTTAAAGAAAGCCAGTTGTGCCCAAAATTCAGGCTGTTGTTTTTCCAGCTCTGTCAGCTGGCCTGATAAAAGCTATGGCCTCTCCCTTTTCCCTCTCTCTGACTGCCTTCGATCCATGCTCTTTTTTTTTGGATGTTGGTTCCTCATCAGTAAGCAGCAAGCAAGAGCCCTCCCTCGTTCCAGCAGCGCAAGGCAGGATTTAAGGCAGATGGCTCTTTTGCAGGAGGGGAAGGGAAGTCTGAAACAGTTGTTGGAAAGGGAGGTGCTGACAGTGGGGTGACCACCAGCTTTCCAGCAGGCCTTTGTTGAGCACAGGGAAAGGTTTGTGCCTGTCACTTGTCCCTCTATTGTAACAGGCTGCTTGTTCCCACAGGCTTTATCATCATTTTGTCACCTCCTTCCTGGGTTCCTGCTCTTGTCAATTGTTTGTGAAATCCTGAGGGGACTGAGTTGTCCTTGGAGCCCCAGCCACAAGACAGTGCCCCAGGGCATGGGGGGACAGTGGAGGAGGCTCCTGCTCTGCTCTGCGTGTGGCTGCTCACACACAGAGGGGTGCACTGCTCATGATGCAGCTCCAGAAACACCACCTTCCACAGCGTGCTGGTTTGAGGTGAATTCCAGTTGAATGCCACATTGTAAACTTGGTGTGGGCAAGCCCTATGGTCTGGTGTGCCCATATCTACCTGAAACTAGCTTTAAATTAGTCTTGGTAGCAGGGCATAAAGGACTTGGTGTGTCGGATAAGACCAGGTCTGCCAAGCTCTGTCTCTCTTGGAGTGAGTACATGCTCTACCCATCATTAGATGTACCCATCATTAGATGAAGCTAGTTACCAGGATCAAATACCAGTGCTGTAAACCCACACCTTGATGAGCCTGGGAAAGCTGGAGTGCTGTGGAATTGCAGCTGACTTGGTCTGAAGCACCAGGTGCTCAGTCCAGTCTCGTGTTGGGCGTCCTTGCAGCTTTGACGCAATGACACGTTTTCGTTTTTGTGGAAACGAACCAAAAGAATGAGGGGAAGTGCTTACAAACTCTTTCTTAATGAAGATCCTGACATGCAGACTGATCCTTTGTCCAGATATGAATGTATTTATGCCGGTGGCACCTTGCCATTCATACAGCGACTTACACACTGTGTAATGTGATAGCAGTATATACAAGAGAGGCTGGAGTACAAAAGATTGAGAGATCAGGGTTTGGTCTTTCCTTCCCTTGTACTTTGTGGGGTGACACTGGCTGATACCAGCTGAGGAGAGAGTGTTTTATTTTTCCTTAACTTGGTTTAGAGGAACACTTAGCTCCAGTATTTGGTGTTGGTTGTACATCCATGGTACTGTTGTGGTAGGGATGCCTGGCATGATGAAACCCTGAGCTTCAGTGCAGTTGAGATGCTGGAAAGAGGGTGAAAATCCCAGCTTTCCTCTTTTGTTACAAGTAGTATCTGAAGGAATTTGTACTATTTTTACTGTTTGTTTTTGTTTCTCCCCTCCCCTTTTAACTATGCACCTTAGCATTTTCTGTGGGGTCTGTCACTGGGATAGCTCCATTTGGACTTTGAAACAGATGACTCAGCGTCATGGTTGTTTAGAATAGTTTAAAGTTGTTTTTGCTATCCAGCCCCATTTTCTATCATCATGCTGCAATTACTGAAGTTCCAGCTCTGCAGGGGAACACTTGCTTCTTTTAAACAAATGGTTTCCTTTGGAATTAGAAAACTTCGTTTGTGGAAACATTACTGTGGGCCTTTGATTATTAATCTATCATGAAGAGTCTAATTCTATTTTATTAAAAATATGAAATCTTAATTTTAGCAAACCTAAATTTGGAAGCAGCTTTTGAACCAAGGCAATTCCTTTAACATGGACTTTGGTGTGTGTGTGTGTGTTTCTTTTTAAAAGGTAAATCTGCCTTTTGTTGGCTCTGTGATATGTGGTTAATCCTGTTGGGCCTGATCTGATGGGACTGGTGCTGGAGGGAGCCGAGCAGGGCTGAGTATCGGTGTGGGAGATCCGATCTCCACTGGGAAGGCAGCCTGGACTGGGGCTGGCTGACACCCCCTGCCCCTGAGCCTTTGTTCTCTCTGCCTGCCAAAGCCACGGGCTCAGCCCTGGGTTTCATTGATCCTACCTGTGCTGGGAAGGGCTTTGTCTGGTTTTACCACTTAGTCCAAAAAAGAAAAAAAAAAAGGAAAAGTGTTTGCTGTTGTGTTGGATCCATAAATGAGACTTTTAAGCTGTTGCAGCTGTCTGGAGACTGCTCAGACCAAGCTGATTTCCAAGTGGAGTGGCACAGGCATTTTTTAGTCCATTCTCATGGGTTGATGTAACACCTGGTTGCTGTTTTTTCAGAGGTGAGATGTGCTGGTACCAGCTCTGGAGGTGCTGTGCCACCTTCTCCTGCCCCAGCTCTCAGGGACTCGTGTGGGAGAGCAGAGACCAGATCTCCTGAGGGATCAAGAGATCAAGAGGAACTAGGCTGAGAACACCCATGTGCCAAGTCCTGCCTCTGAGTCCTGGGGAATTCACACTGACAGACCTCGGAGCCAAACCTCACCCTGAGAGATTTCTCCTCTGGTGGTGTTGATGAGAAACTCTCCTCAGCACCATGATTTTAAACGGTGTGAATGGAAGGACTCAACATTTCCCCTTCTCTGGGGTGCACAGTAAGCCTTGCCAGGCTGTGGCTGTCCCCGGGTCCCCCACAGGACCTTGCTGAGCCCATAATCGGGGACATGGGGCTGTGAATGGCAGGGGACATCCAGCTGTGTGGTGCCTGGGGCTGTGCGGGCTGCTGGGAGCTCTGATGGCTTTTGGCCAGGGCTGAGGATGGTCCCCTGCCTCTCCATCAAGCCGTGGGAAGGGGAAGAGGAGGGCTGCATTCCCAGGGACTTTTTAGGGCTTTGCTAGGTTTTTTTTTTTTTTTAGGGAGGGAGTGGTGCTGCATTTAGATGCTTGGTCTTAGGGTGGATTCCTCTCTCCCACTGCCTCTGGACTCTTGATAAGCCTCTTGGCCACAGCAGGGAAGGGGTTAAGGCTTCCTCGCTGGCCTGGGAGCTGCTGCTGGCTGCCTGTCGCCCTTCCGGGGCTGCCGGGCTGAGGTTTGCTGGTATGTGTGCAATGCGGTGCTGGCCGGCCAAGAGCACCCAGCCCTCGCCCCAGCGCTGCGAAATTCCCGGCACAGCCTCCCCTGGCTCGCTCCTTCAGTGCTGAGTGATGGGGCTGGGGATCAGGGATCTGCTGGGAGGGCAAAGCCAGGGGCTGGAGGATTCCAGTTGGAAAAGAGTCGAGCTGCAAGGCAGCAGCCTGGGCTCCACTGAGATGCTCTTGCACAGGGGAGAGTCCCTGGACACTTTGTGCTGGCCCAAGGTTTCGTAGCTTGTCTGTGCTCACGTCTTCACCTTCACCATGCCACAGGCAGGGAATGGGAGGGTGGCAAAGTGCTTTGGCTGATGCCGTGGGATTACACCTGATGGGGAGCTGAGTTTCAAGCAGGCTCTTGCTTCCTGGGGCAGGGGAGAGGGTTTAGTGCAGACACAGGCAGGAGCTGGAAAACTGCAGCAACAGCAGTAGTATTCAAGCTGAAACATAGTGCGGAGCCTTGGAGGGAGATGCAGACTTTGAGGGAGATGCAGATTGCCTGGAGTTCTCTCTGCAAGAAAAAAATTATGTCCCTTATATAACTGGGGAAAAGCAAACAAAGAAACTTGTCTCCAAGTGGGAATGTGGTGTCACTGGGAGAAATCTTGCAGCAAGAGCGAGGCCTCCGCTTCACTCTCAGGGCTGTTAACTCTTTGGCAGAAGGTCAATGCTTTTAGTGCTGATTTTCTAGATAAATCTCTTGAATATTCCTGAAGAATTGTGCACGAATTGCCTGATTTAAGCGAATGGGAGGAATGATTTTTTGCTCTGGTGCTTTCTGGGGTTCACTGGGGCTTCTTCTGTCCAGGGAAGGGATTGCTGCTGGCTTTGCTGTGCTCCCCCCATGTTCTCCCACCAGCCAAAACGTTTGCTGTTGCTGAAGGACTGTGCTTTGCCTTTGATCTTCTACAGCACCCCCATTGACATTGGCAGGAACAATCCTGCAGACCAAGGCTGTTATATGGTGCTAATTTTGTAGTCTCAGATAACAGAGCCTCTCTAAAAATGTCATTTGGGGCCATTTGCGGGGTGAGTTTGACATTGCTGACTACTGCTGGGATGCATGTCCTGCGGGAGGACCTGGCACACGTGGGAGGTGGCACTCAGTGTCACTGGGGAGGCTCGTGGACAAGTTTTTCAGCAAAACAATTTTCATTTCTCTACTATCTCTTAACTTTTCCAAACTGACAAATAAAGCCCTTGGTTCCTCCAGGCTCTCCGGCCAATGCAAAAATAAGATCAGTCAAAAAAGGAATAAAAGGGGAAGTGTGATTTTGGGTTATAGTTACACCATAACTTTCCTATTAACTCAAATTAAGTTAAAAAGGAAATTGATTTAACCAAGGGAGGTGTTTCAGATGCCAGTGGCAATATACTTGATTGTGGTTTTTTTCTTTCTCTGTACAGGCAATTATCAAATTAATCACCTTTGATATCAGCTTAATATTGACACAATCACTAATATATTTATACTTGTCCAGTGACAGCTATTCAATAAGTTGTTTTTCTGTTGTTTTGTCAAACGCCACTTTCTTTTGCCTTCATGTCTCTCTGGCAAGGCAGGGGGATAGTTTCTGGGTGGAAATCCCCAAGTTCCCTCTGTGAGATTCTCACCCACTGCCCTTTCACAGGGGCATTGCTATTGAAAAAAAAAAATTAAATCCAAACATAATTAACAGCCCAAAATGTTTCCAAATTGTGACTTGCTGTTGGAAGGGGAGCTGGTGTTGTGCAGGGGGCTGTAGAAACCCCCGTGTACAGATGAACCACCCCTTCCCAGATTGTTTGTGCCTGTAAATCCCCAGCAGCTGAGGCGGAGGGGTGGGACTGTGCAGCACACAAGCAAGTCAACAGCTCAGCTGGTGCACGTTGCCACTGTAGTCTTACTTTGTTGGCTTTTTTCTTTTCTTTTTTTTTTCCCCTTTTCTTTAAGGGAATAGGGCCTCTGTGATCCAGCCTGTGCATGTGTGCATACGTTTCTCTCCTTTTCTCTCTCTCTCTCCATTTGTTCCCGCCTCCCCCTGTTTTTTACCCAGCGACGAGTTCCAATTACATTTGGCTGAAGGAAAGAGCTCTTGTGTGGCTCCCACAAGCCTTGTGAAAATGGGTGGGTGGGTAAAGAGAGAGTCGAGCGCGCGATAGCTGCATGGGAACTCAACCCTTACGAGACACCAGAGAATCCACGCTGGAAAGGCTACTGGGAAGCCTGTTTTGTTTGCCTTCCCACCCCAAAACTGCCTGGTTTAGAGAAGCTGGAGGGTGCTAGGAAGGAGCAGACAGCTGAGCACTGCTTTGCTATCCTGGGCTTGCTGGACCTGGCAAAAGGGACGTTTCTGGAGGTTGATGGGGAAGATCTGGCAGCAGGTTCCCCTGTGTGTCCTTTGGGCTGTAGGTGGAAAGGCAGATGAGGGTGAGTCAGCCACAAAGAAGCAGGTGGTTAGACTGGCCATAGCAGGGGATAGCTGGACAGGGGAGGAGAAGGCAGGCTCCAGACAGCACTTCCCACAGGAGCAGAGGGGCCAAACCCTGCAGGACAGTGAGGCTCAGTGGGCAGGTATGTCCAGTTGTCTGTCTGCAGCCTTGGGATCTTCAGGGATGGACAGCTGAACTTTGCAAGCTCCTGGTTTTCCAGAAGGGACCCTTGCAGGGAGAAGCTGAGAGAATGTGATGCAAAGCAGCAGCTGCTGATACACCGTAGCATGCCTCCCTGCAGAACATTTACACTTTGTGAGCTTGCACCACACCAGGGTGTCAACACTGGACCCCCTCCTTGCCATTCCTGGTCCTGGACCTCCACTCTCCATGTGCACCTAGTGGGTTTTAGCTCTGTGGCTGGGAAGTGAAACCTGACACATGTAAATACCTTGACAGCCTGTTTTCAGCCGGCAGGGAATGTAAATTATCTCATTTGAACAAGGCTAACACAGAATCAAGCCGTTGGTCCCAAATATCCCTTATAAGTGCAGATGAGAAATATTCATGGCATCTTCACTCCCAGAATATTGCTTTTATCTTTGTGGTTCCTTGAGTGGCAATATAAAAGTTACTGATTTTGCACTTTTTATGCATCTGAACCTGCAGACTTTGAAATCAGTGGGTTTGCCTGCGTGATTTGCCTCGTTAGATCCGTATCCTTGCAGACACTTTGGAATGATCTACTACGTAAGCTCCACTGTACTTGTTGTCTTGGGTGTGACATCCTATCTTGGGCACATCATTAACCAGGGCATTGGGACAAGTGAAGGTGAGGTTGGGTTGGGTCATTCCAGAGCAAGGTAGAACCTGACCGTGGGAGAAGCTCGTGTGTACAGTGCTGTTGTTGCGACTCCTGTGGGTCAGTCAAGCAGCGGTGGTAGGGTGCATGTGAAGATCCATGGAACCATCAAAGAGATACTCAAAAACTTTGGACCAGAGCTATTTTGGAGAGTCATGCCCTCCAGGTTGGCCTTGGCCTGGAGCTTGGCCTTGCTTTCTGGAGCTCCCCATAACTGGGATCAACCAGAGCTAAAGAGGGATGTGCATTCAGCACTCACTGTTCAGTCAGGGAAGGTATTGGGATGCAGAGGTTAGACTTCTTCAGTACATCCAGGCACCACTTATTTCTTCCATGGAGCCCAGATCAAGCTGTTTCAGGGATGTTTCTGTGCTGCCCTCACCTGAGAGCTTGATTACTGTCAGAATATCTTGCTTCAGCTCAAGCACAAGCATGGCTGGCATTGGGGGTCTCCTCCCATTGTTGATGATGAGAAGAGGACCAAAGGCACCGGTCTGCCTGTCTGGAACCACTGCAGGGGCAGCAGCTGGACATCTCTGGGATCTCACCCTCCTTCACAACAACCTTTGCATGGCTGCAAAGGTCAGATTGTCCCGAAACCTTGACAAGTGTTTGCGGGCGGACGTCTCTCGGCTTTGCTTTTCTCCCCCTAACAGGTTTTTCCCTTTAAGAACGCAGAAGATTGATTCCCTTGCAGGGCGCATCGCCGAGCCGAGCCATGTCCAAATGGTTTGCACGTCTGCATTTTTTACTGCTCTCGTTTAATATGTATGCAAATGCAGTCTCTCCTGTCCTCACTCTCTGTGTGGGTTTGCACAGTCAGGAGCACATTCCCATTACTGCTGCCCATCTCCTGCTCTGCTCGGCATTCGAGGAGACTGCCTTTGAAACGCTGATAGATGGAGGTGCAAGGGGAAAAGAGAGAAATGACGGATTTTTGTAATTTCTTTGCTGGGGAGGGTGGAGGAGTTGGAAAACCAGAGAAAGGAGGTTTAAATATATGCAAAATTGTTTATTGGGAGAAAGGGGGGGCAGGCTCCAACTCTGAGAGTCAGGGAGTGTATTTCGTATGCCATTCCATTTTCAAAGGATTTTAGCTGGAGGTTAGGGGAAAAAAATCTAAGCACTGGCAATAATCTTGTGATAGTGGAAATATTCAGCTTTTCTCCTGATAAATAGACACATGTCATAACTGAATCAGTGTTTCAGGCCTGGAAAGTAATATTGGGTTGGTTTTTTTTTATTTTAATAAATAAGGAGCAAGATGTCCAGGGTAGTTCCCTACAAGGGCGGTAGTGTATGGCTGCTGCTACTTTGTTTTCCTTCCTATTTTAATAGCTGTATTTTTCCAAAGCACTTCAAAACCAGCACCTGTGAACCCTGGACACTTGTATACCAGGAGCTACATTTTTACAAGTGAAACGGGAAACGGCACTGCAGCTAAGGCCAAAATGTGGGAAGCAACTTTAGAAATGTGGCCAGAAGTGGGGAGCTTTTCCTGTCCCAAGTGATAAGAGTTTTTTTTAATTAGGCCATTTGAAGTTGCAGATCTCCAGTTTTGCATCTCCTTGGAGGTAACTGTGAAGGCTGAGGAGGTCCTTGCTCTTGGTGTGGGAAGCAGAGGATGACACATCCCTTCATTTCCCAGATGACTCTGGAGGGGAAATGGAGGATCATGCTGCTTCCCACCTCCTGCAGTGAAACTTTAAATCTGGTCAAAGAGCCAAATTTTCAGGTGTATTTTAGGCACTTCAAGTCGTTCACTGTTTTAATCTTTAAACACAAAACACCTTTAAAATCTGGTTAGTTTTGAAGCCCATTATGGACTGCCAAAGCCTTACCTAGCTGCCATGTCTGGTTGGGGATGTGGAGCAGGAAGGCTGCCCAGAGCTGGGGGCCACCTACCCCAGGGCAGGGGTAGCCGTGGGCAGTCTCCTGCTGCCTGTGCCCTCCACAAGCCAGGCTCTCTCCATGGAGCATGGATAATTAGGTTGAAGCCAGATCTTTTTCAACCTCTTCCAGGAGTTCATAGACAAAGTTACTTTTGTTTCTAGAAGCCAAAGGGCTTTTCGTGCTGGGAAACCCCCTCTACTGCCTTAGGACTTGTCAGATCTGTTGACTTTTGCATCTCCAAGTTGTGTAAGAGCGTTCTGTGTCTCTTGTGCTTGATGTTGTGAAACTCCTTTCCATGCAGTAACATGGAAAAGTCCCTCTCTGGGGGAACCACAGCAGCACACTGACCTTGTGCTGGAGCTTTGGCTCGTGGAACTCGGATCTTGTCTTTGCTTTTGGCACAGAGTTAGAGGGACCAAGGGGCAATGTTTAAGAGGCATCCTGGTGTTTGGAGGTGCTCAGCTCCTGTGGTGGTGTGAAGGAGTGGGTTTTCTTCGTGCAACAAGCATGGGAATTCTTGCTGTTTAGAGATGAGCTCCACAAGCTACCTGCTCCTGCCTTTACCCCCCTGAGAATCTGGGAAAAGCCTGCCTTTGGCAATGTTGAGGCACACCGTAGCTGCCAGCCCAGGTGGGATCACAGCCTCCCCTGCTCACTGGGTCCACAGCCCGCATTCAGGGCTGTCTCTGACGCAAAGGGCTGCTCTTTCTGCTTCTTTTCTTTCCATCACATTTGGGAGGTTTATCCTGTCCCTTATCAACAGCCATGCTCTTGTAGGGCACAAGTGCAGCTCCTGCCCGCTGCTCCTGCCTGTCCCTCAGCTCCTCTTCCAGCGTGGTTGCTGTGAAGTGTCTCGTGCCGCCGTGTCCTCACTCTGGTGGGTTTGTGCTTGTGATCACAGGCTCCAAACTTCCCTTATTACTGTTGCTTTTTGAACAGTGCCTTTTTATTGGCGACTAGATTCGTAGAGCCTTTCTACTTCCTTCATCTCTAAATTGTCCTCTACATAACGAAGGAACCATTCTGACTATGTTTTGATGTGTGTGTCGCCCAACAGATGTCTGGGTGGTTAAAGTGCCCCCTGAGTACAAATATCCTGTGTTTGTGAGCTCTTTGATAGTTGGTTCAGGAATCTTTTTGTTCTTTCTTTCTCTCCTCCAGTCCTGGGGGTCTGTAGCAGATGCCTGCTGAAGTCTCTCCTTTGTTTTCTGCTCCTGATATCTGTGCCCACAGTGTCATTCCTCTACCCTCTCCCTTATCAAATTAGATTATCTCCTTCTCGTAAGTACTTTTGACACGTGCAGCCATGCAAAGGCACGATAAGCATATTGGAAAACACTGTTGTGTGTCTGTTGTTCATGTCTCTTGTCTTCCTTGCATCTTAGGCCAAGCTGGCACATTCCCTCCCATTCATACTGGTACCATCATAAGTTAAGTTGAGCTGGCTCCTCTCCTGCTTGCAGCCAAGTCCTAACACCCCTTTCGGGCACTGCCACATCACCCTGCATGGGAATCCCAGGCCCATTTTGTCCAAGTGTGTCCTCACTTTTCCCCCTGCTGTCTCCAGTATCTCCCTTTGTGTTCTGGGCTTGACTGGTGGCACTGAAGAGCCTTCAGGGTGTTACAGGCTTCTCCTTGCTCATTCCTTGGCTCCCTGCCTTTCCTGGTTTCTACGTGTGATCCAGAAAAACCTCTTTGTTATTCTGCCCTTCCTCCCCGTCACAAACCTGTGTTTCTGTTCCATCTTTCATGAAAAGGTCTAAGACTGAAGGTGAAATGTGATAACAGCCTTCAAAAATATGTCAGTGGCTGCTGCAAACAGGATAGGAATAAACGATTCTCCATGTCCTACGGTGGGTAGGACAAGAAATTATGGGCTTAAACTATAGTACAAGAGAGATTTATATTTCATGTTCAGATATCCTGGGGGTGTAGCACCAGAGGAGGCTGTTGAGGAGTCGCTGGAGGGGCAGGTGAGATGAGCAGCTGTCAGGAGAGGCTGGGAGTCAAGGGATAGTGGGGTGATCCAGAAGATCATTTTTCATCCTCTTCAGCCCTCTTACCTCCCCTGCCATGTGCTGGAAGCCTCCAGCTGGGCAAGAGGCTTTTTGTGGCTTGCTCAAGCAGGCTCATGTCTTTCTCTATCCTTGCTTTTTGTCTCTATTGCAGCAGCTCTGGCAAATGCAATTGCAGCAAGCCTGGAAATAGTCAGGGCAAGGCTCTCCTCCCCAAACCTTCCTTGGTGCTTGGTGGCTCTTTCAAACCCCATACACTGGTGGAGGCAATGGCAGCTGCCATCAGAGCACTGGGACGTGCAAAAGTGATCAAAAAAAAGCAATTTGGTACACCCAGAAGGGTCAAGGGGGCAGGCTCAGGGTGCTGCCCAAGGCCCGTGATAGGAAGCTGCTGCCAGCTTTGCAGAGGGATGTCTTTGGCACATGTCAGTGCACAGGTGGAGATGGGAAGGTACCAATGGCTCCTGGAAGAGCTGTCTCAGCTGGTGCTGTGGGGCTCCCTTTGGCTCAGCTCTTGGGCTGACTGTGAGAGTGTGGGCAGGAGGGATGGGAGCTGTACCACTGCCAGCACATGTGTCCCCACCCTCAGAGGGACACCAGGACAAGCAGGAAGCTGGGGATTTGGGGGAGTCAGGGAAGCACGACTCCTTGCAGAGCTCCCCATCCCCACCTCCTCAGCAGGACACTGCAGGGCATCACCCAAACTGCTGTCTTTGCCAAAACAAAAATCAGTGAGCCCAAAACTCACAGAGGGCTCCATCCAAAACAAGCGCATGAGCAGCCACATTGTTTCTGACACTGCTGGCTGGGAGGTCACCGAGTCCCCTGGGCACCTTCAGCTGCCTGCTCCTGACACCCACCTCTCCTCACCCTTCCCCATCTGGCACTGCCATGATCATGTTGGGGTCCAGCCACATCTATGCTGTCCCTACTTCCCTCCCCAAACCTCCCTGCCTCCTTTCCCTGGGGTGCTGGAGGGGTCCAGGGTCCTGGTCAGCCATGACCCCCTTCACTCAGCCTGCAGCATCATCCCCTTTCACAGCTCCCTACTATGAGAGGCAGGCAGGGAGAAACAGGCAGATGAATAATTTATTATAACGATGCAAAATAGGGTTTTAAAACTCTACCCATATAAATATTTATTTTTGACTCGTTAGCACCACAGCTGCCTCCATGCCCCCAACCCTTCCCCTTCTCCTTTCAGAAGACCCCCCCCCCCGCCTTTGGGCTATCGTGGCTGGTTCTCCTGCTTCATCTGTCTGTCTGTCTGCCTGTCTGTCTGTCTCTCTATCCTACCCTTGCTTTTCACATGATCTGAGCCCTGGTGCCAAACGCTTCCCGGGAAAGAGGAAAAAACCCAACTCTTTCTTGCGTACACGCACACAAAAAACAACAAGGGGAGGGGGGAGACGGAGCAGCACACACAGGCACACGCACAAAACCCTTTGAAGCCTGTGCAGGGTGAGGGTTGTTTCTGTGGTAACGGCGCGGGGATTGGCGGCGGTAGGCGAGGGCCTCCATCCCGCCGTGGTGCCGAGTGATTAATGAGCCGTTGCTGGGCTCTACGGGAGCGCCTGGGCCGGGCTGGGCACCACGGGGCTGCTCCAACGCCGCCGGACTCTGGATGCTTCTTCGTCCTCCTCTGCTCGCCCCCAGGCATGCTTGCTTCAGCAGCACCCCACAGGTCCTTGGTGTAGGCTCTTGTGGGGTGTCAGCCCTCTGAGGGATGGGGCGGCCAGGCTTGGGACATCCCTTTGTCCCCTGCCCTGATGGTTCCAGACCATTCTTGGGGCTGTGGCCTTCATCCTGACATGGGGCCTTGCTCCTCTGCACTGTTGTTGATCCTAGAGCAGGTCCAGGATCTCTTCTGGTACAGGGAAGGACCAGAGCTGTGGGGGTACATGGTGACATCAACGGGGCCACAAGGCAGTCCCATCTGGTGGGTGCAGGGACATGGGACAAGCTTCCTTGGGGAGGGACACTATTTTGGGGAGTGTCACTCACAGCCTCACCTCAACACCTGCCCTTGGCCTCATTGCTGCCTGCAGCTGCCTCTCTCCCTCCCACCCTACAGCTTCCCAAGGCTGAAAGGTGGCTTATGGCTGAGCAGTGACAAGAGCTGTGCCCTCCTTGTCCCATGGCCAGCCTTGTTTTGTGGCAGTACCCGTTGATCCAGGTGTCACTGGGGTGCTTGTACCATCTCCCAGCGAGAGCTGCAGTTCCCAGAGAACCTTACACCAGTGTGTGCTTTGAAACTCACCTCGTTTTGCTTTCTACTTTGAAAAGGCAAAGGAGAAACAGGCATCATTCACATCTCTTGGGTGAACAATAATAATGAGTGAGTTTCAAATCTCTTTCCCCCAAAATAGCCAAACCAGAACACGCACAGCCTTCCCGAGCCGCTGTCTGAAACAGATGTGCTGCCAGTGAGCAGCTATTTATAATGTGCAGCATTCCCTTTTCAGCCGCAGCGACTCCAGCCCTCAGCTCTCGCGCTCGGCAGCTCCTTTTGAAGCCTGGAGCTCTAATCCGGGGACTGTTCCTGGTGCTGCTAAAAATCTCCTCGTAAACCCGCCGGGGTGCCAGTGAGCTGGAGCCCTGCCTGCTCTCTGCCTCTAAAGGGGATTTATCATCCCCAGAGGCCGTGGGATGGGACAGTCCCAGCCTGGATGGAGCAGCACTGGGATCTTGTTGGGTGCTGTGTCCCAGACATCCTCACAGCTGCAGGCTCTGCAGAGCACTGAGCCCCCTCTGCCTCAGGGCTGGGGACTGAAACACTTTCCTAACCCCTAATTTGAGAGGACAGAGGACAAGGGAGGGTCAGGACAGTGTTGCTGTGGGGGGAGGGGCTGGTAGGGGTTTGAACTGGTCCTCAATGAAAGAGAAGCATGGCACGATGGCCTGGAGGGATGCAGACAGTGTGGGATTAGGAAAATTGGGGATCCAATTAAAGTGAGATTTGAGTGGGTTTGCCAGCACTGGAGCCTATACTTACACTGAGTATTTGCTGGCCTGGGGGTCCTGCAGCACCACTGGAGCTGTGGCACATCTGTGGGATGGGCACCTTGGGCTACCCACACCCCCAGGGACCACGGGGGGCTCGCAGGACCCTGTCCCAGGAGGGGCTGCAGCCCACGGTGCTGCCTCGGCCCCTCACACAGGGATGAATAAGTGTGCTGGTATGTTGGGGCTGAGGGCTCAGCACGGCACGAGCATGTGGAAGCTGTTTATTGCCAGGGCTGCTGCAGGCCCTGCTCTGCCTCCCCCAACCAGCCGGGCCGGTGTGGCCGCTCTGCGTGAGGCCAGTGGGGCCCCAGCCCGGGGTGGGGGTAGGCAACTGCTGAGAGACAGGCCTGGTTGGGCTGAGGGGTTTGCTTTTATCACATCCCTTCTTTTCTGTTTGTTCCTCTCCCAAGCAGCATGTTTGGAGGCACGGAGATCACTGGAACTACATCCTAGTTTTTGGGGACAGCTTGAAACCTTGTCCTTCCTTCCTGGATAGCCCAGAGTTTTGTCCCCAGCCTGTCACAGCATGGCCATCTGGGCAGCTGGGAGCTGGGTGATCTGTAAGGAGCTCTTTGGAAACGGAGATCCTGGAAAGCACCCCACAGAGTGGCCTAAAACGTGCTGCTCTGGCTTTGCTCACTCGCTGTTTTGGAGGTGCCAGGGGATGGGGTTCTTCATCAGTGGGCAGAGACCACCCATGACCCCCAAACTCTGTCCTTTGACCTCCAAATCCCATCTTGAGGGAGAGTATTAGCTTGTCATCCTGAGCACACACCAGGTCAGCCTTGAATGTGGAGAGTTCAAAATGGCCCAGTGAGGTATCTCTAACATAGGGTGGAATTTTGGGAAGGAGCAGAGGATGGGCTGCCTTGGCAGGGCTTTGTCACCTCAGCTCTGGCAGTGTGATGGATCAGCTCAGCCCAGTGGGGACACAGAATAAGGTTCCCATGAGGACGGCATCCTGGGCTGAGACCGGAGCCTTCCTTATTTCCAGTGGTAACAGACAAACCTTTGCTCCTGAAAGAGGGACTGTAACACAGCCCGTGGCAGTGAAGCCTCTTAAAAGCTGGTCTCATTGCAGTTGTGTTAATTATTAATAGGATATGGGGAAGAAAACACTGGAAAACCCCAGCTGTTTAAGGCAAGCTGCTACCTCATCTGTGTCCAGTGGTGTGGGCCTGGCTTTCCCCTGATCCAAGGGGAGATTTATGGGTGTCTTTTCCAGTGACTGGTGTTGGCAAGTATGAATGAAGGGGCTTGACCACCTCTCTGAAAACCACAGCACTCCTAAACTGAGGAGCTAAGTGGGTCTTAGCTTGGTCTTTAGCAAAGATATTCCCCTCAAGGAATAAAGTCCTTTTTGGCAGCATCTCTGCCCAGCAAGATGCTAGAATTGCAGGATCTGGTGGCACAGAGGCACTAGGGATCCTGTCCCAGCCTGGGGCACCCTGCAGAGCTGTGTGGGCAGGATGGGACCCAAAGATGATGCTTGAACTGCACCCACATAGTGAGTCAGAGCTAGGGGATCTCAGCAGGCAATTTTAAGAAAAAACAAAGTAATGGGGAACTTTAATCCAAAAGGCTGGTAGACTTTGGGGGTTTCTTCTGACTGTGGGTACAAGGGCTGTCTCCATATGGGTAACTGGGAGGTGTTTCCATGGAAACCAGCAAAGCTGATGCAGGGGGGACCCCATGGCACAGATTAAGGCCTTTCATCAATGCTGCAGGAGCAATGCTTGGCATGGAGAGGCACCAGCCTGATGGAGGCTCTTGGCAGTGCCCTGGATCCATGGTGTGCAGGTGGGAGAAGCTTTGCAGTGCCCATGGTCCTCCATGTGGGGAGGAGATCCCAAACCTCAGGTGCAGGTGATAGCCATAGGTGGTGCCAGCCCATCTGCCTTCCCACCACCCCTTCCAGCAGCTTCCCACAGCACCCTCCTCTCTCCCCTCTCCCTTCTCTTCCTTTCCATTCCTCATTCCCTTTCTCTCCCTTTCTTCCCCTTGCTCCACCCCCCTCCAGACTCCTCTATGGGGCATTGATTTTTCCATCCATCAGCGAAACGCTTGAGGAAAATGAAAGAGCATCTTCTTGATCGATCAGGAGAACTCTTCAGCCTGGGGTCAGGAAGGGTTTGAATCAGCTGCTCCCCTGGCATATAATTACCCCCTCTCTCCCAAGCTGGGGCTTTTCACACGCCTGCAGGAGCAGCCACCCCACTGCGGGGCCAGAGCATCGCTCTGGAGAACACATCCGTGGGTGCATCCATGCTGGGAGAAAGTGCCTGTGCATGTGTTGGGTTTTGGGGCTGCCAGAGCTCAGTGCTGGGCCGGGTCTGTGTGCTCACACTCGCTCTGTGCCGGGCGGGGTGTGCCGAGTGGGTGCGAGCGGGCGCTGCTCGCAAGCCGGAATCGACCGCTCTGTGTCGAGCTAATTCTGTGCAGAGCTTAGTGAGGGTGGGGAGCTCTGAGGCTGCGAGTTTAGAGAAGCTGAAGGAGAACTAAATCTGATAGGAACTGGGTGCCTGACTCCCTTCTCTGTTTTGAACATCTCATTTGCACGGAGCGTCGTCTGGGGTATGCTGCACATACGGACCGCGTTGGTAGGAGCCTGGAGATGCCTGTGGAAATGCCAGAGTTTGCCATCTGGTACCACGCTGGCCTCTGAGGTCCCACTGCTTGCTGCCCTCCCCCAGAGAGCCAGCAAATAGCTGAGGGAGCTTCTCATTCCACCGTGGGGTGGCTGCATGCAAATGTTGACTTCTTCATGGCAACCGGTGTGAGTCATGCTGGGAGCCGGAGGGGGACGGCGGTGCCTGTAGCTCTCCTTCTCTCTGCTTGTGGATTGTTGCCTGCTTGCACGGAGGTGTTGGCACAGCCTTCCTGCAGCTCTTGCTGGAGCTCCATCTCTGCTCGGTGGGGTGTGCTCACTGCTTTTCTTGTGAGAGGTTCCCGGTGCTCATATGTGCACTGGTGGGGTTCAGCAGTCGAAGCATGTCATGCATGGGGGCTGTTGCCTTGAGTCTTGTGACACAGCAGGGAAAATTTATCTTTTGGATTTTTCCATCAGCATGGAGGGATTGGAGCCAGCACCAAACATTCCAGCACATCCCAGAACTGATAGGTTCAGCATTGCCAGTCTCCACTGACCCTTAGGCTTCCCACTCCCCATTTATTTTCCATAGGTATTGGTCAATGCATTTCCTGTGCTAGATGAAGGGGTTTCAGACCTAGGGGTGAACAGCACGTGGCTGATTGGAGCTTGCTGGACTAGAGCTGGGACACAGCATCTTCCTGTGGTGGGTTGTGCATCTCCATCTAACATCTCTCACTGGGCAGATGCAGCGTGAAATCATTGTCTCGAGGGTGATGAGAAACAGTAAGAGAGCAAGGGGAAAATGCATTAACCGTGGGGTTGTTGCCCCATGTTGTGCCACTTTCACCTGGGAGCTCAGAGCCATTTAATTCTCCTTGTGTTTTCATGCTGCTCTGGGAACAAGTATGCACGGAAAGAGATGAGGACAGAAAAGCAGGGTGAGAAACCAAAGCTGAAAGCTCCTGCTCCCACCACAGCCAGTTCTGACCAGCCAGACCAGAGCTCCACTGGAGAGGGACAATGCAAAAGCTTTGGCTTTCTCCCTCCAAACCAGCAGGCATGAGGCTGCTCCGGCATGGATGTGTTGCAGATGTGCTGATAGCAGTGAGCTGAGTGCTGACACTGCTGTGGAGGGGCTGTAGGTAAGGCAGAACTGGGTTTATCTGCACCACAGGTAATGTCTTCTGCTAAAAGCAGCTGAAACAGCTGCATCCTGGCATTGTGGCACAGTTTATTTTACAACAGGTAATAAGAGCTTGTCCCATGTCCCTGGTAAAACCTTGACATAAAGCCCCATCTGATCAGGGTCTTTTCCCTGGTAGGATTTGGCATCAGTTAGATAGCTGGGGGAACTTGGCTTAACCTGTGAGTGTTGCATCCTAACATAAATGTGGATCTAACCCACTTTTCTTGAATCTGCATTGCTCCACTGATAGCAAGGGAGAGAGGCTGATTTATGCAAGTGGGTATGGGATCTTCCTGTTATTCCTTGCAAACAGAGGGCTTTGGTGAGCTGTCACCAGGTACTGTCACTGCTGGGTTCAGTGCAGATAATTGGGGTGGGGGAACTCATGGCATCTCTCCATTTCTCTGCTGACCACCTTGCTGACTACCCTTGGTCATATTCCTTGGTCTTCCTGCTGTCTCCTTGCTCCCAGGTCTGTAAAATGAAGATAAAATACAATCTGACTTGCTGAGGAGCTTGCAGCACAATTAAGAAGTGCACGCTAATTAAAGTGAGCTCCTCCATTCCTGTTGATATCCCATAGCCATCAGTGGGGTGCTGGAAAACTCTGGGATGTGGGAGTGTGAGGTTGCAACAGAGACAAAACAATACGCTCTCAGACTGCTGAACAGAAAGTGGATCCATGTGTTAATCTGGGAAAAGGAGTGTGAAAATAGCTGCAAATCCTTCACGACTTTGTTGTAATTTCTCCCAGATAGGATACAGCCTGCTCCACACTCCAGCCTCCTTGGCTCCCAGGTCATTATTGAGCTGAACCTGAGGCTGATGCATGAGGAAAACCTGTCCCATCGCTGTGCTTTGTGTGGGACTGCTGGAAATTTAGGGGGAAAGAGTTAATGATTGCATTGTTTGGAGGCAGCTGGGGTCCCCATGGCTTAAGGATCAGCCAGGTCTGCTCCCTGGTGTGTCTGGGGCAGGTTCCTGGCTGCCTCAGCCTGGCTGCCAGAGGAGCTGGGAGGACACCCGGGCAGGTAGAACTGAGTGGTGCCTCTGACAGCAGCACGCTCACATCGGGTGGTGACCGTGGGGTGCGGAAGGCCAGCCCCTCCCAGCTGCCCAGCTGCCTTTCTGCTAATGCTCATCTAATTAAACAGCAGCCTGGAATGGCTGAAATCAGGGCAGCAGGAGAGCTGAGGTTTGCATTCAATAGGTTCCTGTCTCCAGCTCAGGAACCAGAAGAAAAACCCATTTCATATTGTCAGATCAATACGCAGGTGGCGTTCCCCCTCCTTTTCCGTTCACCTTCTCCAGCTCTCCTTTCCCCTCTTGGGACAGGGAAGCTTTTTAAAACTAGAGCTAGCTGGACTGGGATTGCTAGCTGGTGGTTTTTGCACTTCATCCCCCATCCTGGATGCCGTGCATGCCACACATGTGCTGGACAGCTCAGCGGTGCCAGGAATGGTGATTGCTGGGACCACGATCTCAGCAGGTATCTGGGAAAGCGAGTCTTGGCTTTAACCCGGGGCATGGTCCCTCCTTCAGAGAGGATTTTCAGTCACTAAGGTCTCCAAAGAGCCACTGTCTCTTTGCTGAACCAATCTGCTCAGCTCCAGGACTGTGAATGTGGGTAGGATTTGACCAGCAACTTCTGTCCTGCTTGCTCAGGTACAGGAGAGGGTTAACAAGAAGCGACATTTTATTTTGCTGCATCTTTGGCTTTCTGGAAGGAGATGCTCTTCCTGGTGCTTCTGCTGTTGTAAATGCATTCTTCTTCCCAAGGTGTCTTCTGAAAATGAGCTCCAGCATGTTGTCAGTGGTGGAGAGATGATTATGGAGAAGCAGCTGTCCGTCCCCGCCTGCCAGCTCCCGGCGAGGCAACGGGAGGGGTGGTGGCTCCTCTGGGTGCTTGCTGCTGGCAGCAGATTTTGCAGTGCCTGATCCAGGCTCTGGTGTAAATAAGCAGCTTCAGGCTTTGGCCTTTTCCACCTCATCTCCATGCACTGGGGCAAGCAACCACCATGCAGTGCCCAGCTCCGTGCAACCTCCAACCGTGGGGTTTTTTTCACAGTAAGAAAGTTGTACAAATCTTCCCCAAACGTCAGCCTGTTCAGGCAGCCTGCAAGGGGTCGGCTTCAGCTCCTGTATTGTTTCTCTCTGCAGGAGAGAAATTACTGTCCTAATTCTTCATGCAAAAATGAGGGATTGGAAACAGGCTGAAGGGGAGATGAGCTGGATGGGTGCCCCAGTGACCTCACCAACTCAGAGGACGGCAGCCCTGTCTGAGGTTACCATCATGAGGTTACCATCCCTCTGTCCCTTCCCTGGTCCCTCTGTCATTAAAGCTGAGCTGGATTTATTTGGTTTATTATCCATGCTCCTGCACCAGGATTCAAACACTGCCCAGCAGCGTCTGGTTTGCTGGATCACAAACCATCTCGGGATGCTCCAGCCAAGAGGGAAGTGAGCTCCACACCTGCTAGCAGGGCAGGGCTGTCGCAGCCAGCTGCAAGCTCTTCCCCGGTATCTCCCCCTCTTCCCCTTGCCCTAGCCTCAGGCCAAGCAGGAAAAATCCTTCAGCAGACCCCAGCTGGGGCTGCTGGCTGCCGGCTTTCCATGGCAACGGTCCATCAGGGGGTCGGAGTCGACAGCAAAAAATGCTGCCCCCCCTCCTTCCCCCGCCTGGGCTGCCGGTCGCTATTTTGATTGCATTCCTGGGGAGCTGGGCTGCAGATGTGGTGGCCTTATCTTGGGAAGGTCTGAGTCAGTTTTTCCCTGTGTGACAGAGCAGGCAGCTGAGGGCTGGAGGGAGGAATAAATAACTCCTGAGGTATGCCAGGGACATCTGTCCCCGGGGACAGGGTGCTGGGCCAGGAGCCTTCCACCACCCTGATCCTGGTCACAGTGACCATGTGTCACAGTACATATGTAGGGGACAAGGGAGATGTCTCCTCTGAGCAACCTTCATACATCCTTGACATCTCAACCAAGGGAAAAAAGGGGTTGGCCCAGGAGCATCTGTGCTGTGGGCTGGATCCTGCCCCCAGGAAGACCTAAAGAACCCATCCATGGGGGAGGAAGCACATTCACCCCACAGCACATGTCCATGATGTGTGTGCTTGCTGCTCCTCAACCCTCTGGTGTGTCAGTTAAGGAACTGATTCTCTGCAGCTGTACCCAGGGTGACTGAGAGCAGGATCCAGCCCCACGGACCAGACACACTGACTGTCCCCCAGTCCTGGTCTGCATCTAGGGGCTGTGAGCAGAGCTCAGTGTGCAGCACCCGTGATGGTGTGACTGCCTGGCTCTGGTGTGAGGGAGGTGGGACAGTCACTCTGGATCCTCTCGTGCTGTTCTGAAAGGGCAGCTGCTTCCGTCCCTTCCTCAGGGAGACGATGGCCTCTGATTGCTTTTCTGCTGGAGAAGCTCACTCCTGGATGCTTCACCATGGAGATGTGCTGTCTCCGTTCCCAGCAAAGCTGTTGGTGCAGCCCTGGTGATCGGTGCAGGTTTCATGCTGTAAGCTGAGCTCCTTCTGTAAAGCAAAGACCTGAGGCACAGCCTGCTCAGAGCTGAGGGAGGATTTTGTGTAAGGTGCTGTTATCTAGCCAAAGCATTAACCCCTCCAGAGGTCATGCACTGAATAATTATCAGTCCAACTTAAGAAAAAACAGATCTACATTAAGTGTTAAACACACTACAAGTTTTCCTTCTGTTGGTGGTATCCTCAACTTGGGTTTTCCAGCATTTTCTCAAAGTCTGGCAGCTCAAGGAGCAACTCTGCTTTGTTTTCATCTTTATCTTCCTTTCTCCAAGTGACAGTGGGGTTTGTCTCACAGCCCCTGGCTCCAAGAGCTGGTTGTTAAAGGCTTTCAGGAAGGGTGGCAGGCAAAGAAGACCCTTCAGTGATGGAGGGTGGGAAATGCAGAGCCTGGGGGATGACAGGACACCAGGGGCTGGCTGGTGGTTGTGGTGGCCACCATGTCCTCCCTGCTGCAGTGGGACCTGGGGCAGCAGTACTGGGTTCAGCCCGTGTGGGACTGGCTGGACACCGTGGGATGTACCAGTGGCATCGGGACTGGGGTCCGAGCTGGCTTCTAGTCTCTCATCTTGGAGCAGCAACCAGGAGCCAGGGCTCAGGAGAGGGTTTCTATAGCAACAGCTGCCACTCACTCCCCATCTTGGATGTAAATTAGTTAGGATTTTATTAGTGTGCAGAATTTCAAGAGGCCAGAGCTGGCAAAGAGGCCTGATGAATTCGGGACAGGAGTGTTCAAGGGGAGCATCTTTGGGAGTTTGGGCCAAGGCAGGGTTTGGGGTTTCTGAATTGTGGGAATGCCTGGTTCTTCACCCCAGGGACAGCAGGCACATCTGAAATGGCTCTGGGATTTCCACACCTCAGGCAGGATGTTGGATATGGAGCACCTGCTGTCAGGCCCTGGGCTGGGCAGCTCTGTGTCTCCAGGTGGAATTTCAACACCTTTTTCCCTCCCTTTTTCAAAAATGTTCCTCAAAAGGACTGAAAGTGTGAGACCATCTCAAGTGTCCACAGCTGGTGCAGCTGCCTCTGGAGGGTTTTCAGTTAACAGATTGAAGCTGCCTGATGGGTCAGCAGGAGGGTTAGTGGGTACCAGTGACCTTCTGGGCCAAAGAGATGAGGAACTGGGGATTTTTGAGAGTCATGGATGGGGCTGGAGTCTTTGTTAGGGGATCTGCATGTCTGACATCCCTGGGCCATGGGGCTCCTTGTTAGAGGGATCATGTCTGGTTCATGGGTATCTCCACGGACATCTGGATTTTTGCTGGAGCTGACTCTGTTTGGAAAAGTGCTCCTGGTTGTCAGTGCTGCTCTGTTGGGAACTCTCCTCTTTGTATGCTCAAATGTAAGCAAATAAGGAGCATGATTGTAATGCCAGTTGTTGCCCTCAGATCAGAAATCTGCTATAAAACTTGTGTGAAAAATTCTGATTTCTATGTGCTTTCCCTTTCCTGTGTGGTTAGGAGCTGTATTTTCAGAACTCATATTTTCAAGTCTTTGCCTCTAACCATGAGGGCTGAGGATTTTCCTGTTTAATGAAAGAAGAGGTTTGGTTTTTCTTTTTTTAAAATTTTCTTCTATAGCTTCATGTCTCTGGGAGCAGGGGCTTTCTGGAAGTCAAAAGGTTGTGCAACACCTTGTGATGGTGCTGTGATATTTGCCAACACTGGGTTATAGCTGGATGGTGATGTGTAAGGTTTATATATCTAGTGTAAAGATAATATGAATGTGCTTGTGTGCAGCAAAAAAAAAAAGGGGGCTGGAAGCACCCTTGAAATACTAGAAGTGTGGGGCTGGGCTGGCTGGTTGGCAAGTATCTACTTGATTTGGGAGTGGGATGGGGGGGGGAAGCCAGGTTTTTTTGTTTTAGGAGTTTGTCATGCTGCGAAACAACTTAGAGAGGAGTGGCTGATGCTCAGCTTGGATGGGTTGTGCTGGGATCAGAAAGGGAGTTTTCCTGCCCCATCCTGTGCAAGTGGGGCTGGTTGCAGACAGACCCAGCTGTAGTCAGTGCTTCGGGGGGACCCTCTTGGCCTCATCATAAATACTGACATTATAATTACTGTAACAACCTGCTCTTCTCTTCCTGCATGGCGTTCATTCCCTGGCCTTAGGTAACGCTTTTTTCTTGTTGATTTGCTCCCTCCCCCTCTTTTTAATTCCTCAACACACTGTGGAAACATCAATTAATTAATCTAAATAATAGTTATTATTCAAGAACCAATTTGCTATCATGGCTTGCACTGGTGTGGTGAAAATAACCCATCCAGGTGATGAGAAATTTGGGTTATTGAAGCTGGGGCAGTTTCTTCTCTGGGTGTGTGCCCCAGTACAGGGCATGGTTGGTGCTGTTGGGTTTAGCAGGACTCTCTGCCCTGCCCAAGGTGCTGCCTGCTGGAAAGGGCAGCCCCTAATGCAGGGTTTGCTTTCAAAATAAATTGGCCTTTTGTAGGGGACCATGTCCTAAGCATGATGAAAATGCTAAATGTGCTGATAATGCAACTTGAAACAGATCCACAGAGACTTTGCACTGCTGTCCTGAATGTGACTGTGAGTAGAAAAGGAACTGGGTGATGTGTAGGGTAATTGGGCTGTGAACTCTGCAGGTGTGTCAGCAGTGCAGGAGGTGCAATACTGGGCTGGAACAAGGGTACTGATCAGTGCTCCCCCCTGATTTTGGAGAGGATTGGATTCCTATGAGGAAGTCAGTGCAGACTGTGTTAGCAAGGGCAGCAGGGCTCTGGAGACTCTTTCTTGTGCTCCGAGGTCAACTTTGGGCTCCAGGTCTTGGGGTGAAGTGACCCTGAGATGGTCATGTCTGTCCCACTCACGGGACCGAGCAGAGCACACACAGAACATGAGAGAAGAATTCTGTCCTTGAGCTGAGGGAGGCTATCTGAGTCCCCACTGTCCTGATGGTTTCCAAAATTAGACCAAGCCCTTCCTGGGCAGCAGTGCTGGTGCCTTTGGGAAGGCAGCTGCTCCACTGGATGGGATGGGGATCACACAAACCTGATGCAGGGAGAGTGATGACTGCTCCATACCTGGTGTTAATCAGCACTTTGGAGGATGGTTGTCTCCAAGAGCAGTGGGCTTTGCATTTGCAGGAGATGTAACAGCTTGGGGACACCCAGGTGCCTTCCCCAGGTTTGGGTGGGGGCCCTGAACCAGCCCCAGTTCAGAGAACTGGCCTTGGTGAAGGCAGATAATGAGGTGAGAACCCTTGAGCTCATCCTTCAGCTCCATTGAAGGAAAGAGACTTTTGGTGCATGCTTGAATTTAAGTGCATGGTAAAGTATGTTCCCATTCTCGGGCCTCAGATAGGGCAAAGATAGCTGCAAAAATCGGGAGATAGTGTGACAACACAGCCACAAGCTCATTCCCATCTCACACAAGGCTGACTTTGGGGATTAGCACTGGGCTGCTTATTTTACAGCCCCAGAGTCGGGGCTCTGGAGCTGTCCCCCCTCTTTGTCATCTCCTGAAGCCTCACTGCATCCTCCTCCTCATCACAGGCTCCTTCCTTCCCTCTCTCTGGCGTCAGCCACTCTCCCCAAGGCTGCTCCATCCCTCCTCTGCCATCCCTCTGCCTGCAGAGCAGAAAGTGCGTGGCCCAGATATTTTACTTCACATCAGCACAAACCCAACCCAGATCTTTCTCTGAGATGGCTCAGCCGGGCACTGCATGAGCAGAGCCTGCGCTGCAGCTGGGTGGTGGGGGAGACCCCTGGGGTGCCCCTGCCCCTCTCTGGGGTTGCAGTTCCCCCTCTGTGGCCATGCATCTGGCTGCTCTGGGCTGGCTGGGAAGCTGGAGCCTGTGATCAGCTCGGAAGGCAGCAACAGCAGCCTCTGCTTTTCCACACGTCGGTATTTTTAGCTCTGCTGTGCATTAGCGTGCAGGAGCTCAAACTGCGAATCCTGGCTGAGGTTTTATCTGTTGTGACAGCCCTTAGGGCTGTAGTCAGACACTCTCTCGCTTGCTTGCTCCCTCTCTCCCTTTTTTTTTCTTTTTCCCTTTTTTTTTTTTTAAAGTTTGGAGCTTGAATCTGCTCTCTCCCTATGGAGACACCATGCAGCTGTCAGGACAAGGGACCAAGGGTGGGGAATAGGGTCCAAAGCGTGGTTTGAGCCCCTTTACAAGGGAGCTCTATTCAGCTCCTTTCTGTATTTTTCCATTCCTCCTTGCTGCTGCTGTCAGAGCTGGAGTGGTCAGAGCTGATGCTGCAGGATTAGGTACTGGCTTGCCCCTGCTGCCCTGCCCCAAAGGGTCCCCAAAAAGCTGTGCTAGGTGACAGCTACACGACTACTGGGGACAGCAAAGCAGAGAGCAAATGCCAGCCCCGTCCAGCGTGCTGGGGTTTGGCAGATCTAGTGCTCTGTCTGCTGCTGCTTTTTCCAATTTCCCTTTTCCAAACGGCACAAATGTTGCCCCTTTTGGGGCTGATTTGGGTTTCTGGCACCCCAGAGCATTGGGGAGAAATCAGAGTCCCTTGTGAGAGACTTGCTTCAACACAGAAGGTTTTTACTGTGCTTAAAGAGTGTGTCTGATCTCCCCCAGGAGAACAAGACCCATGAATTCACCCTCCATCCTGGCTCCATACCAGCCCCTAACACTTTGCTTTGGTTTCTTTAAGGAGGGTTTTCTTTATTGCTTCTTCTCTTCCTGGACACCTTCCCCCCGCACCCCCAGGACATTTTCTAACTCCTAGAGAGCTGCACAAATTTGAAGTATCTTTTTGCCACCCCAGTAAATATGAAAAATCAGCTGGAAGTGGGGTGGCAGAAAAAGCAGCATTGGTGATGCCCTTTGGAAAGGTGAGGAACCAAAGTGCTGAATGGATTTTGGCTTTCCAGCCTTCTCAGTGACCTGCCATGCCAGGCTCTGCCCACATAATTGCGGGCTTAAAGGGAACAGAAGTTGTCTGAAAATCTGGTGCCCCTGGAATTTGTCCAAGGTCATGGGGGAATAGAATGGGAATGGGATCTGACTTCCTGTCCCACATGTCCAGCCTTTCTCTCTAACCCTTAGCACATGCCTGCCTCACATCTTTCTGGCTGGAGCTTCCTGCACCCAGGTCTTGGGATGTCCATGCCAACTCTGATGTTTCTTGGAAGAGAGAACAGACCCTATGCAGGGAGGGTTGATTCATCCTGCTTTTCCTTCTTGTGAAGGGCTCCTTTAGGGTGCTTAACCAGAGAGTGTTGAGGAAAATCTGTATTTAGGTAGTAAATAGTGATTTGGTATTTTTTAAGGCTTTTCATGCCTGAGGAGATCACAGCAGCACTCCAGTGATCCCAAGGCGGCCGGGAGCTGTGTGTCCCCAGGAGCTCAGTGTGCATGGGTGCTGAGGGGGCTGGAGGGAAGCAGAGAGGGGAGAGATGTTCGTGATGGGTCACAGCTCCTTTACACAAGTCTGCCCACACCACATTTCCTCCTGTAGTCGCATTGTTTGCAAGTGCAGCAGGTTCGGCATTCAGCAGCTCCCACATCTTTGTCTGAGACAGTGCTGGCAATGCAGTGATGGGTCAGAGGGTTCCAGGAGCACCGGGGGCCAGCCTTGTCACCTAGATATCTGGGGACAAATCCAACGGAGAGCCTCGGGTATCTCCCTGGGTCCACCTGCTTCATTTGCATTGATAAGGTGTGGAGGGACATCCCAAAGTTTGTCTGGCAAGTCCACAAATCAGGGCGCTTTTCTAATTCACTGTCCCTCTGCTGTGATTCCTCTGTTCTCCTCAAGTTCCTCCCTCTCTTGCTGGCAGCAGCCAATACCATGAACCACAGAGACAAACTGCACAGTGCTGCCAGCTCGACCTGCAGCAGGGATTGCTGGAAATACCTGGTGCCTTTGCCCTTTTGCAGGGAGCACCCAGGGATGAAGATTTTGCAGCTCTGTGATGCAGAGCAAGGTGTGTGGAGCTTTGCTCCAGTGGCATTTTCTTTGTGCAGCTTGTTTGTGTCGTGTGTGTCCTCGGGAGCAGCCAGAGCATGGCAGGTACCTTTGCACAGAGCTTTGGCATCTCCAAAACAGTCCCTGAGCAGCTCTGTGAGGTTGGGTTGTCAACTTTTCCTTCTCTCCCCCAGCCTCCTGGGGAAACCCCACGGATGGCTGCAGGGGACAGATGCAGATACTCTACATCACTGAAAACCCAGTACAGCAGCTCAGGTTTGGAACTGCTTCACCCTCTCTGGGCTCTTCCTCTTGCTGAGGGAAGCTGCTAACAGCAGCTGGAGCTGTTTCCTGGTGTGCACAGGGTCTTCTGTCATTGCAGTGTGGGGCCAGGAATATCTTCCTTTCTTCCTTCATCCAGGGGCTGTGACACCTGAGTAGCTAGATGAGGTCTAAAGGAATTTAAACATTGCTGGTTTTATTTCCGGATGTTAAACTGGAAGATTAAGGAGGGGGGAGTGGGGATGGGGATAGAGGAAGTAAGTACTTCAGGAGTTTTTAAACTTTAAAAACATCTTGTGGCACCCATGTTAATGCATCTTCTTGCATTAATAGTATCCTTACACAATTCCAAACACCCTAAGAATTGGTCTCTAAACTGTTGGCTGATGTCCTTGTGGATGACAACAAAGACTCAAAGGATGATGGCTGCCATGTGGCACTTCCCTCCTTGAGCCAGCTGAGCTGTTCCCATGGTACCAGACCAGTCCCTTGGGCACACCAGCTCTCCTTGCCCTGTGTCCTGGAGGGGGCTGGATAGAGACAGGTCTGTGTGGGGGCTCTGGGTGACTCCAGGTGCTCATGGTGCTATAAATCAGACTCTTCCCTGCTGCCTGATATCCTGAGCTTCCCAGGCTGCAAGAAGTTCTTCTGCTCATCCCCAAACCCACCCACTTTTTCCTCATCCCACTCCTTTGCCTCCTTGCTCTGGAGCCGTCTCGGGCTCTTGGTGTGGCCGATGCTTCGGTGCTGCCAGGAGTTTGATCTCCAACTGCTTCCCAGCCCCCTCGCGCATGTGGGCACCGGGAGGAGCTGAGAAAGTGGGGAAGAGATGAACAGCAGGAGAAGAATTCTTAAGTGAGGGGATGGGGGAAGGATGAGGAAAGCAAGGAGGGGGGAGAAAAAGTGAGAACAGAGAGGAGGAGGAGGAATGAAGGATGCTGCCTTGTCCTTGGATTTATACCGGTTGAGTTGCACTGGATTAGCTAAAAGTGGTGCAGAGCTGCCTTCCCCTCCCTTTCCCTTCAGGCACACACTCCTGTTTGGAGCTGAATGCCTTAATTCACTTCAGCTTCAACCTGCTCCTAATTGACTTAAACCACATGGAAAGAAACTCTGCTTCCCCAGCAAGTGGCTGCAAAATTGCACCTTCAGTGAAGTCAGTGTGATTCTGCATTTAAAGAAACCCGGAGTCTGGCAGGATGTGTGCAGGGATATTGGTGCCAGGGGGCTGTGCTGAGTTATCCTGAGCCCCACTGGGCTGCTCCTCTCCAGAGGGGTTTTGGGGAGGCTTTGAGTCATGGGGATTTGGCTGTTAGAAGAATCGCTGTTTCTTCTCATTCCTCTCTCCTCTATCCCTCTTCTCCTGCTGCAGATGTCTGCTATAAAAAAGAGAAGAAGGGGGGGGGGGAAAAACCCCACCCTCCCCAAATGTCATGATAATGCTCACTGGAGGGCTGTTTCTACTGCACATCTGATATGTATGACAGGGTCAGATTAACTGAGCCTCTGATTTCCAACCACAGCTATTCTGAAGGCACCAAAACCAATGCAAAACACCCCAAAGGGACTCCTCTGTGCTGAAGAGGAGCTGGCCAGGCACGATGAGCTCATGGTGCTCTGGGCATGTGCCAGCCCAGTGCTCGGCGGGACCAAATGCTAGGCAAGAAAGAGGAGAGCATGCTTTGGAGATGAATCTGGTCTCCTCAAACTCAGGCTTCCAGGGAGGCAGAGATTTTCCTTTGTATTTAAGGTTGGGGATTTCAAAGACAGGAGGGGAGCGGTGCTGGTAACTAGAAGAAGGTATCTGATGTCAGGGGATGTTCTGAAAACCCCTCTTCCTTGTGGAGGGCTCCTGTCACACCTGGACATGCTGTCTGAATGGAGGCCAGGAAAGCCTTTTTATTCCTTCCTCCTATTTCCTCCTCTTCCAACCTCTCTGCATCCTCTATCACCAATTTTGGCTTTGCTACATTTCTCTTCCTCTGTTTAATTCTAAACCCGAGGATTTACCCAAGGTTCTGGCTCAGCTGTTTTTTTAAGGAGACATTTAGCCATTTTGAGCCCTAGAAAACAGGGCTGGAAGTGACCTCCAGAGACTGACATATCCTGGTGGCAGGAGTTATGCCCAGATAGTGTTTAGCTTTTCCCCATCAGTGGGTCCACTGCCCTGCACAGGGCTTCTTCCCAGGTTTTCCTGGGTGATGTCCATGTCCCAGGGCAGCACTGTTCCTGTGGGATGGCTGCCAAAAACATCAACACTGCTCCTTGCAATGGGAGCTGCTTGGAGGCACTGGGGCTGGAGATGATAAAGGGGAAATGTTTCCCAGGGCAGGATAGGGAAAGTGAGAGGTGTGGGGGACCCCCTTGGCACAGGGCTCTGCTCCCAAAGCCGGTGCTGTGCCTCACTGGGTGGGTACCCAGCCGGTGCTGGGTACCATCGACCCTCCCTGGGGCTGGGGGGGGCCGCACAGCCGAGTCCTGACAGTACGAGGGACACCTTATGAGCACCCCTTGTAAGTCTCTGGTCGCCAGTGGCTGAGAGTCTCCCTGGGATGGGGCTAGAGCAGGAAATCAAGATGAGAAGAAGGGGTGGAAAAAAACCCCCAAAATCCCCACGGAGCGGGAAGCAGAGTCGGGAGCGGAGCTGCTCAGCTGATGGGGTTGCCATGGCGACGCGGCGGTAAGGAAAAGGAAAAGGCAGAAAATAGCCCGATGCCGGGCTGAGACCTGCGGGAGCCTGGCCCGGCAGTCTCCTCCATCCCCGGCCCTATTTCTGTCCTCCTTCCTTTCTCTTTTTGCTTTCCTCCCCTCATACTGATTGACCTTCTCCAGCCAGAAACGCCCCTCTCCGAGGAGCCATCAAGGGGTGACTGGGGGGGTTCTTTCTCTGCAGAGCTGGGGTGGGGGGCTGAAGGGAGAGTGTGAAGGATCCTCTTCTGTAGGGCTGGATGTGGCCAGGTCTATTCCCTTTAGGGCAGAAGGTTTGGAGGCAGCCAAGTCACACCCAGGGGACCAAAATGTGTCCAGGGTTAGGGCCGTGTTGTTGGTGGAGGATCTGGGATGGTACCTGGAGAGCCCAGGGACAAGCACAGGTTTGGTGGAAATACCCTTCTACCCATGCAAGCCAAGTTTTGTTTCTCAGATCATGTGTGGGTCAGGTTGGGTTGTCTGTTGTCTCCTGACAGGTGATGCCCAGTTTTAAGAATGGACAGAGGTTTTGTTTCATGTGCTGGATTGTTTTCCTCTCTGGGAAAGTGGTGCTTCATAACCACAGCGAGTCATTTCCCTTCTCTGAGTCAGACTGGGGCCTCTTGTATGGTATATATTGGGTCTAACCATTGAACCCAAGCTCACTGAAAAGGAACAGAAACCCAGACTGGTTAGAAGGAAAAAAAGTGTCATTGTGCCAAGCCCTGGGGGATTTGCCCCAGAAAATGGAGACACCAACCCAGGCTCTTTGCTTTATCACAAATACTTACTTTAAAGTTAAGGTTACAGATTCTGGTGGCCATGAGGAGATCTTACTTTTCAGTAAGAAAAATAAAGGTAGTGTTTCCACCACCTGGGGCCACAGCAAAAAGCAATGAAGGTAAATGTGACCTCATAAAGCATCAAAAAGCAGAAGATACACCATAACAGCCCAACTGAGCACTCTTTGGATACAAACTCTTATAGGCCCTTCTCATAATTTTGTTTGGGGCTTGGCAATGACAGATGGATGCCTGAAGCTGACAGTGCTGCCGATGAGGAATTCATCCTCTTTCTTCCTCCTCCTCCTCCTCCCTCCAGCTCTCTCTCTCCTTGCCTCTGCAGCAGTGGCAGTGCTGTGCCTGGGTGTGAGCACCCGTGCACAGAGCTGTGAGTGCAGATGCACTCTGCACCACCAGTGTGTTTGTGCTGCTGTCCCTGAGCTCAGCATGCCTTTCCCTTTCTTCTTCCCCTTGCTAGGGTTCTGCTCCTGCAGAAACCTTCCTGGAGCTCCCACCTTCTTCCCACATGGCAAGAAACCACTGCAGTCTCTCCTGCTTCTCCCTGCCTTTGTGCCTGTACCACATCACTCTGTGGTCTCTAATAACTTGTGCTGCTGCTTGGGATGCAGATGGCCCAGCTAATGGGGCTGGAGCAGTAAATCTCCATTACTGGGGCCAGCTTTGCTATCCCTCGCTGTGGCCCTGACCCTCACCTCACCCAGGCTCTCATCCCTGGGAGGCCAGAGGGGAACAGGAATTCCTCCTGATGTCAGTGATCTTCCTGGCACAAAGGAAAGTGTTGGATGCTCCTGGCCTCATCAGCTGTTATTTTGGGAGCTGGCTCCTCTTGCAAGGTTTGTTCCTGCCTTCCCTGTAATCGCCAGGGGTGTTCTGCAGACACCCCAGCTCTTCCTCCCAAAGGAGATGTGTGAACCTCTCTGTGTGAACCACCCCCTATAAACTGTCCCTGCACTCCCTTTTCCCTAAGGACAGGGGCAGGAAGCATGCATGGAAAGGTTTCCAGGTATTGGGGTTTTTAGTGGGAATACATCACACTGAGGAAGCAGAAAGCTGCCTGGAACTGAAAAATGGCCTTGGAACTGTGGCACATGATGCATAATCAACCCTTTCTGTTGACTTCCCCACCACAGCCTGGATGTATTTTGAACATGTGCATTTCTCTGTGCAGTCTAAATATTAGGCATAGCTTGACTAAGAGTTCATTTAAACCAGAGATGGACAAATATCTGAAGGTCATAAACACACAGCTGAGTAATTATTTAGAGTGGTCTAAGGATATAACTATGGGTAGTGGGATGAATGGAGGAAAGGAAAATGCAGTGCAGTTGTCAGAAAATTCTCCTCAGGTCCCTGCTTAGTGCTGCAGAGGGAAACATGTAGGTCCTTGATAAACCTGGAGGGATGATTTATAGATTGATACATGAAATGATGGCAAAATCCCCAAGGAGAAGCGGTGAATGGCCCATCTCCTGAGACTCTGCAAACTCAGCTTTGCAAATCTAGTAGATGAGGGGCCATGGAGCACCGGGGCAGGAGAGGAGCTGTTTCACTGACAGATATTGTTGGCTGATGACCAAATGACTAGAAAATGCCCACAAATAAGTTAAGGCTGAAAGTGAGGAACTGGTTTGTAGTGAAGGAGGAGATGAGACTCTGGGCCAGCCCCTGCTGGAAAAGGTGAAAATCTGGTGTGTCTGGAGATGGAGCAGCTCACATGTGGGGCAGAGCTGGTTTTGTGACCCAGCAGCTCACAGGTGATGAATGTGGCAGTCTCCAGGCTGTCCCAAATTCCTGTGTGATATGCTCTGTGAGGCCAGGTCTACCCTTGTGGCTCCACTGTTATGCTGCCAATAATAATCAGAGCCCAGGGAGAGCAGCAATCTTCCTTGGCAAACATCTAGACGTTCCCCAGTGCATCTGGAGAGCTTCTTCTAACTTTAGTGGATGATGCATCTTGTAACACTAAGGGCTTATGTCTGTATCTTGTGAAAACATACCTTAAAAAAAAAAAAAAGCTAGAATTGGTTTGAGGGATGTGCTGAGTTACCTTTGTAATGTTTCTACCTCAGCATCAGTTGTCTTGGAGATGGCTGCATCCTCTACCAGGGTGAGATGGGTACTAAGGACCAAAAAGGGCTCTTCTCATTCAATCTCCCTTTCTTCAAGAAGTAACTACAAGGAAAATTAAAATATGATGCTGTTTCTAGAAAGTCCTTCGCACAGCTGAGTGTGGTGTTTCCAGAGGATCCTCTCTCTCCTGGCATGTTCCACTCCTAGCAAGGATGGGAGTTTGCTCTCCTGGGACTTTCTCCTCTCCACATGGATGGTTGGTCCTGAAAGGACCTGGGGAGATCAAGGGCTGTGAGTGTGAGGAGTGAGGCCAGGGGCTGACATGGTCCTTTTTGGTGTCCTGTTCCACATATTGTCCCTCAAGTAGGTGTGAGGGACAATGGAGGGTGAGGCTCATGTTCCCATCCCCCTCCCTCACGGGAGGACAAACAGCCTGGGACAGACTGTGAGGAGTGAGGGACTTTGGGGGCTAATTTGTGAGGGTTTTGGTGTGCCCTGAGCATCCACAGTGTTGCCTTCCTGGAGCTGTTGGTTCCTGGCTCCTGATGCTGGCAGGAGCTGGGCTCGGAGCATGGCCATGCTGTTTTCCTCCATCCTGGCATGGCATTAACCATCTCCTCCTGCACTGGTTTGTGCCACTTTACTGCTTCCTGCTCCCCTGCAATATTTTACATCTTGCCCAGTAATGCTTGGCTTCCTTAATAGCGTCTCATGTGGGATTTTTTCAAAAGCTGTAGGACAATCCCAATAAATTATATCTACTGATTTCCCTGTATCCATAGTTTTGTTGATTCCATCAGAATTCTCTCCCAGAGAGGACGTGCAGGGGTTGCCTTTAGAAGCCAGCCGGGCTTGTTCCATTTCTATCTTAGCCATTTCATGTTTCAATTAATTTTGAAACATTGAATTATTGCTCTCAGTAGCCCTTGGAAAGAACAATCTGAGGAACACCACCGGCTTGTGCTGCACCTTGAATCTGCACATAGCAGTGGTAGTTCCTGGTCAAGAGGGGATGCTTTTGGTGGGATGTTTGCAGGAGTGGTGCATGTGTTGAGACACCATCCCCACTTCCAGGAGCTGGGATTTTCCCAGCAGCAAAGGGATGCATCTGAAATAATCTGTGCTCCAAAGAAGCCCAGCTCACCTCGGAGCACAAACGCAGGAGGCTGCTCGTCCCCTGCGATGTCAGCTGACCACTAACTCGCTCCGGCTTTGTCCTTGAAACCCAAAGAGTGGGAGTTTGCCGCCAGGCTGGCTGCAGCTGTAAGGAGCAGGGAGGAGGCGGCGAAACCGGCCCGCCAAGGGTTAATAATTTCCATTGCAATTGTGTCATCTCTTTGGGGACCTCTCGCTCATTTCGCGAGCGGGCGCTGAAAGCCGAGGCACGGGGGCTCGTTCTTATTCAGCTGCACGCAGCTTCAGAAGCACCGGACGGCCGCGCAGCTGGGCTCGGCCACCTCGGCCTTGCAGATGGATGGAGAGAAGGGATTTGTGTGCCTGCGTGTGCTTTGCTTGCGTGCGTGTGTGTGTGTGTGTGTGTGTGTGTGTGTCTGAAACCTAATTGTCTGCTGTCTAATCCGTCAGCCGGGGGGACAGCTTGCACAAGCCCCTTCCAGGCAGGCTGATAAATGCAGCGCTGCCAGGCCCCTCTGCGAGGCAGTTGGGTTTAATTGGGATTGCTACGTGCACGGACTTGGCGTGCGTGGAAAGGATGCTGCGCGCAGGGAAGTGCCTGGCCAGGCTCCCAAGGGATGGCCCCTGTGTCCAGCCGGGCTCCCGGTGGGATCCTGGGAAACGGTGTTTAGTGAAGAGATGTGAGTGCAACCCAGTGCTGGATGGGTGAGGTTAAGGGTGGCTCCACGTCGTGTTAAAGCAGTGACAGTAATAGTGGCACTGTACGGTCCTGCTCTCGTGGACTTTGTACCTTGGGGCAGTTCAGTACCCCCAGGACTGGGCTGTAAATACACCCGGCTGGTGGGACCTGGAGATCACCCAGGGTGTGACACAGAACCCATGGACATCAGTGTGCTGGCTTGGAGATGTCACCTGCCATCTTCAGCACAGTGTAGGGAGCTGTGCCGGGCTGTCCCTGCTCCAGCTGTCCCCTGCCTGTCCCCGCAATGACCGGGGCCTATGAATCTCTTGAGCATCTCCCAGGCCTGAGCGTGTGGCAGCTCAGGGACTCCCCAGGCTGAAGTGGCATTTCATCTTTAATACCCCTCAATGGATTTCCCATGAATTTGTCTAGTTGATTTTTGTAAACACGTAAGTTTTAATCATCCCCAGAGAGCTGTGGCAAGGACTTCACTGCTTAACCATGCGCCATGTGGGGAACCGTCTCCTCTTGTTTCTTTTGAACCTGCTGCCTCTTAATGTTATTGGATATCTCCTAATTCTTTTATTGGGAGATGCAGCAAGCAATCAATCTTGGTTCACCCTCTTGAGGCCACAAGTGTGCCTCTTTGGCTGCTGCTTTTCCAGGCTGACATCTTCCTCCTTTGGACTAATTTTTTTTTTTTAATCATCCTGCTCCAGATCTTTTTCTAGCTCTGCTGGTGATGTCAGGAGTGTGTTTGTGGCGACATCCTCATCCGTTGTGTAATTAAAGGTGATGTCATGATTATAGCAGATGGTATTTGCATCAGCTTTGGTTGCTTAGTGCATGTGGATGTCAGGGGATCCTTGTGTCCTGCCCAGTCACGAGAACTTCTCAGAGGCTGCTGATCCAAAACCTGAGGGTTTTGTAATAGTATTTAGCATTTGAGTTCCCTGTCTGAAAGAGGCAGGGCCAGGTATTATTTATCAGGAATCACTCACTGTGCTTTGCAAGACATTCCTGACTTAAAGGAGTGACATGTCCATGTTATTTCATCCCCCAGATGCAGTCACCTGTGGATTGATACCTACCACCTCTTCAATCATAAATGTACACCAGGTTCCAGGACAGGTGATTTGAAGGCACCGTGCTTGCAGGTGAGGGACTAGAGGATGCCAGACTGGCCACTTGTGTAGGCACCTCCTGCATGGCTGAAAAATAACAGTGTGGTGCTGCTTTATCCCAAACCCCAGCAGGGTCCCAGACTTGCTGCAGGGTTTGGAAGCCAAGAGGCAGGAGCAGGGTGCCCAGGTCCGGGGTTGCCCTGGCCCAGACTGGGTCATGGTGTGGCACCTCCACCCAGTTCATCCTGTGCTCCCCTGCCCATGGCTGCCCCTGGCCTGGACTTGTGACCAGTTACCCACATACCCCACCCAGTACCCTGCCCTCCTGCTGCTCTCTGCTTCCCCACCCCTCCTCCTCTCTCTCCCTTTCTCCCTTTAGCCTCTCTTTGCTTCTCTTTCTCTCCACACCTGCTCCTCTCTTTCCTCCCCTTTTCTACTTCCTCCTCCTCCCATTGCTTCTCTCTCTATCCTCTTATCTCATCCCCTTGTTTTTCTCCTCTCTGCCTGTCCAGCTGATTTACATGCACGCTGCGTTGAAGCAGCTCAGCTGGATCTAATGCCTCCTGCCGTGAGGAGCAGAGCTGTCCCCGGCCTCGGTGCCGAGCGTCCCTGGCCAAGGGCTGGGGGGTCCTCTGTGCACCCCACCACCTTGGCCCATGCTTTGGCCCCTTTCTGCACCACCTTTTGCTCTTCATCCCCTCTCTTTCCTTTCTACATCCTTTAGCTGATGCTGCTGCCCTTGCTGGTGTCTTCTCCATTTCTCCTGCCAGGTCCCCAGCCCATGTGCCCACTCCATCCTCGCTCCTGAGTGGGTGCATGAGGATGGACCAAAGCCCTGCAGCCAGCCTGGGGGATGGTTTATTATGACTGGTGCCATTCCTGTGGCCTTGGCACTAGTGATGACCTGAAAACCTGATGCTGAATATTCCCAGGTGGAGCCCGTGGGTCCCCCCTTCCTCCACCTGGGTTCTGATGTGGGAGCCTGGGACAGCTCTCCTGTGCCCTCATGGCCCTTGCTGCTCATGGAGCTGGGATCGATGTGTCTGTGTTATTCTCTGGCTCTAATCACTCCGGTTTCCATTCTGCTGATTTGCATTTCCATGAGAGGAAGATGCCCTGATTAATATCCCCTCAGAAGAGCTTTATTGCGATGGCTCCTGCCTCTCTAATTGGAAAGTGGTCTTAACCTTTCATGCAAGTGGCTGGGACACTCCCTGACTGCCAGAAATTCCATGAAGGCTCTTGCTTGTCCTGAATTCCAGGGGAGTGATAGGTTTGGATGATCCAACTCTGCCTCCAAAGTGGGGCAGGGACCCCTCTGCCCAGGGAGGACTCTCCTGGGCATCATACCTCTGATACCAGGGATGGGACCATCCCCAGCACAGTGGGTGTCTAAACAGGAGTCAAGGAAAGGGATTGTAGCAGGTGGATGTGCTGGGATGCTCCAAAACCAGTGAGTGGGCACCCTGGTGAGCCCTGAGCAAGTAGCTTGATGCTCCCAGCTCACACCCACATGCCAGTGCAGGGCCCATTGAGGAGAATGTTCATGTGGTGTCGATGGAGCTGTTGCCATTTACCTTCCTGTGGCTGGGAGGCAGGATCTGACCTGGCAGCTGGGATTCTACAGCTCTTGCTCCCTGGGGAGTCCCAGGCCCACCACTAACCCACACTGGCAGCTTGAAAGCCTGCCTTGCACTTAGCTGCTTTCTGATCTTCAAAGGCTCTGAATGCCCAAGGAAATCAGACCTCATGCCTTTTCTTTCCATGCAGTTTCCAGATCCAGACTCTCATGCAATTTATTATCCCTGACACGTGCCACTCCCTCCCTGGCTGTGCATGGGGAGGGAGCATACCCTTCCTTGGGTACTGGAGCTGGCTGTCCTGGCCATGGTGTGAAGCTGCTGCTCCTCGTGTGCTCCCCATCCCACGGAACTCAAGGCAAGGCCAGGGAAATGTGGCACTGACATTGGCACTGACAGCTTCATCCTGGCTTCCCAGTGATGTGCCCTCTGGCTGAAGCTGGCAGCTGCCTGCTCCAGGCAGATTCTGGGGTCTCCTGACCGTGGGTTTTGCTGCTCTCTCCCTCCAGCCAGGGTTGGCCATCCCCACTGTGCCAGCTCCAGAGCCTGTTTTGCCCGTGCCTATGGCTATTTTATTAAGAACCTGACTTGTCTCCCAGGTGCTTTTACTTCCCCTTCCCCAATCCCTCTCCTTCTGAGGTTACAGAAAAGATTTTGGTTTATTTTTAATTATTTTTTAATTTTGGTGTTTAAGCTGGTTTAGCGGCTGCAGCAGTGAGTGTTCCTGATAAACAGCCCCGGAGATCCAGAGAATAATCTCTCTGCCTGGTGACGGCACAGGCGCCTATCGCAGCTGCTGGCAGCACGCTAAAAAGCCGTCTTCATCTGCTGCCTGCTCTATCAGCCCAGGGAGGGAGAAATTGCCTCCATCCTTAATCACAGAATTTGAAATCCCAGCTAGTCTGCACCTTTTATTCTTCAGGTTCACAGTGTTTTGCAGTGCGGGCAGGGGGAGAAATACGCAGCCCTTAGATGGAAGCAGAAGTTGGGGAAGGGACGGGGGAGAGGTGGGTGAGCAGCAGCTCTTTTCCCTTTGCCAGGTATCTCTGGGACTTGCCACCCCATGATGCTTTCCTTGAAACTGTCTCTTCAGGGAGGTGGGTGAAGGCTGTATTTTTAATAGAGTCACAGATCACCATACTCAGGGGCTCTTGTGTACTCTGGGGTTTGTGTAACACCACTGTGGTTGGAGAGAGTGCACTGACGTCCACAGCTCCAGTTCTGGAGCACCAGTGCCAGGGCAGCTCACTGAGATGTGTCAGGGAAGTATGGTAAAAAGGGAAGATGAAAGGATAGAAAAACACAAGAAAGCTGGGATGCATTGTTATTTCCTCACCAACAAGAGAGATGCTCAAGCTTGTCCCTGTGTGATAGACCAGGTCAAGTAAAGCAGCTGGGTTTGTGGCATATGAAGGACCCAGGGTCGTGGACAATGTCCATAAAAGGCTGGCAAGGTCCCCAGCCACACAGGTAATGAGCCCCGCCTAGAGAATGTGTGATGGTAAAGACATAATATCTGTCAGGGAGTGGTTCTGGGGTGCAGGAACTCCCCTCAATACCCCACAGCGAGTGCAGAGCAGTGAGGGGATGGAAGGTGCCTCTGCTCCATGCTCAGTGCCACTAAATGACAGTGTGGCACCCGTGGGCTGTCATTGCTGACAGTTGCTCAACCCAACAGTGGGAACACAAGCGCCCGCCATGCCAGAGACTGGCGTCGGAGTCGCTGGAGATTGCCTTTAATGAGACAGATAAAGCAAAATGAAAAGCAAATTAAGATGCAGGGCTGTGGGAGCTGTCTTGAATGCAGTGCTGTGACTTTCCTGGGGGGAAGCTGGGGTTGCAAATGATGCTGGAGGCACTGGAGAGGCAATTGTAGGAGATGGCCATCTTGGATGGGCTCAAACCAGAGAGCCCTTGAATCCTTCCTCATGCCTTTTGCAGTACCCTACTTCTCCAGAACCCACTGTGAGATATGAAACAGACCCTTGTGTTGCACCTTTGGTCTCAAAGTGCACGAATAATGGTGTGTCAGGTCCTCTGTCCTTCCCCCATCTCCAGTGGCTGAAGTGGTCTTGGGAAGCCCTGCAGTTGCAAGAAAACTTTTCAACCATATCCCAGTGATGCTGATGGAGATTGCTGGCTCCCTGCAGCGGGCTGCTGTGGTTCAGGGCTGTCTGGGATGTTGGCAGTCCATCCTAAACTTTCCATTGAGCTCAGAGCATCTGGGCTATTTCTGTAAAAATCCTGTGCTGGGTCAGGAGGCAGGAAAGGGGCTTCTGCTGCAGCCAGGTCTGTTCTTAAGCAGAGAGTGTTTAACACAAAAATCCCTCCTGTTTCTCAGCAAAAAAAAACACTCAGGCGTTGACTATTAACGTGAGTAGCATTGCTCAGGCAAATGCTGTTTACACCCTGAAGCCTTCAGACTTTCTGGATTTTACCTGCTTCTCTGCAGAAACCCCTTGAGAAAATGTTACTGAACAAGGCGATACTTGGGTGGATAAATTGCCTGGAACAAACGAGCTGGAATTTGTACGATCCCATTCTTCATGTAAGAAAGATGTCACTCCTTAAGCAGTCCCTGGAGAAAGTGCCCACCCCGGGGAGCATCACCCTGGGCTGCCTGTGTTGGCCATCCCCTGATCTGGACCGAGCTGCCTGGGTTTCCATGCACTGCAGTGCTTTTTGCCATCCTTTCCCAGGAATCATGAGTGGAATCACAAACAGGGGAAAAGCAAGTTCTCGTTTCCCTCCACCCCCCTCCCCACCCCAGCTGCTGAAGTGGGGTGTCAAGAGGGAGGTTTGGTGCTGCATTTTGCTGGTTCTGTGGGAACTGATCCCATGGCCAAAGGCATTTGGGGGACACATCCCCTCCACTTGTCATTACTTGTCCCTCTCATGGTGCAGCTATTTCTGCCTCAACTTCCCAGGAAGCTGCCTCCAACGCTCCCCAGTCTAAAACCACGCTGGTTTAGAGAGCCAATTTCATCCCTGCTTCCATGTCTCATTTGCATATATTTGCATAGCACACAGGTTTATGGGAGGGGAGGAGGCGCTGGAGGGGCACATCTTTTATTCCTCTTGTTTTCTTTTTTCTTCTTCCCTTTCAGCAGAATTGTATTTATTTATTTAAACCCAGTACTGCTGCTCCAAGGGTCTCACTCCCAGCTGGGTCCCACAGGTGACTCGGTGGTGGGTGACCTAATGCAAACTGGGAGTAAACTTACAGGATTTTCACTCAGTATTGTGTAGGGCCTGGCCCTTGTCCTTCTTCCCACAGCATCTTCTCTGGCAGGCTCTGGTGCTGCCTGGCCTGGGAAGGGGGTAAAGATTTCCTCACCCCGGCTTCCAACTTGTGATAGCCTTGTGGAAGGGAAAAACCACCTCAGTTTTCCCCAGTTTGCTAAATTTTCCCTCCCCTGTCTGTCCATCTCTAGGTTTTGGTACTTCTCTGACACTCCTGAAGGGCTGTTCCATATGAGATCCAGTAGAATCTGACACTTCTCTTGGGAGACGGCAAATCCTTTCCTTTGGGATGGGTTTAATGAACCCCAGAAATGGCCCTTCTGATCCTGAGAAAGGTACCTCATTTCCCTCCTGCCATAGCCTCCCCTCATCTCAGGGTGCTGGGAACGTGGACAGCTGGAATCATACATGCTCAGGGGGATGTGATGACCCCAAAATAGCTCCATCCCTGTGAGCAACCAGGAACTGGGCAAACGAGGTGGTGCATCTTGGTGTTTTGGTTCTCATTTGCTGGTGGACCCAGAGAGATTTGGGAAATGTGGGGTCATCCTGATCAGTCACAACACTTCTGGGGTACAGCTAATATTGCTTGTCATAAAAAAAAATTTAAACAGGTGCACCAAACCAACTCCTCTGTGTGTTCATCTGTCCTCCTTGGCCTCGGACACATCCCTCTGCGTCTCTGCCACACTGTTCTTTGCTCTAGGATGGGTGAGACCAAAGAGCTCCTTTCCAGCCTGCTGAGGGAGAAGAGCAGATCAGCAGGACAATACCATGTTGGGGTCTTGGTCTGCCACCAGCGGGGCTGTGCAGACACTGGGCTCCCTTTCAGCTGGGTTTCTTCCTACCCCAGGGCACGAGGAGAAGGAGAGACCAGGCTGGGGACAACAGCACAGGGCAGGTGAGAGTGGCCATTGGCAGAGAGGATGAGGGGAGCTAAGTTCCTGGAGCAGTGAGGTGCAGGGTACTGGGATGTTGTGAACCAGCCCCGGGCACGTGTAGGTGTCTGGAACATCTCACATTTGGCTGGGGTTTAATTTTTTATGTAAAATCCCGTTTGCAGCGAGCGCGGTGTTGCGGTTCCCGGTACTGCAGAGCGCGGAGGCGAACTGCTGAGCTGCCGGCTGTGCTGAGAGCCGCCTCTAGCTGGGCAAGGGGGAGAGCTGGCTGGCTGTGACCAGCAGGGCACAGCACGGCTCGGCTCTGCCATCCCCGAGCACCACAGAGCCACCTGGGCAGGGCGGTGTGGCCAGTGGGAGCTTGGCTGCCACCGGCCACAGTTGGGGGATGCAAGGTCTGGGCTGGCAGCACAGGAGGGCTTGGCAGAGCTCCGTGCTGGAGAACATCTCCTCTGGGAGCTGGACTCAGAAAAATCTAGAGCATCCCCTGGAGTGAGGGCCACAAAGGCCCCAGCCTGGACAGGCAGAGGGCTCAGGACACAGCCAGCTCTCGGCTCCAGTGCCCTCTCACTCCCGGAGCTTTCCAAGCTGCCCGGCTCAGAGGCTGTTTGTCTTCAGCTTGACCGCCTCCCCCGCCTGTCTACTCCGCTTCCTCATTCTCGGTGTTGGGTTGAGCAAGAGCAGAGCGGAGCCTCCTCGGGATCAGGGTGAGGCCGGGGGGGCCTCCAGTTCCAAGTTCCTTTTTTGTTGATGTTGGTTTTTTTCCCCTCTCTATTTTTTCCCTCCTTCTTTGCTCTGCACACAAAGCTGGGCTATGATGAAACTCCAGCTCTGCCTTGCTCACAGCATTCATGCACGGCACATGCTGGAAATAATTGTCCTTGGTGGAGCTCTGCAAACTGCAGAGTGATTTAACTGAAAAGAGGTGGAAAGGAGTTTTATTTCTACACATGGTGTTGGAGGCTCAGTGCAGCTCCAGGTTCACCTACAAGGGGGATCGGAGGCAGGCGTGGGCTCAGGCTGGATCTGCAAGCCCTGTGACCATGGCCAAGACTGAGTTAATATCTCTTGCCATTCAGCAGCAGTTTTTACACTCAGCTTGACATGGCTTTGGTCTTCTTAGCCCCAAGCTGTGGCTGCCTGCAATGCCCCATGTAGTGCAAGCACTGCAATGGGCTCAGTATCAACCCTCCTGTTGGTTTCTCCAAGTTTGGGATCAGATGCTACAGTGGGAATTTCTGTAGGTGACAAGTCATGCTGATAAGGGAAATATGTTGGGTGCTCACTGAGTGTAGAGTGTTCCTCACAACCTGGCCTCCCCTTTACGTGCCTTAAGCCACAGGTGATTTTGTGGATCTTACTTTACTTTTGTAAGTGCACAACCTAGCTGGGAACGCCTGTCTTGTCCATTGCATTATTTTGATGGGCAGAGGGTAGCATAAGCTGAGAGAGGAGGATTGGCTCCAGGACCTTTTGGAGACCACTTTGAATGAGATTTTTTTCTTGCCTAATGAGAGCTCCCTGTCCTGTGCCAGCAGGAGTTGTGTGTGCAGAGTGTGTTCTCAGCACCATTCAGGATATAACTCATTCTTTGCTTTGCTCATTATTCATACCACGTCCTCCTTCTCCAGTTCACAGAAGAGAACTGCAGTTTGTCAGCATGTGTTGTGGAATTTCTGTCCACAAAACTAATTTTTCTTCAAACTTCCCATTCTTTCCAATAGCCAACCCACTTTCCTGTGACACTACTCTTGGTCACCGTTGTTGTTCATCTCAGTTGACTTAGCAGTTTGCAGCTGGTCAAGGTCAGATGTGACTGTTTCTGATCCCATTGGGATAATGACCAAATCCTTTTGCTGTGAAAACTTGGGGCACAACCGTCCACCCCTTGGTGAGGAGGACCTTGCCACTGCTTTTTTTGTTTCACCAACTTCTATTCTCTTCTCCTCTGGTGTGAGGAGCAATGCACAACCTCTAAACTGTTTTCTCCTACCAACTCAGGAAGATGTGACCTCACATGTTCTTCTCGGAGCTCTGCAGAAAGAGGCTTTTGCATTATTTACTCTGTTTTGGAGCTGGAGCCAGACCTGACTCTGGGCTTGTTCAGCTCAAGGCAATAGAGGTGGGAGTGAAGCCCTCCCAGTAACACCATCAGAGCCACTGGAGCTGGGCTCAGGTTTCTTCCCTGGCTGGTTCTCCTGGCTCAGCAGAGTCCAGCCCTGTTCCCTCCTGGTGTAACGCTGACACGGGAGTTTTTAGCTCAGTTCAGCCCTGGTGTGGCTTCCTCAACCACCACCCACCAGTCAGGCTTTGTGCTTGGGGTACTCCATCCCAGCTGACCTGAGGCCAACCAGCCCTTTGCAGGCACTCGATGGTGAGGCAGAGCCAAATTCTTGACTTCTGGCCCTTCAGCAGTGGCCAGGGTCGGTGTGGGGTGGGGAGGAGCAGGAGGAGGAGAAGGGCTGCAATGTCAGCCCCGGNATCTAAAAAAACCCCACATTCTCTCTGGCTTCTTTTTCTTGCTAACCTCCGCTCGCTTTGCCTCTCCTCCCCTCCCTCCCTCCTCTCCATCTCCCTCCCTCCCTCTCTCTGGGGGGAAAAAAGGTCATTGCGCAAATGATTAGTCAGAGCTCAGTTGCTGTAGCAACCGGCTGCTGGAACTGGGACAGGCGTGCAGCGAGGACAACGGAGAGGTCGAGCATCAGCCGGGCTGGGGGAGCCCAGCCTTTGTATGTGCGCCCAGGAGCCGGGGAGCCGGGCGCTGCGGAGCCCCCAGCCCCACGCCACGTGGGGCCCTTCCACCGCCAGCCCCGACCGCTCGCTCGACTGCGGCGCCTTCGGTCGCCCGCATCTCGATGCCACCGAGGAGTCGGTACGGCCTTGGTGTTTCTCCGGTGTCTCTCGGCGTGGTGGCACCGTCCCTCGCCGAGAGGGAGGGTCCTGCTCTCGGCGGAGCGGCCATGGAGAGGGACACGTCGTGGGTTCCTCCCAGGGAACGCATGCCGCTGGGGTTCAGGGCTCCTTGTCCTCTTGCAACATCCCACACATGAAATATGAAGCCAAGTTCCTCCTGATCCTTCACGAGGAACCAGGCGTTAACTGTGTCCTGCCCAATTCCAGTTCAAGAGTGCTGCACTCCCTCTGCCTTCAGTCGCCAAGCAGTTTCAGACAGAGGCTTTTCCAAATCTGCCTTCTTTTCTCCCTGCCCTAAACTTGAGGGCAGCAGCCTGGCATGCAGCACCCATGGGCTCCTTGCCCCTGGAGTACAGAGCAGGGGCTCTTCTGAGAACGCTGGGGCCACGTGCACGGTGGTTTTCATCACCATGGTCATGATCTCCCCGTGGTGTTTTGCCAAGGCTGCTGGGGACCCTGCAGTGCTGGCTCAGCCTGTCCCAGCCAAGCCCCACCTGGATGGTGGGGCCGAGGAGGGTTGGTGGCAGAGCCACTGGCAGCACAGGCACAGACCCCTCCAGCTGCCTGGTGGGACCCTGTGCTGTGCTGCAGACCTGGGGAGGATGGAGAGGGGACCCCACCTCAGTCCTTGCCCTGGGCACTGAAGCACCTCAGCTTTCCCCTGCAGCCCCCAAAGTGCTGCCACATGGGCCCTTCAGGGGACCTCCATGTGTGAACAGGGACCTGTTCCATTCACCAGCTCCCTGCTGTGGAGAAAATATCTGTTCTAAATTGTGTGGGGTGAGAGAACCTTGACACTGGATTGTCTCCATCCCTGCTGTTCCCTTTGCACACCAGTCCTTCAGGGGCTGAAGACCAGTTTATTTTCCAGTGTGCACTGCCTGGATATTTGAGTAAGCTGCTCCTCACTCTTTGTGTGTTGATCAGTGATTTGGGGTCTTGCTTCCATCTGGGATGTGTGTGGAGTGTGAATGGACTTGAGGTTGCAGGGGGCTCTGAGACACCCAAAGGAAAGTGCTGAGGTGGGGTGATGTGCTGGGGCAGCTGGAAGTTGGTGCAAGTGCTGCTGGGAAAGGGATGTAAAACCTCTGGTTTGCACTCTGGGCAGGATTTTGGAAATGTCTTTGGTCTCTTGCTCAAGGTTGAGCTCTGTGCATCCATCTAGAAAGCTGTGGGCTGGCGTCCTTAAGCCTAGGAAATTATTTTAGTCTGACTTTGTGGGAAACAGCAGGAAAGGGCTATTTATGCAGAAAATGGCTTCCAATAAACACGCTTCCTTTGGGAGTGGAGAGAAATTGCTGAGATGTGCTGGAAGTATTTTCCCTTTCCTGGGACTGTCCTTATTGCCAAGAGCGAGCCAGCCACGCGGCACGGCCACGCCGGCGCTCGGCGATGTTCACTGCCCTGCTTCAAACCCTGGCCCAGCCCTGCATCACCCTGTGGGTGAAGAGGGGCTTCCAAGGACACCTCTCACTCTGCCTTGCCCACTGGTGCTCCTCTTGGTCCTATGAATGGTCCTCCAAACCTCTTGAGATTTCCCTTGGGTCCCAGCATTTCCTTCTTTCTTCCACTTTTTTGGAGCTGTGTGATTGCAGAGCACTGGTGGGGGGTTGCTGGTTTAAGGGCTTCTTACCTCATGGTTGCAGAGATGAGCTTAGCAGAGTGACGTCAGAGTGGCCTACAGGCTTGAAAGCCAACAGGGAAATAAAAGCAAGGCAACTGCCCCTCTTTCTTTTTCCTTTTTTTTTTCTTCTTTTTTTTTTTTTTTTCCTTGCAAATCTCATTATTTTAAAGGCTCTTCCCTGATTTTTCCAGTGTCTGGCCCTTGCAATGGGCCAGAAGATTATAACCATCCAGACCGGGGTTGGGTTACCAGGTTGCCAGGTTCACATTTTCTTCTACAGATTTTGTCTCTCAAACCCCTCCTCTCTCCTTAAGGACTCTCACGGCCCAGGCTAGAGATGGTGGTGCCAGTGTTTGAAGGCATCAACCCTATCCTGAGCATCTGTGAGCTGGAAGAAGAGTGGAGAAAGCACTGAGGGTTTTCCCCTTTATGGATGATATCCAATTAAGGCTTCAAGTAATCAGCACTATCTATGATGATTTGGAGCACATCCATGACTGTATGAGAGCTTCCTCCATGGAAAGGACATAAGAGGGGAGAGCTTGGGAACATTCTAGTGACAGAGGTGATGCAATCCAAGGGGATGGGGAAGCTTTAAAGCCATTTGGCAAAGCAAGTGTTTGCAGTTTCACCTATGGCCCTGCATTGGGAACCACCTGCAGAGCAGGATGTGTTCCCTGGCTGCAGAGAATCCCTGAAGTGGGGTGGGATGTGACCTGGGCTGGCTGAGCCTCTCCTGGCAGGAGCAGCTGGGAAGGGGAGCACAGAGGAGAAGGCGTGCAGCCCTTCTCTCAGCTCTCTCGTCTCAGTGAGTGTGTGCTCTTCCAAAGAAATGTACTTGTGAGCATTTGTCAGTGATTGCCATCGAAGGAGGCAAAAATCTATAACCTGGGGTCAGGCCTTTCTTCTAGGCTCTCATATCATGAGATTCTCTCCACCTCCTCCCTCAAACTGCAGGGAGCAGCCCCTCTGCGCTGTGTCTCATCTTGCTGACACGGCTTGGCTGAAGCCCTTGTCCAGGAGGTCGCCGGCAGACGTCGGCTGTCGCTGGAAAATAGCTGGAGTGGTGTCCTGGGGATGCCACGGGTCCAGGCAGCTCGAAGTGACCCCGTCACTGCAGCTGCCCTGATGGGTGAGTGCCACGTGCTGCCAGCGCTGCCAGCCCGGGCTCTGCCACGGCAGGGTGGGCGATGCTCCTCGCTGGGGTCTGTCAAGGGAAATCCACCACGGAGTTAATGTGTGCTCTGCTTCCAGCCCTCCTTTGTTAAGGGGTTTGGCCCGGTGCCACGCGGGGAGCGCGGCAGGCAGTGCTGGGGGCCAGCGGGGACAGCTTTTGTTCAACATTGTGGCTCCTCCATGGAAAGGACGGTTGGCCAAAATGGGGCGCGTGCGAGCGCGGCAGTCGCTCCGCCTGGGGAGGGGCCCAGCTGCTCTCTCTTCGGCATTGAATTCCCTGGGGCTTTGTGGGAGCACGAGGAAGCTGTTCGCTCCCAAACCCCGCTGGGGGTTTCACTCATGCTGTGGCACAGTGCTACTCCCCGTGTCAGCTGACTGGGTGCTTGGGTGTCCCATCTGTAACACCCGGGAGAGATCTGCCTCGATCTTCCCTTGATTCAGTGGCACTGGGGCAGGGGGTGGCCGTGACATGAGACAGCTCCTCTGCCTGTCCTGGGTCAGGGCCAGGTCCTGCTCAGCTTTGGTTAAGCTGAGCACAGCTAGCAGACCGCCGGATTTGGCCATCTCCATCTGCTGGAAACACTCCCTGTTTTGCCCAGCCTTTGTTTCCTCCCAGCTCCTCGTTATTTTTCATGGCGTTTTCCCTTCTGACTCTTGTTCTGCTCGAGGCTGTTGGTGCAAGCTCAGCATTTGGGCTTGTGCTTGTTCAGCTGAACACGGATCTGTGCGAGCTGGGTTATTTTCTGTGCTCCCCAGCACGAGGGGTCCCAGAAAGCGAGACTCAGCCCCACCTTGGCTCTTTAACAACAGCAGGGAACAGCACATCCACGTGAACCCAAGCCCCAAAACGGCCCACGGGGAATGACGCAGCGAAGGTGAAATTTCAAAGGGAGACGGGAAGTGCATGGCAAGAGCAGGGGAAGCAGAGGAGAGAATAGCCGGAGCTGACCTCAGCAGGGAGGGGAGCCCGGCCGCACGCATGGAAGGGAAATGGGAAAAGGATACAGCTGGGACCGGCCGTGACAGCCGTGTGCTCTGCCCCAGCAGTGTCCCGCTCCCCGCTTTTCCCCCAGGATGGGCTGGGGCAATGGGCCAGGTCAGGGCTAGCTCCCAGCACACCAGGGCTCCTGGGCGCATCCGCCGGGGATTGCCTCAAATGCACCCAGCGGGGCAGCCCCGGAGCTCGGCCACCGGCAACCAGGGATGCTCTTGGGCATCGGCATCCCCAAGTGCCAGGAGCTGGCAGCCAGAAAACAGCCCTGATGTGGTGACCGTCAGCTCCGGCTCGCTGCGGACCCGCCCCGGCTCCCTGGGCGCGCTCAGAGGCGGCGTGGGGCAGATCTCGTCCTTCCAACCTTCCCCGGCACGGAGCGGGAGCCGGAGGTGTCACCGCCATCAGGGCCGACTGTCGAGAAGCGGCACAAGCCGTCCCAGGGTAGCTGCTGTCCCTTCCAGCGCTCTCGGTTTTGCCCAGGGACGGATGACTTTTTTTTTTTTTTTTTTTGGAACATGTGGAGTTTTATTTTTAGCTGGAAAAAACCCCAGCCTTTAAAAAACAAACACACACAAAGTTTTTGTGAAAAATATCCAACATAATGGGATTTTTTTCTTCTTCACGAAACCAACTGTGACATTTCTAAATGAAGGGTTCCTCCTGTCCTTCTGCTCTTCCCCCCTCAATCTTCAGTGAAATTTCTCCTTTCCCTAAGCCCCCATTTTTCTCCTCAGGATATGCTCTTTCAGGAGGAGGCATAGCAACTATAAAGACTGTTTTTTCTGGATTTTTTTCCCCAAAATAGTAGAAAATTTATTAAAACATCCCTTTTGAACCTGCTACAATGGAATGAAATTAATTTTGTTTTTTTCCCCTTCTTCCAACTAGTTCTCATCTGTTCTTAGTCTTTAGAGTGGGAGAACTGGGATGATAAATGGCAGAAAGCAGATCCTACTCTTTCTTTACTCAAGGGGAAGATTTTTCCATCCCAGTTGAACTCTTCCTTTGGGGCTGGAGGGCACCCAAAAGCCAACATCTGGAGGGGTTCATGCTTCTGACCTTCTTTTCCCTCCAGTGGAGGGATGTACAGAAGGCTTTGGGGGGCTGTGGGGCTGTGGGAGGGCTGGGGTTGTCCCAGGGATGGTGAGGGTGGGTGTGGGGACTTGGGAGCTGGACAGCAGAAACCTCAGGTCCTGGGTTCTGTTCTGGGCTCTCCAGCAGCATTTGCCAGGTGACCTTGGGGAAGTCACTTCATCACTCTTCACATTCATTTCCCTACCTCGAGAAGAGGAGAGCACTTTCTTTGCACCTGTGGGCTTAGGCAGGCATCTGATACCTTTTGATCACTGAGGTGCCACAGGAATTTGATCAGACCCCATTGACTCAGTTGGAGCAGAGGACAGTAGTTTTCCTTCCAGGTTGGAAGTACATTGCCTGCTTTTCAAAAGCAGCTACTGGTTTCTCAGAGCTGAATGCACTGGAGGTGGGGATGCTTCTATCCTTAGACAACACAGCTCTCTGCACCCTCTTGGCACCCAGGAACATCCAAACCAGCATCCGAGCATCCGCATTGCAGAAATTTATCCTCCCTGGTGATCTGAGGGTCTCTCCTGACCCAGCCCAGGAGCCTCCACACGGCTTGGCTGGGATGTGGAGACATGGGGCAGAACTCTTTGGCTTTAGAAGAAAACACTTGAGACCAAAACAGGCTGAGGTAACACCTTCCAATGCAAAAGTCTGGGCTCAGCGAGTCTAATTCAGCCATCCAAATTAAAGTCATGTCACAGAGATCCTGCCAGAGTGGATGGTGCTCCTCTGCCTTGAATACACAGCCCATTACTTGGAAGGGAACCTGATGAGGAGGTCTCAGGACTGGACTGGTGCTTGTGTGCATGGCAGCCTCTTTTCTCAAACTCAGGGGGAAACATCAGGGCTTGTAGGCAGCGGCTGCTGCAGCCCATGTGGGAGCCTTGGAACCCCTGGAGCAAGGAAGGGGAGCAAAGCAAACACGCTTTGTCCAGGCTATTTGTTTTGTGCTGGGGTAAGGGTTTTTTTTTTCATTTCAGACATGCGATGAGTGTGTTACTCAGCCATGACTCGAGAACTTGTGAGCAATAAAGTCATCCTGAACTCTGCCAAAAAAAATCTTCTTAGCACACCCACCTCATCACACGTTCCCACTGTAGCTACTTTGGTGCGATCTGCCGCGGGAAGGCGGCTACCTCGCGGGGAGGCTGCGGTAGCCATCTGCCTTGCGGCAGTGGCCCATGGATGAACCCGAGCCCATCGGCACAGTGCCATGGGTGTCACCTGCCTGGTGACTTGGACCCTCTGCAAGCATCGTCACAAAGATGGTGGGCTGGAGCTTGCTCCAAAATCCAAAAGAAAACAGAGCTGGAAGGGGCTGCGTAGACTGGTGTAATTTTCCTTCTGCAGCTAGGGCTCGATTTTGGGTTTGGAATGTTGGTTTTGACCTTTTGGGGTTGAGACTGACCTGAGACTTCCATGAGGAGGAGAGCCCTGGACACATTCCTCTTCTTGCCCTGAGCCAAACCAGCTCCAGCAGGGTTGGCTGGATGTGAGGATGACTTGAGGCTCTAGAGCCCTGCACCAGCCACTTCTGCAGTCTGGGAGTGGTGATGAGCAGTGGTGCATCCTCCAGACTGCAGGAGAGGAGAAATGCACTGGCAAACCAGGAGAGAGCTGTTGGAAGTGCCTGAGAAAATGTACATGGATGCTAAAATTTGCATTTTTGGGAGCTGACTGGTCCCTTGGATAATGAGTCAGGGCCCAAGGTCCCTGTGTGTGAACCCTCACCCTCTGGCTGGCCACTCTGCCTGTGGGGTACTGCAGCCCTCCACTCAGGCACCAGTGGCTCTGGAACTGGGATGCTCCTGGAGCTGAATATCACGGCTTGCTGTGAGGGGAAGCCCCGCTCTGCTGAAGGCAGGATGGGTCAGGGATAGAAACAACCCCATGTCAGTGGGGTGGGATGCAAGGGATGGTCTTGGAGACATCCCAGCACCAGTGGGGAGGTGGGACCATTCAGAACCCCCTCACCTGAGCTACCAGGGTAAGAACTGCCTCTTCCACGGCCTCCTCTCCCCACCCCTTCCCTGCACCGAGGCTCTAAATAATTGATAACACTGATAAATAATAGATCTTGTATTTGCTCCTTCGCTGTCTCTGGCAGGGCGTGTGCGCTCGCAGCCTNAGTTTTTTAAAGCGCCAATTAAAGGGCTCGGAGAGGTCCGGGGCTTTTAAACAGCCTTGGGAAGGGGGGTGGGGGGGGTCCTGGCCGGCGTTCAGGCTGCCGTCCCATCAGGACATTCCTTTCTGCTGAACGCTGCTGCTCCCGGCCCTCTTCTCCTCCTTTTCCAAGCTGCCGTCGAATCCTTTCCAACTCCCGCGTCCGAACCCAGAGAACTTTGCTCCGTTTCATCTCTCGCCGCCTGCCTCCCCCCGGCCCCGGCCTGTGCTCGGCGCTTTGATCACTGAGCTGCCTGCACAGAGAGCCCCGAACCCCCGCACTCAGCACCCCCGGGCCGCAGNTGCGATGAGTGTGTTACTCAGCCATGACTCGAGAACTTGTGAGCAATAAAGTCATCCTGAACTCTGCCAAAAAAAATCTTCTTAGCACACCCACCTCATCACACGTTCCCACTGTAGCTACTTTGGTGCGATCTGCCGCGGGAAGGCGGCTACCTCGCGGGGAGGCTGCGGTAGCCATCTGCCTTGCGGCAGTGGCCCATGGATGAACCCGAGCCCATCGGCACAGTGCCATGGGTGTCACCTGCCTGGTGACTTGGACCCTCTGCAAGCATCGTCACAAAGATGGTGGGCTGGAGCTTGCTCCAAAATCCAAAAGAAAACAGAGCTGGAAGGGGCTGCGTAGACTGGTGTAATTTTCCTTCTGCAGCTAGGGCTCGATTTTGGGTTTGGAATGTTGGTTTTGACCTTTTGGGGTTGAGACTGACCTGAGACTTCCATGAGGAGGAGAGCCCTGGACACATTCCTCTTCTTGCCCTGAGCCAAACCAGCTCCAGCAGGGTTGGCTGGATGTGAGGATGACTTGAGGCTCTAGAGCCCTGCACCAGCCACTTCTGCAGTCTGGGAGTGGTGATGAGCAGTGGTGCATCCTCCAGACTGCAGGAGAGGAGAAATGCACTGGCAAACCAGGAGAGAGCTGTTGGAAGTGCCTGAGAAAATGTACATGGATGCTAAAATTTGCATTTTTGGGAGCTGACTGGTCCCTTGGATAATGAGTCAGGGCCCAAGGTCCCTGTGTGTGAACCCTCACCCTCTGGCTGGCCACTCTGCCTGTGGGGTACTGCAGCCCTCCACTCAGGCACCAGTGGCTCTGGAACTGGGATGCTCCTGGAGCTGAATATCACGGCTTGCTGTGAGGGGAAGCCCCGCTCTGCTGAAGGCAGGATGGGTCAGGGATAGAAACAACCCCATGTCAGTGGGGTGGGATGCAAGGGATGGTCTTGGAGACATCCCAGCACCAGTGGGGAGGTGGGACCATTCAGAACCCCCTCACCTGAGCTACCAGGGTAAGAACTGCCTCTTCCACGGCCTCCTCTCCCCACCCCTTCCCTGCACCGAGGCTCTAAATAATTGATAACACTGATAAATAATAGATCTTGTATTTGCTCCTTCACTGTCTCTGGCAGGGCGTGTGCGCTCGCAGCCTGGCGCTGCTGCATGAGGGTTACGGGGATGGGGAGCGCGGCTGTTGGGCCGGGGTAGGGAGCTCTGCAGCGGGGAGAGCATTCCGGGGAGATAAAGGGCTGGTTTGATGTGTGTTCATGTGGCGGGGCTGTTTTGCCTTGCATGCCTTTCTCTTTTGCTTTATTTTTTTCCTGGAGTGAAGCCTGGCGCCAGCAGTCTGGAACCAGCCTGACAAGCTTTTGAGTTATGGAAAGGGGGAGGAAGGGGGGAGGAGAGAGAAAGAGGGAGCGAGAGAGGCAGGGAGGAGGAGGGCGAAGGCAGAGGGAGGCAGCTGGGATGTGGATTATTAGGGGAGAACAAGAATACACACAAGAGGCTGGTGGGGTGAGGGCTGGGGGCTACCGGGGCTTGCGGGGAGGGGATGGGGCTGGCTTCGAGCAAACCTTTCAAAGGGGAATTTTTTTTTTTTTTTTTCGTGCGGGGGGGCGGGGGGAGC
>VXAX01001290.1:98216-116580 GCA_013399835.1 Leptocoma aspasia | reverse complement strand
CCCGGCCCTCTTCTCCTCCTTTTCCAAGCTGCCGTCGAATCCTTTCCAACTCCCGCGTCCGAACCCAGGGAACTTTGCTCCGTTTCATCTCTCGCCGCCTGCCTCCCCCCGGCCCCGGCCTGTGCTCGGCGCTTTGATCACTGAGCTGCCTGCACAGAGAGCCCCGAACCCCCGCACTCAGCACCCCCGGGACGCAGGCGCCAGCAGCCCCTCCAGGGGCTGGCATGGCCAAAAATTCCCCCCCCCCGCCTTGATGGAGACCCCCGTCTGCCATCACATCCTTGCTCAGGGAAGGCAGCTGCTGCAGGGAATTGGTGGCTGCGATGCTGGGGGGGAGGGCTCGGTGCCCAATGACAGGGACTTGGCCCCGTAAAATGGGAGAGGGAGAACTTGCCCCATAGGGGCTGTGAGGGGGTGGGTTAGGCAGCGTGTTTGGAAAGGTCCCGTCAGGGTGCCCACACCCGGGAAAGCCATGTGGTGCCCATGAGGGCTCCTCCTGTGCCACTTCGGGGGGGTCACGGCGCTGGCAGCAGCGTAACCAGAGTCTGGAGCAAATTCACTGGAGGAGGGGGATGGCAGGCAGGGGCTGGAGCAGCTCCATGGCATGATTTCCACTCTGAGACCCCCTCATCACCTCCCGTGGGTGTCCAGCAGCAGGAAGCACAGGAAGGAACACAGCCTTGCTGCTTCAGCCCACCTTTTGGAGTGGGGAGAGAGCCGTGGCACACCAAGGAATGCCGTGCCTGCGCTCCGGGGGAAATCCAGAGTGCTGGCCAGGGGACGGGGATTTGGAGCCGCTTTGCAGGGGCTTTGTTTGGTTTGTTTCAGCGCAGCCTATTTAACTCCAACAACTGGTGAAGGCTGAGGAGAAAAGAGCTCTTTGTTACAGGCTGAACAGCCCCAGGTCTTTAACTCAGCTTGTGGGAAGAGCTCTGAGAAGTTGAGATAGCCCAGGGATGGGCTGATTTTGGGATGGGCAGATTTTATATCACTCACACCTCTAAAGTGAAGAATGAGAGTGAGGGTTTGAATACCCAGCTCCCAAAAAAAGCCCAGCACAAGCCCTGTGAGCACCACCACCATCTGCCAAGTCTTTGTCTTTGCAGAGGAGGTGGAAGGGGGAACACCCAGTTTTCTGAAATCTCCATTACAGGTTGCCTCTGAGCTGCAGCTCTTCATAAAAAATACTTCTTTCTCTGGGTTTCCAGGAAGCAAAATGTTGCCCTCCGCTGTTTGCAGTGTAGCTGGAACAGAGAACTCGCTACGTCCGAACCTGTCCAGTGCTCTACTCCAGTGTCACATCCGTGGCAGTGGTCAGGGGATTTGGAGAGAGACAACTCCCACCCAGCCCACAGATGCTGCAAAGACCTGCAAAAGGTCCCGTCATCCTCCCTGAGCCACCAGGAATGATGGCCTCCCACTCTCAGGGTGAACTGCTCCTGCCTTGGCACCTTGGCACAGGACTGAGACGTGGGGGTTGACCATGGGTTCAGCTGGGTTGTCTTCAGACTGAGGTGGGTCCAACCAAGACCAACCTCCTCATACGTTGTGCTTCACAAGAAAACAATGCAAAGCAGCTCAGTTGTGGATCCTTGGTCCAAATTTCTCATTTTTCCCTTTTCTTTTTCCTTGGTGATTCTTCAAGCTCCTTCTGGTAGCTTTAGAACTATGCTGGCACAGTTGTCCCCCAGCTCCTCCTTGCTAGAGATGCAACACAGATGGATTCATGTCTTTTATAGACCTTCAACAAGAGTGTTGGTAGTCTTAAACCAGTAAGTGGAGGGAGTGGCTGCTTTTTTTTGTAGGTGTGGAAACTGAGGCATAGGCTACTTGTCCAGGTGAAAAGAAGTCAGATTTTAGGGCTAAGGGACACAATTTCACTTGGAAATCTTTGCAGCATCAGCTTCCCTGGCATTTTTTGAGATGTTTCCATGAGGGAGGAGACCCTTTCTCCCTCCTTCTTGCCCAGAAAGGATCAGAAGTCAGGATCAGAGCTGACAACATGGCACCATGGCCCGTCCCCAACCCATGACCTCCCTGCTTGCACAAGGGGCAGCAGGCAGAAATAAAACACAGTTCAGGGCTGGCAGAGCTGGGGGAGCTGGGGAAGAACAAGATGAGTCTTGGTGGGGAGACCATCCTCACCTTTCATATTCTAATGCCTTCCCTTTTCCTGATTTGTGAGCTCTTGGGAGTCCTGCTGGGAATTCTCTCGAACGGAGGCACACGCTGCCGTCCCTCGGTAAATTACACAGAGATATAATGAAGGAGGAGAAATCAGTTACTCTGTGACTGTGGCTCCCCAGGGGACCTTAATTCAAATATTTGTGGAGCTGAGCAAGTGGGGCGTTGGGGAGCCGCCGAGTTGGAGTGTCTCTCGACAGGTTGCTTGCAGGTGGTTGGTGATGGGGAGGCAGCACTCTGGGATGCATCCCCAAAGAGGCTTCAGGTTCTTGACGGTGCTTTGGGTGTCCTTAGAGTTGAGGTTAGAGTTAGATGGAAGAGGAAGATACTGGGGGAAGGTGGGACTATGGTCTGGCTGCAGCTGCCTGAAAAAGGGAGGTGGGCTCCAGCCTGCAAGTGGTGGCTGTTGGGATGGGGCAGCCCTGTGTGTCCCTTTGCCAATGGCTTTGAACAGTGTGAGGTGATGGGGGCACCTGCTCATCACCTGTGGCTGGGCTCTGCCTCATCTCCTGGGGAGGGACTGGGACAGTGACCTGAGAGGGGATAGGGAGGAGCAGGGTTTGCAAAGCCAGGACAGTTTTCTGCTGCCCACGTAGCCCCTGTTTTCAGTACTGGAGGCAGAAAGGGTTAAATGCTGCATGGCAGCAAGGAGAGGGCAAACCCTACATTTCTCAGTTTAGGAATGAGAAATTGATTTACCTCCAGCTCCGTTTCCTCTGTGTGCCCTTAACCCGGGCTTCCTGTCCCTCTCCTCCCAGGGCACACCAGCACCTTGGACCTGAGAAAACAAATGGGGTCCAATTTGCCCAGCCAGCAACCTGCACCAGCAACTGGGGCACAGCTGGGGGGCAGCCCCCTGCTGGATGCATTCAAGACCCCTAAGGCCTCACTTCACCTTGATGGCCAAGGCCTTGGCTCCATCAAGGACACAGTGGCCCCGTGGCTGTGGCATGGTGCTCTCACCTGCTTCAGCAGTGGGTGCTTTTGCATGAGCATGGAGAGCTGGGGTGCAGGATGATCTGGGGTGCAGGGTGAACTGGGGTGCAGGGTGCTCAGTCCCCAAGGAGAGGCAGTGGTGTGGGGGCTGAGGGCAGCTGTGTCCACCTGGTGCCATTCTGCACGGCCCCATTCTTCCCTTGGAGGTCCTACAACATCACCCCAGCACTGAGAAGCGATGCTGCTACCCGGAGTAGCGTGTGTGTGTGTGACACACTTCCCTCATGTGCCAGCATCATGCCCCCAGTGGGGGCAGTTTTGCCTCCGGCTGCCGGGGCTGCCGAGCGTGGCAGGGGCAATCCCAGACCCACCCGCGTTGCCAGTCCTGCCACCAGCCAGCACAGGCGGCCTCCCCACGCCGCGGCCCCTTGCACGCTCAGCGCCTTCGGGGCTGCGCGCACCCGCGGCCGCGTGCGGATCCGCAGCACGCCAACTGTTGGGAACGGGAAGGGAAAAAAAACCCCACCGACTCAGCCGAGAGAGGTGGGGGGAGAAGAGAGAGAAAGAGAGAGAGAATGACAGACTGCAATCCCCCTTGAGTGCCTAGCCTCATGAATATTAATAAGGTGGTAATTAAAATGCAGGGACACAGCAGGACGGATGCAGGCGCTGCCTTCGGAGCGCTGGGAACGGGGGGAGCGCGTCTTTCCAGGCAGGTTTTGATTCCGTTCTCTGATGAAAAGAAGAAAACGGAGCCTTCAACTTTAATCAGTTTAGAGTTTTTTTGACACGACGTATCTTTAATTGCTGATATTTCTGCTCTTCTCAAACCCGGCTCCACCGACTCCAGTCTAAGCGGAGATAACGAACCACGCTGAAGTGCCGTGGATTCGTGCTGTATTTACGCCTCGACTTGTTTGCTACTTTCTTGGGGTTTCACCTCTCTGCCTGTGGTTGGAATGTACAGCCCTGCTGCCGCTTGCCTCTGCAGCCAGGTGTGAGGGTGGAAATGTGGAAATGCAGTCCGGCACCTCTGTCTAACACGTCCCTCCCAACCTGCTTCACTGCATCCTTAGGGATGCTTTTTTTTTTTTGGTTTTTTTTTTTTTTTTTTGGTAGTAAATCCCTCTTCTTGGGGCCACGGCTGTGTGGTGAGCTTGGAGTTGGACATAATGCCACCTGGTCTGGGTGGCGAGTTGGAGGTTGGGGACATGGGTGGTGGCAGCAAGAAGGATGGGTGGGGTTGGGTAGGGGTGGGTTGAGTTAAACCAGGTTGGCTTGGGGTGGAAATCAGGTCTCCTGAGAAGAGACTCTGTTCCCCTCTCCACAGGAGGTTCCTTCAGTGTAGGAGTAGAGGTGGCCATTTGGTTGCTGAGTTATTGTTAAGGAGGCTTAAAGGAACTCAAGGCAGGGTGAGGGTGCTGTGAAGGATGCACAGGGCAGGCTCTGAGGTCTGTGAGGGAGGAGAACCAAGTGTTCATCTTTCCTGGAGAAGAGAGTTACTACAGTGGGTCTGGTCCATTGATGGAGAACCATGTTGCTGGAAAAATGAATGGAAAGTGTTGCTTGGTGGCCAAATGGAATGTCTTGGGTGTGGGAATTGGACCATGCCAACCCAGAACAAGGATTTAGTAGGCAATTTCTGGTCAAGTTGAAAAGAAAAGAAACCACAAAATACCCCATCCAGGTGCAAGCAATTGTTTTAGGTAAAGCCAGAATGTTTGGTTTAGCCTGAAATGGTTTTGTTTTGTTCTGTTTTGTTTGGGGTTTGCCTAATATACTTAGATCTCTTCTTTTACATTGAGACAATTTTTTGAATGGAAAAAAAAAAAATAGGGCTTTCTGGTTTTGATGAAGAAATCAAGAAGATTCTTTTAGAAAATGCCTGAATACAACAGATCACCAGGTGAGTGATGGGAGAAGGTGGTTTACATCTTCAAAGCCATCTCCTCTGCCCAGCACTGGTATTTCTTTTTTTCATTCCAAACAATTTTTCAATTTCACCCTGAGTTTCAGGATGATTCAGCCTTTTTGAATCTTCCAATTGTATGTGAATTTACTATTCCCTCAAAACTAAACAAAGAAAATCCTCCTCAGCTCCTAGAAAGATGCCAGTGACCAAGAGAGTAGAGCACAGTGCAAGTCCCATCACAGCCTCCCAGCTGGTGCCTCCCTGCCAGGGTTGGAGCTGGCCATGGAAAGACAATGGGGACACTCCTGGATCATGGATGGAGGATAAAGGTTTTGGCCCACCTTGGAGACATGGTGTTACCCAGAGAGCAACTGTGTTTCAGGGAGTTGCTGTGATGTGTTGGTTTGCTCCTGCATCCTCCTGAGTCCAGAGGTGTGTCCCAGGAGGATATCCTGGCCTCCAGGCTCAACTGCACTCCTGCAGTGCCATTTCTCCATCCCAAGCTTTGGAATTTTCTCTCCCCTGGGAACACATCCTTGTGCCCTACCTGTGGGAGAGATGGAAAAGAAGAGCTGCAACATCTTGGACCCCTTGAGATTTTGTTGTCCAGTGCTGGAGCTGTTGGTGCAGTAGGGTTTTTTCCATGGTGTCTTTCTGTAGGAATGTGGGATGACCTTATCAACCAGGGCTTGGCTGTCCTGGGCTCTGCCCATGGCAGGCTGACATCTCCCTGTTGTCCTCCCCCAGAGCAAGGAAGCAGCTCAAGCAGAAGAAGCTTTGGGCTTTACTGGATTCAGCAGCTGGATCTATCCCATCCTGCTCTGTTTTTCCTCATCTGAAGTAAATAATTTCCCATGTGAAGGGAAGGCTGGTGAGCCCAGATGCAGGTAGGGGTTGGGAATTGAGCTGAACTCCTTGGCTGGAAGGGCAGGTAATTTGCAGGAATGCCAGCTAAGATGGCTTTCCTTAGCCATGCTGGAGCTGTGAAATACGAGGATGAGCTGGAGACCCCATCAGGGATCATGGCACACATAGGAAGGTGAGGAACTAGGAGCTGGGACCTACAGGGAAGACAGCACCCATGGAAGGGGCCACCTTGGGATCAGCCAGCCTCAGCTTGAGGTGGATAAACAAAGATTTGGGTGTTTAGTAGGGGAAAAATATATTTTTCCTGTGTTGTTTTTTTTTCCTTTGCTTCTCCTTCATTGTCTCCTTTCTCCTTTCCTGCAGCACTACAACAGCTGGTTTGAGACAGGACAAGGGGAAAGTCTAGCCAGTGTCTGAGCTCCCCTTCGTCCCGAAACTCCCACTGCTGCCATCCCGTCTGTGCTGAAAAAACCTTGGGAAATATCAGGTGTGGCCTGCAGATGGGGTGAGGGGGCTGGGGCACTGTGGTGACAGGGACAGCCCCGGGTAGAACGGACAGCCCTGGGCAAAAGCCTCAGGCAGGTTGGGAGTGCAAAAGTCTAGGGTGGATAGAGGGAGAAGATATCACCGTGCTGTTAACAGAGGATTTAGGTGGTGAAACACAAATGGGACCTGGTGACTTGTGTGGGGAACAGAGGTTGGGCTTGAGCTCAGCTGTGAGGAGTGTGAGAGGGAGGGTACAGGATGGGCCCCAGGTACTGATTCCTGGTGACACCCCTCCGGCAGTCCCAGTCACCCCCGAGTCACATCCTGCTTGTGCTGGCTCATGTCTCATCCTGCTGCCTGCAATTTCTCAATTCCTTTCACTCCTGCCAGCGTTTCCTGGCTGCTGAGGTTGCTGCAGGGCTTGTGGGACAGGCAGTGCTGGAGGGAGCTCCCAAGGCACCAGGGAATTTGGAATGGGAGTGTTTTTGCTCACCTAGGGCTGGTCAGAGCCTGGTCCTGCTCTGGCTCCTGGCTGTGTCCTGCCATCACTTCTTTCATGCCTGACTGTCAGCTATGTGAGGCCACAGGGGCTCTGGCCATGCATCTCCTGGTGCACAGTGAGGGCTCACAGGTCCCCCACACACCCATCCTGTTGCCTCCAGCCCCAGCTGCCAGGGCAGGCAGCTAAGTTAGGAGCGAACTGGATGCTTATTCCCCTCCCGTCTCCTGCCCTGAGCCCTGCACCGAGCTATGGCTCTGCAGGGGCATTTGGGAGAGCAGAGCTGGGGCTGCACATCGTGCTCCTGTGGGGCTGTCAGTGAGGAGCCAGCCTGGCTCACAGTCCCAGGCTGAGCCACACTTGGGTCCTGCAGAGAAAACAAACACTGAGCTCCATCCTATCCTATTTTACAGCAGAACTGCCATTTAAGGGAGGATTAGGAGAGAAGACTTCTTCTTTCAGACACCTTTTGCAATGCTGGACCTCACTCTACAGAGCATCCCAGCAGCTAAGGGGTGATCCTCTGGCAGCAGCTTTCCTGTGCTCGCCGGGTCCCTGCCTTGTGCCCAGTGCCCTCTCTTCTTCCCAGCCACATCTCCGGAGGGGCTGTACTTCCAGCTCTCCCGGCAGCGGGCTCCGGGAAGGGCAGTGTCCTCCCCCAGGACGGTTTGTGCCTGGCACTGGAGCAGTGGGGCTGAGCCAGCCAGCGCGGGGGGTGAGCGGCGGCCGAGCCGGTGCCTCTTGGCTCCGCTCAGCGCTGGGGTGCTGAGCTTAGGATTTCTGGCCTTGGAGTCCTTCTGCATTGGCCAGGAGATTTCAAGGGGAGTTTTTGGCCGAGCAGGGAGATGCTGCAATACACCAGCAAGCTGGAGCCTCGGGGAGGCGGGGGGGTCAGTTCTTAGCTCTGCCACAGACTCGCTGGGATAACCTTGGTCAAGGCTTTGTGCTTTGCTTGCCCTGCTGTAAAGCAGCGCCCTGTGTCCCACTCCTGTGCTGGGAAATCTGCTTGTGCTCAGAGCCTGGCTGGCAAGGGGGGAGAGTGGAGGGGATCTGCACAAACACCGGCATTTTAGCACCTGGATTTAGCATCGGAGGACCTTTCCTCCTGTGTGGTTTTTACCCAGGTATGACCCTGCCTCTGCTCCTGCTTCCTACTCCCTGTGCTGAAGGAGAAGCTGAGTCCCAGCAGTCGGCAGAGGGCTGCCAGCTCCTGCCAGAGCTGCACTGCAGCAGGGCTAAGCCATGGATCCCTGAACCCAGGGATCACTCCCTGCAGACCTCACAGCTGTGGGGCTGGAGCTGCCGGTCCCACTGTGACCCCTGAGCAGCATCGTGTGGGAGCACAGCTGCCACCCTCACTCAGTGCTGAGGCCCGTGGCGGGTTGCAGGCAGGGACATGGGTGCCCAGGGAGCATCTATGGCTGGATCAGGAGCTCCCACAGGCCAAGCCATGGGGACCACGGCACTGGGGTGCTACATTTTGCCTACAGGAAGGCAGGATACCTCCGAGGGAGCCCAGGAGGGTTATTGCACCCGTGTAAGTTTGGGCATGAGACCACCACTCACCATGGGATGCTGGCATCCCTTCTTCTCCATCATCTTCTGGGCAGCACTCAAGGGAGCACGGCCGGGCAGGGATCCAGACCAGGGGTCCCGGGTGATGGAGAGAGATCTGGACTCTCCACTCCTTCCCTCCAGGCCACGCAATGGTTAAATTCCTTTCCAGCTGAGCTGGCAAGCAGAGCCCAAGCATATTAGTCAGATCCCTGTAGGGGGTGGGGAGGAGGAAGGAGAGAGCGGCGAGGAGGGGCCGGAGCGAGCCGAGCCGAGCTATTCTCCGGGGCGCGAGTGCAGGGAGGCAGGCGCAGCAGGGCTGCTGCTTCCCAGAAACTTGATTATTTTTAACCCAGGAAGAAGAAAGGAAGGAAGGGGGGGTGGGGGGAGGAGGAGGGGGTAAATCTGGAGGAACTGGAAAACAGGCAGTTGGCATTTGCAGACAGCTTTGCAGAGGGGAGGGATGAAGAGCGGGAAGGTGAGCGAGGGTCGTGGTGTGGCACAGGGGTGCCAGGGCTGCCCATGTGCCTCCCCGCACGGCCCCGGCCCTGGGGCGGTGCTCAGGACAGGACAGGACAGGATGCAGAGCCGTGCCAAGTCCGGCTGATGGTGTCCCTGCTGCGGCCAGAGAGGTCCGGCTGCCCTGACCCTTCGGCCCCGGGCTCTGCCGGCACATGGCAGTGCCGCGGGCCGGCCCGGAGCAGGATGTGGCCGGGTCCCCTCCCAGCCCGCCGCTCACACACAGCACGGCACGGCACATTACACATAGCACAGCACAGCATGGCACAGCACAGCACATTACACATAGCACGGCACGGCACAGCAGATTACACACAGCATAGGCACGGCACGGCGCAGCACAACATGGCACGGCACAGCATGGCACAGCACAGCACAGCACAGCACAGCACAGCACAGCATGGCACAGCACAGCATGGCACAGCACAGCATGGCACAGCACGGCACGGCACAGCATGGCACAGCACGGCACAGCACAGCACGGCACAGCACATTACACACAGCACGGCACAGCATGGCACGGCACGGCACGGCATGGCACGGCACGGCACAGCATGGCACGGCACATACACCAGTGGCTGTGGCTTCCCGGATCCCTCCTCTCCCTGCTGCTGGGAACTGTGGCCATTTCAGAGAGCTGGGGACATGCAGGGGACCCTGTGGGGCCCTGACTGGGCACATGGTGGTGGCTTCACGGGCTGCTGGTGGGACCCTGCATCTCTCTGCTGGGCTGGGTCTTGTAGGGGCTCTGTGGGGAGCTGGGGCTCCCCAGGTTGCTCTGGAAGGCTCAGGCTGCCCGAGGGAGGAGCACTGGAAGTATCATGGAGGAGAAGGCATGGCCTTTCTTTCTTGCATTGCCTTCCTGGGCTCCAGTGGAAGTCTGGCATCAGAGGCCGGCAGAGAGGCCTCAGTGGCAGCCTAGTGGCAGTCCCGGTGCATTTCATGGCTGTGCCTACTCACCAGGGCAATCCTGCTGAAGCCCTGCACTTTTCAGGTCTTTGGGAAAACCCTCAAGCCCACAAGTCAGTCACAGGGCTGAGTTCCTCGTGGTCCAACTTTGGGTCAGGGTGGGCTGGCCAAAATCTCCTTGTGAAGGTCAAACAAAGCCCAAGCTCACAAGGGGAATACCTGCCACTGCTCATATCACATATTTGTTTCACTGCAGCACCCACGCGTGTTGGAAGCTCGGTGTCCTCCATGGCTGGAGTGTTACCAGCCCTGGCTACAGAGCTTTGCTGGAGCTGGACACCCCATCCCTGAGATGCAGAAGCCCATGAAGGAGCTGAGCACCACAGCATTGGGAGCTGAGGGCACCACTGCGATGGGACATGTGAGACGTGAGCAATGGGCAGAGCTGGCATTCCCCCCCTCTGACCCTGGCCCGGGGAACCCTGCACTGGGAAATGGCATCATCTCCACACACATGCCATGGCCAGCCAAGGGAACAAGGGGACAAGTCCCTCCCCAGGCAAGTTTTTCCACCTGGCCCTTTGTGGGACTTGTGTTGTCATCTCCTCTGATCTGCCACAGTGGCCAGATCCTGAACAAGGCTGATTTTATCCACACAGCAACATCAGTGCCATGTACCCAGGGGAGAAAAAGTCCTTCATTTAGCAGACATGACCAGACCTGGCCAGAAAATGGATGTTGCTCCTCAAAGGCAGAGAGGGACAGGGACAAACAGCTGAGCTGAGCTGGTTTGGGGTCAGGCATTGCTCACAGTACAGCCACACTGGCAGAGCATGCTGGCTGCTGGGGTTTGCTGCAAAAATGCCTTCTGACAAAGGTGTCCCTGCACTGAGAGGCCCAAGTGGGACTCACCAAGGATATTTGCCATGGTTTAGACCCCAGGGCAAAGTCACCCCATCCCAGCTGAGCAAGCTGAAGCTGGGGAGCTTCCCTGTTGCCAGACTGGATTGCTAGTGAGGAAATCATGTCCAACCTGCTGGGTATTCCCTTGAGCCTCCTTTCCAAGCATTAAAAGTGCTAATTAAACCAGAGCTGTGCTCCAGTATCTGGAGGGATCAGCTGCCTTTCCCAGCAGACGGGCCATGAGCCTCTGCAGGGACAGTCCCCGGTGCCATCCAGCAGTGGAGAAGGTTGCTTGGCCATGCTGCTCGGTGCACCCAAATTTAGAATGTGGGTGGCACAGCCCTGGAGCTGGGGATGCTTCCAAAGGGGCTCATCTGCAGGGCAGCCCCATGGACAGCTGAGTGGGATCATCACCACCCCCAAACCCATGGAAGTGATTGAGACAGGGCACTCAAATTCTTCTTCTCACCTCTTCCCCTCTGAGGTATTCGGAGCTGGCTGTCACCACAGAGCTGGGGGGGCACGTGGCGGGCGTTTCCAGCAGGAGGCAGGAATTCCTGACTCACAGCCAGTTCTGGGTGTTAATTCCCTCCTGGGAGTCTCAGCCACATCCCAGACCTGCAGACAGCACAAAAACCCCTCTGAGGGCAAAGGGCTCGAGAGGGGAACTCCTCTAGCGGTGGGTGGGGAGGCAGGATGGAGGAGAGGACAGGAGGGATGATTTTTATTCCTGTGAATTTGCATGAGTGACCTCCATGATTACCTGAGACCCAAGGGAGCTGAGGAGCTGCAGGAGCAGTGTCCATTGGGGTGCCCAGCTCTAGGATTCACATCCCCACTGCTTGGAGGAGGTGTGTGCATCCCCTGGACTCTGGGGTGAGGCTGAGGTGTCCATCTGACCACCTACTGTTGGTCTGGGGAGCAGCTCCATGGGCGCTCATGGCCAAATGCTGCTTGCTGCTGCTGTCCCCTCCACTGGGACACCTCAACCTCCCCAGAGGGCCCTTCCCCCCTGGCCCTGCCTGCCATGCCCTCAGCCTCATACCCTGGGCTTGCAGGGAGAGTTGAACCCAACAGCTGCAGCCCAAAAACAACCAAAGACCCCGGGCTGGGTCAGGAATTGTTTGCACTCGTGGCCTCCTCCACAGCCGCTGCTGTGAGGGCACCTGGGGCTGGGGCTGGCGGGGGGTGCAGGCGATGGAGGACCCTCCGAAGAGCCCCTTGTGCTGGAGGGAGCCCAGCTACCGCCGGCAGGGTATTTTTTTTTCTCCCTCGCTCTTTGTTAAGCTCCCTTTCAGCTGAAATGGCAATGCCTGGGTGTTCTGAGCTGACAATAATTGCTGCAGTCTAGACACTGTCTGGTATGAGGCACGGGGAATCAAAGAGGCCCCTTCTCTCACTGCGACTTTCACACATGCTCCCTCGCTCCGGCTCCTTCCTTCTCCCTCTCCCATGTTCCCTTGGTCTTTGCCTTCTTTTTTTTCCCCCTTGTTCCCCTCTATCTGCCTCTCGCCGAGATGGAGGAGAAGCGTCAGCATCTTCCCCCCCACGCTCCCTCTCTGCCGTCTGTTCCTCTCTCCCGCTCCCCCTCTCCCTCGCTCCTTCTCTCATCTGTCTCCTCTCTCCTTCCTCCACTCTTACCTTTATGCTATTCCCTTCCTCCCAAAGTTAGCAGAGAAGCAGGAGGGAGGGCTGGCAGTGCTGAGGATTTAACTCTTTCCTCACCCTCTCATAGGTTCTCCTCCCCATTCCAGGCCCTTGCTGGGGTCCAGGGTGTCCCTGTCGTTTTGGGGTGCTGGGCTCCTCTCTGGGGCTGTGGCATTGGTCCTGTGAGGGGTTGAAGAGGTGCTGTCAGGGCTGGTCTGGGTCAGATGAGGCCTGGTCAGGGCAAAGGGGGCTAGACCTGGATCCAAGGGGATCACCTTTGTTCTCTTTTTGCCTTTCCCACACCACAGGTGTCTCTGGCTGCAAGGGGACACAGGTTGTTCCTTCAAGTGCTCTATAAAGCCAAAGAGTTTTTTTTTCCATGCACTCCAGACCTCAGCAGAGCTTGCTGCGCTGCTGGGAGATTAATCCCAGCTCACACATGGCTCACAGCAATGCTCCTGCCTCAGGCTGAGCTCAGCTGCTCTGGTGCTGCCCCGTGCCCACTGCGGGCTCCGGCCAGGCCGTGTCCCTCTGGCTTTTCCACAGGATTCCATGTGGTCAGTTCCAGTCATGCTCAGGAATTAGGCTATTCTGCTACAATTAACAGATCATTTCCAGCTCAGCCCTGGACTTTTATTAACCTCTGATCCCTGTGCAAAAGACCCATTTTCTGTAAAGCCCGACAAACCCTCTTAAGTTTTAGTTCATGTGAGATCTTATTGCAGAGAATGGACTATAAGTGGGGAAACTGAGGCAAGAGACAGTGAACACATTGGGTCAGTCTGCTGAGGTCAAATTTGCCACGGGGCCACACAATCCTCTTCTGTGGGACCCAAATTTGTCCATCCATGGACACAAGTGAGCAGCTCTCCTGCAACCTCCAGCATCTCACCTCCAACCGTGCTGCTGCTTACCACGGAAAAGTCATGTTAGGAAAGTATGTGATGTATTTTTAACTGTCTATAATGCAATTTAACAGCTGGAAATGAGGAAGAACGCCAGCCCCATGCAATCCACCAGATCTCTGCTGTCTACAAGCGAGGGCTCTGTGAACTCAAGGGTTTTTGGTATGGCTGGGGACCTTGTTTGGGAAAAGGGCAGGAAACAACCTCATCCTCGAGATGAGCTCTGGCTCATGAAAGGCAACGTGTGCAGGATGGAGGTGAGAGCACTCAGCAGCTCCCAGGGTGACATGCTTGTCCCCACCATGCTGAGTGCTGTGGCCAGATTCAATTCCCCAAAGAGCTCAGTCTCTTGGCTGTGCTTTGGCATTGGGATTCTTCACATGCTGTGGCAGCGGGGCCTGCAGTGGAGGTTTCTGGGATCCCTCTGCACTGGAGGCATTTAACACAGGACGTATTTTCCCCTGCCATTCCCAGTCCCAGGTTCCTGCCATGCTCCCAGGGCTGGATGTGCTGTGGAGGTGGGTGCTGCCAGACTGCACCATCACCTTCCTCCCCCAGGAAGGGAGGGGTGTGTGCCCCCCATCCTGCTCTCCCAGCCAACCACCAACACCTTCTTCTGTGCAGGGAGGGAGCCCAGCAGGGCTGTGGTGTGAGCAGGATGCTGTGCCCAGGATCTGATGCATCACCTCCTGCTTTCCCTGCCCACATCCCACGGGAGCCTCTGCCTCCAGTGCACCAAGATCTGCCAGTGAGAGGTAGAATGGCCTATATTTGTGTTCCTCCATGCCAGCCAGATAGAAGTGCTCCTGCTGCCATTAATGGGTCTCTAATGGGGCTGAGCTCTAATGAGGATCCTCTATGCTGTGGTGGCTCTTTGGCAACCACAGTAGGGCTTATCTGGAGTGTTGGGGTTGGTTTGCTACCTCCAAGCAGCTGGGTGCTAAAATGGAGTGAGTTTGTTGCCATCACTGGCGTTACTCCCCTATGCTTCTCCTTGGAGGACTTCTCCCCCACAATGGTCCCCAATACTTAGAGGAAGAGAGTGAGACCCATCTTCAGCCTTATCCCAGGGGACACCCCAGGGCAAGGCTCCTGTGAGGTGCTGATTTTCCCCAGGGCAGCGTTTGGGGGCTGGAAGCTGCTGGCAGCTGGTTCTTATATTCAGGCCTTTGCACACACACTGGAAAATGAGCCATGGGATGGCCCAGTAGGGAGGAGCCTCAGTGAGGGGGGTCTCTGGTGAGCACTTGGAGGATGTAGGACCCAGGGATGCTCAGAGCTGCTGCCATGTGCTCACCTTTTTGTGGGGGATGTTGTGAACTCAGATGGAGTCTCCTCGGGCTGGGGCAGAGCATTGCTGGGCTTAGGAAGGGCTGAGAGAGGGAGAACAAATGGAAACACAGGCACAGAGAAGGGAAACAACTTGCTGAAGGTCATCTCCGGGCCAGTGGCAGAACCAGGAATAAAATCCAGGTGTGCTGAATTGGTCCTTAGGTTGTATTCATGCGTGTGGTTGCATTAACACTGCTTTCCCTGAGCAGGGGCCAGTACTAGAAATAGTTTCCCAAAGCCACTGGTGCCCTCAGAAGAGCCACAGTGTGGGCTGTGGGGTTGGGAGAAGGAGAGGTCTGCATGTTTGGGGTCCCTTTTCCCCTAGAGCCTCTTCCAAGCCTTGCTGTGTGGATGGGGAATGCTGTTGGATGCCGGCTGATAAGGCAAAGTGGTTAAAAACACTGCCTTTATTTGGAAGCTTATCTCCAAATCCTAATGAAAACACAGAGGGAAGCCGGGGACAGTGGAGGGGGAGGACTCACACCCCAGCGTGGTGGGGACCCGGCTGGGCCATGCTGAGCAGGGCCACCTGGTGGGGTTTGGAGTCTGGGGATTTAAAAGCTTTGGGACAAAACCCAAAGAGCCAGGGCACGACCATGGGTCCCACACCCAAGGAGGGAGAGCCTGCAGGGGCAGCTGCAGCCCTGCTCTGAGTGCCCTGAATTTGGGATTCCTCCAGGTTTTTTTTTTTTAATTAGGGGCTCAATGGGGAAGAAAAAGCTTGAAACCAAGGAAACAAGGGAGACAGAAAGGAAAATGTCGGCTCCTGCAAGACAGAGTGAGCTGGCTCCAGCACCCTGAGGTGAGGGTGGGTGCTGCCCCTGCTGCCCTCACTGCTCCTCCGTGGCTGCGGCGCAAAAAGGTGACCAAGTTGAGATGCAGTGAAGAAATGAGAAGGTGAAAGGAAGTCTTGTGCAGGGAGGGATGAAGGGCTTTGCCCTGGAGGGTGCTGAGCTGCTCAGAAGAATTTGTTTTGGTGTAAGAGGGATGATGGAGGAGGTGAGCAGAGTTTTTTAGGGTATGCTGTAGAGCAGACAGCAGCTATGGTGGGCTCAGCAATCTGAGCTGGACTTTCCAGACACCAAAATAATATTCCCAGACCAAAAGTTATGGGATAGAAGGGCTGGGAAAGCTGGGGATGAGACATGTGCGTGTATGTGGATGTAGCCGCGGTGTGCCAAGCCCCATAAATCACAGCAGTGCGGCCTGAGCCTCCATCGGAGGAAATTCTTCCTTGCCAGATTCGAACATTTCCCTTCAACAGCCTCAGCTTTCCCCACCAAGCAGCAGAGACGAGAGATCCTGATGATGGCAAGTGCAAAGGCTTTCTGGGGAGCGTTCTGAAAGCAGGGTTCGCGCCCCACGGCCATGGGGGCGCTGGGCAGAGCCCTGTTCTGCCCCGCCTTGGGGCTGATCCGGAGCAGCGCTGAGGCTCTGGGGGTGCTCACCACCATCGCCCCATCCCGTGCTCTCGTTCCCCCATCCACGGCCGGCCGGGCCCAGCTTTGCTGTGCTGGGGGAGCGTAAGTTGATATTTTCCTGCTCGTCCCCAGAGGGTTTTTTCCATTACACAGGCGGAGCGGAGCGGAGCGGAGCTGCCTGTTCGCCCGCTCGCCCGGCTCCCCCGCCTGCAACCTCTGGCACCGCTTTTCCAGCGGCACATTGTGCAAATGTAACCTTTCAGCGAGCCACTCCTACGGCAGGAAGCCGGGGGGCTCCGCTCCTGCCAGGAACGCAGCCGGCGCGGAGCTGGAAGGCAGCCCGTTAATCAGAGCCGGCTGACAGCGAAGCGCACAGCCTGGGCAACAGATTTCTGCTCCCTCTCCCTCGTTCGCGCTGCCTCGCCTTCCCGCTCCTGCTCGCTGCTGCTCGGCTACACGGTCTGCCCTGCCATCCCACCTGCCTGCCCCACCCCCGCCCAGTCCTCAATACTCGCNCATCCTCATCCTCATCCTCATCCTCATCCTCATCCTCATCCTCATCCTCATCCTCATCCTCATCCTCATCCTCATCCTCATCCTCATCCTCATCCTCCTCTTCCTCCCCTTCCTCATCCTCCACTTCCTCTCCATTCTCATCCTCCGCTTCCTCTCCATCCTCATCCTCTGCTTCCTTTCTATCCTCATCTTCTGCTTCCTCTCCATCCTCATGTTCTGCTTCCTCTCCATCCTCATCTTCCGCTTCCTCTCCATCCTCATCTTCTGCTTCCTCCCCCTCCTCACCCTCCGGTTTCTCTGGGTGCCAGCTGGGCTCCTGCTCTCAGGCACTGGCTTTCCCTCCCCATGCCGAGCAAGAGCTGCTCATGCCTCTTGGCATGAAACCCTTTGGGATCCAGGTGGGGACCTGTCCCAGTAGCCACCGTGAGGAGGGGACTGCTGTGACAGCAGCAGCCAGGCCGAGGCGAAGGGCACACCGGAGCATCGTGCCCATTGCCAGCTGGCAGCACCAGGGATGCTGTGCTGGAGGGTGGGACCCCTGTGTGGCTACAGTGCTCCCCAGGGCTTTGCACAGGGTCCCCCCAGTGACCCACCCAACCAGGGGCTCCCTGTGACACCCAGTCAGGGCTGTGCCCCTGGGGCTGGCTCACAGTCAGTTTTCTCTCTCTCTTTGAGGCAGACCCTTGCCCACCTCCTGCCTGCTCCAAATAAATGTGAGTTTTATTTCTTGTATTGGCAGCAAATACACTGGGGGGGCTCTGCCCTGCACCCACACACCTGCACATCCACACCAGCACTGGCAGCCACTGCCCCTCAGGAGGGTTTATCCCTGGCTCATTTCCCCGGGCCTGTGGCAGCACCATGGGTCCAGTGGGGTATCTCAGATGTGCAGGGCCCAGAGCCTCTCTCTGGGAAGAGGGGCTGGCTGGGTGGGAGCCAGGCTGTCCCATCCAACCCCCAGGAGGTCCCCACTGGGGTGGGTTGAGGTGGTTGCATTGGCCAAGGCAATGGCTGGTGGGGCCAGCTTGGGTGGTGTTCCCCAGGTGCCAAACACACCTTCATGCTCAAGTAAAGTCCAGTGAGGAGGAAAAGGCAGAAGAAATCCCATCATCACCTGTGCAACAGGCTCCCTTTGGTGCAAGCAGAATGCAGGGCAGTGTTAGTGTTGGGCACTTGTGCACCCTCACTTTGGGCTTGCCAGGAGTAAAAGGGCACCAAAAACGGTCACATCTAGCTCTGTTCTTCCCCAGTTCCTCTTGCCTCGGCAAGACCAAACTCTGAGTGTTTTTCTCCCCCACTGAGGTTCTGTTGGAAGCACCAGGGATCCTTTCAGACAGGGACTGCTGCACAGTGCTGTGACTTTGGGGCAAAGATTCATCCCCCTCCTAATTGCATAAAAAACATCTCTATGCAATGAGTCTATACATTGTGTGGGTTCTGGGCTCACAGGCATGGCTGAGTAGAGATGCAGGGGGCATTTTCATCTGCTCCTGGAAATGGGTTTGCTTTGCTGAGGATGAAAGGTTTGGTTTTTGGAGCTGTTGAGCCGTTGAGCCTGGCATGGGCTGGGCTGTGGATTCAAGGGCTCTTCCAAGTGCCCTCAACCTCATCGCCAGCCCAGCCACTGCAACCCCCTGCATTTATTTTTCATGTCTGATTTCTTCCAGTGTTTAAAACACGAAATGTGCTGCACTGTAGCATCTGTTTTTGTGGTATTTCCAGCCCAGCTGGAAGCAGGAGGCACTCGAAATTCAGAGATGGAAAAAAAAAAAAA
>VXAX01001290.1:80822-96652 GCA_013399835.1 Leptocoma aspasia | reverse complement strand
TTGCATCTTTTTTTGTGTTATTTCCCAGCCCAGCTGGAAGCGGGAGCACCCGAAATTCAGAGATGGAAAAAAAAAAAAAAAGGATCTGGTGAGATTTTGTCTTCCTGCCAAACTCACCAAACCCAGGATGCCAGGAGAGCCCTGCTGTGGGCGCAACATCCTGGGGCCTCAACTCTTCCATCCTTTTCTGGTTGTCTGCTCTTTGCTCATCCACAACCATCCTCTCATTCCCAAATCACTTTCAGGACGCTGCACAAAGCCTGACCCTGCTGTTGGAGCTGCGGACGGGCAGATAATACAGTCACTGAATTTATTTCACCTTTTCCTCTGGTTGCGAATTGTCCGGGAGCAGATGGCGATTTTCTCAAGTGTATCCGTTATTCGAAGTCACTCACTGAGACAGCGATGGCTCAAACAAATCCCAGGCCCCCTGCAAAGCCATCATTTGGTCTTTCCATCTGCCCAGCCGCCGCTGTCGGCGTGGGCTCGGCTTCCGCCAGCGCGCCGGAGGGAAGCGGGGAGCCCAGAGAGCCCATGGATGTGGTCAGCCCCGTGGTCTGCACCTCTCTCCCACTTCATCTCTACGGAATGCTAAGCTCTGGAGGGTGGCAGGAGTGGCTGGGATGCACATCCCACCTTCACTGGGGTTTGGGAGGTTTGGGGCCAGGCTGTCTCGCCTGCAGTGACAGGGTGGGGGTAACTCACTGGGACAGCGCCCAGCTGCAAACTGAGAAACTGCTTCTCGGGAGAAGAAGCCAGAGGCTGTTTCTGCTGCACCTCCCTTCCTGGCCCCGGAGGAAATGGGTGTTTTTAGGGTGGTGAAACACCGAAACAGCCCCAGGAAACCTGAGACCTGATGTGTGCGCTGTCCCTGCGGTACAGGCTGGTGTTGCAGCCAGGGCTGAATGTGCTCAGGGTTTGTATGTGCAGGGATGTGCCCAGCTTTGGGTGATGGATATGGAGAGAGGACCTGCAAAAGCAGCCTGAGGACGACTGTAGATGGTCAGAGCCCTCCCTGTGCTGTTGGCATTCTGTTGGAGAAGCCTGGGCAGGGCTGCGAGGGATGAGCTTGGGCTGGTGGCTTCTGCCAACCCTCCAGTACCTCCAAGGAGACCTTTGTGCCCGGGGCTCTGCTCTGGGCGTTGATGGATTGGGAAGGGGCCAGGTGCAGTCTTTGATCCATTCCCAGGATAATCCCCATCCCAAAAACCCTACAGTGTAATTGTGAAAATGAAGACAACTGGGGAGAAACACATGAATTCTCAAGCTCACTCTCAGCCCAGCAGTCAGTTCCTGGAGCTGGGGCTCCAACTTCCCCACCCAGAGAGGGGCTGAGCCAGAGAAATGCTCCCGCAGCGATCTGCTCCCTCCTCCTGGCTGCATTTCCTTTTTTTTTTTTTTTTTTTTTTTTTTTTTTACTTTCCACATCTTTCTTATTCCCTCCCCAGCAGAGATGTGGAGGTGGCTGGAGGGGACTCGGTGTCCTCCCACAGGGATACCAGGGCCATGCAGAGGCCACTGGGGGGGCTGTGAAGGGTTTTCAAAGGGTGAAACACTTTGAAATGCAGTTTCCTCTCCCCTCTTCACCTCCCCCCGGGCTAAACAAATACCCCCCGGCCGGGAGATGCCTCCCGCATCCCGCAGGCTTTTGTTCCCAGGCTTTTGTCTGGGGCTGGGAAAGGGGCCAGGATCCCTCAGCCTCCCCAGGGACACACATGCAGACAGGGTCTTGCCTGCTTGGGATGTTGAGAGGGAGGCAGGAGGTGAGAGCTGCCTGTGCCCACTGCCACAGGGCTTGGGGACATTCCATGAGCCATCCTGGTGTACCTTAGTGGCCTCCAGCCGTTGTCCCCCTTGCCTGTCACATCACTGGCACTTTCTGCCCATCCCTGGGAGCTACTCATGGGACAGGTCCTGGTCCATCCTGTCCCCTCTTGTCATTCTGCCACCAGCACACCCTGCTCTGTGCATGGCCAGTGCCACCAGGTCATGCCCTCCCTGTGGACACCCCCAGATGCCAGTTTACACCCACCACCTGTGGCACCCTCCAGGCAGAGTCGCTGGCTGCGTCCCCACCACAGGGGCCCTACAGAAGCCCAAGCAAAAATTATGTGGGTTTTACAGTGACCTCTGGCCCTCAGGAACCCATCACCTGGCTTTTCATTTACATCCTAAAAGCCACTTTAATTACACCTCGGGGAGGGATCACTTCAGGGAGTTGCTTTTTGGGGCAAAAAAGTTGATGGGAAAAAATCCTATGAACAGTCAAACAACGCTGAAGGGACCCAGGAGACTCGAGAGCCAGCCTCAAGCCTGTCCCTGCCAGTGACAAGAAACACATTGATGAACTCTAAGCAAAGGTGAGACTCCAAACAAACCCTCTGGAAAGCAAACCCCATCTTTGCCCCGAGGCAAAGTGTTTCTCCGGTGACTACTTGGAAGAAAACAGGATTGTTTGAAATGTCCCCTGTTGTTCCTGCCTCCCGCCAGGAATTACAAAAAAAGAAAATAAATACCCGATTTTTGTTATTGAAACTTTGAAAGTTCCCCTGGGAAGAGCAGACACCGCTTGCCCCAGCCCAGTCCCTTCGTGTCCCTGTCCCTGCAGGGCCAGGCAGCCGACGCTGGTCCAGCCTCTCCGGCCAGCTGCAGCCAGAGATGTGCAGAGCCTTTCCAGACAACAAAAGCTCTCTGACTGCCTGATTTCCCTCTGCCTTATCTCCCTCCGCGATAGCCAGGTTATCGGGAAATGGAAAAGGGCTCAGGACAGCCTGACCCCAATCCCTGGGGAACAGGAGATGGTGGCGGGTGGGGGGGCAGGGCGGGGCTGGAGGGGCAAAGCTTTGCGTGGGCGGGGGGCTGTCAGCACTCAGGGGTCCCATCCTGCGTGGGGCAGAGCCCTTTTTCTCCCACTGACATCTTCCTTGCGTGCAGTAGGGTGAGCAAAACCTCCTTGGGGAGCAGCTTTGGAGCATGGATGAGCACTGAGACCTCCGGTCCCCTCCTGGACACCCAGCCGGGGCAGCCGCGGAAGGCTGAGCCCCGGCGGGGTGGGCGGAGGAGCTGCGGGGCTGGGCGGTGGGAGAGCAGCCCCAGCACCGCGCTTGTCACCCAGACAAGAGATCAATAACTAATTTCACTGCAGCAGCAGCGCCGGGTTTTTTCCAATAATTGTGAGCCGGCGGTGGGGAATGAGGCTCTCAGCACCGCTCCACACCAGCCTGCAGCCGATCAATCGCCACACCGCTGGGGCAGCAGGAAAACTCATTTTTCTCCTTTTCTTCCCTCTCCTCCCTTCTCTCCTTCCTTATCCCACTCCATTCCCTCCTCCTCCTGCTGTGGCGCTGCCTGAGCTGAGGGCTGTGTCCCTGCGATAGGCGGGATGTGGTCTTGGGCTTTCCCGAGCTGGCCCCATGGTATTGGGGACAATGGCTGAGCCTCCTGTGCTGCCTCAACAGCCCGGGCACTTTGGTCCCTGTCACCCACGGGCTGGACCTGGCTCCTTGTGCAGAGCACCAGTCCCAGCAGCTTGGGTGAAGGTGGCAGAAGTGAGATTTCTCCTTCCCTTATGGGATAAGGGGCTCCCAAGGATGCCTTGGCCACTGTGTTGTGACTTTTGGTGGCCTGTTGGTGCCTTTGTGTGGTCCAAACGTGACTCTTACATTTTGTGGCCTTTTTATTCCTGGGTTTTCATTCCCTGAGCGATTGGTCTGCTCCAGGTCAAGGATCCTACTGAGTTTCTCCTGTAACTATCCTTTATCCCTTCTGCTTCTGCAACCCTGCAGTGCCTCAGTTTCCCACTTTATAGAGGGGGATGAGAACATCCCTTCCTGCTCCTTCCCATGCCATTACAAGCCACCATGAGTCCAAGGCAGAAGGTGTTGCTGGTTCCCAGCTCACAGGGATTGGTTTTGGGGTCCCCAGGACCACGGAGTCCCACAATCCCTGTACCTGTGAGGTGGCAGAGAGGGGTGCTGCGTGCTCAGTATGTGCCTGGGATTGAGAGATGCTCCAAGGTGGAGTCTGGAGGCACCTTTGGATCTCTTCAGCACCTCCAATGGGTTGTGTATGAGGTGCTTGGGCGGGGCAGGGAGGAAGGCTCGGCTCTGGCTTTGCCACTGCAGCACCTTCCAAGCCCATCCAAGCCCTGTTCACCCCACAAAGGTGGCAGCAGTGCAGCCCCTTGTTCTTTTCCCTTATTTAAATGCCCTCTCACAGGTTCCCCTGGAGCATCCCCATGAATTAAAGACTGCCTTTGCTGTGGAGCACTGAGAGCTGCCTGCATAATTTCAAAGTTTTATGACTTGCCTTGAAGGCTCCTATTGATTGGGGTCCTCTCTGGCTGATGGAGCTTTTAGTATGGCCTGGACTGGGCAAGCAAGGCTGGAATCTCAGCCTGTCCAGCTTAGCTAAATCACGGCTTAAAACCTCTGTGGCATGAACACCAGGACACTGCTGCTCCTGGGGCAGTCTCCATGTGCACATCCACACCAGAGTTGTTTGCACTTTGAGGTGCTTTTTGGCTTCTCAGTCTCAGCCTAAGAGCTGAGACTCCCCATGGGGCCACGCCACATCCCACACGGGGTTTAACCTGGAGAATTATTTTCCTGGGTGGGTTTGATGTGGCTTTAGGAGTTGGAGTGAGGGCATTTTGAGGGGTTTCTGTCCTGCTGAGGCTCCAGGCACTGCTCACTGCTCACTGGGGCAGAGGGATGCTCATGGGATTTGGAGTTTCTGTGCAACACCCACGGCTGGGTGCAAGCAACAGCTTCCCCATGAGTCCCACTGTGCTGGCACAGACACACACGTGGGCCAGCAAGGAAACCAGCAGCATCTCTCCACAGCTGTCATCTGCCCCGTGGCTTGGCTTTGGAGAGGAGCTGGCATCACCTTCACTTTCAAGCTCTCCCTGCTACAGCTGGAGGCTCTGGGGCTTCAAGGGCCACAGCACAGCCAGGGAGGGCCACGGACCCTCCTTGGTGCTGAGAGCTGGGTGCACGCCCCAGGCCAAGCACCCCCAGACCTCCCATGCCACCACTCTCTCTGGGTACCACGTGTAACTGGGGGCTTTGCCCCTCCACCCCATGCACAGAGCTGGGACTGGGGCCAGGAGCCCCCTTCCCAGTGGCTGTTTGACCTCAGAGGATGCACAGGAGTTGGTGGTGAGCGTGGCCAGCCTATGACTCTGCGGCCACAGAACTGGCTACTTCCACCCTCTCCCAATTTTTGTATCCTTGGGAGGGGCCCTGCTCTCAGTCCCTGTTCCCCCCAGCCCCAGGGGGGCCAGTGTGTGGCTGGGCTGGAGTTTGGGACAGCAGGAGGGAGGTGGTGGGAGACCCCATGGCTCCTTTAAGAAACCCACAACCGGCTCCAGAAACCAGCTCAAGGTCACAGCGGGAACCTGCGGACTTGGCAGCAGCCAGCAAGGGAGGAGGGATGAAGGGAGGGAGGGAAGCAGCCCGAGATCAAAATGAACTCACAGCCAGGGAGAGGGGCTGGCTGGTGGCGCAGAGCAGGCAGGAGGGAAGGTGGGGTGCAGCTGAGCAGGACATGCAGGGCAGTCCCACCCATGGGTGTCCCCCCCGGGATTGCTGCAGCACCAACCCCAGCACAGAGCTTTGAAGCTTCCTTGTGTCCCCCAGCTCAGAGCCCTGTGCCCTCCACAGCTCCAGCCAATGTGCCTACAGTGATTCAAGCCAAGGAAAGTCCCTTTGTGCCCCTGGAGCCACCCTGGGAATGCTGGAGTCAGTTCCCTCCCACGGGACTTCCCAGGCTCCACAGGAGGTTTTCCAGCTCCAAGAGGAGCAGAGCAGGTGGAAGCTGCTGGCTGGGAGGGTTGTATCCTGCAGCTCATGGCATGGTCCACTCCCAAACTTTTACCTTATTTTCTTTTTAAAGCAGCAGCTCCCCAAGTCCTGTGATCACTGCTGAGTCTCTGCCTTCATTATGGGCCGGGAGGACCTTTGGAGCCACCCTCACCAGAGACCACAGTGGACAAAACCAAGTCTTTAAAGGCTCAAGGAAGTTAATACAAATTAATTAAAAGCTCACAACATTTCTTTTTTTTTATTTTGGTATTGAAATGAACCTCACAATTGTGGGTGCTCCAACTTGCCCTCTGGGCAAGGAAAGCTGGATGAAGTGAAGGCACCAGGGATGAAGATAAATGCTATTGGAGGAGGGGATGCTCACAGCAGGATTAGCACATCCCTTCACAGCCTTGGAACCTGATCCTGTCCCAAGGCCATGCAGAGAGCCCCTGGCTGAACCCATTGGGGGGTCTGGGGGCACAGGCAGGAGCTCAGGCAGACCTGACCCAGGCTGAGGTTGAGCTGTGGCTCCAAAGCTGCTCATTTTGGGGTTGGTTCAGCAATGCCCAATTTTAATTTTCATCAGCAGAATTAATCTGTGGAGTTATTTTCCCTTCCTCCCCCTCCCCTTCCTCTCCTACCCGCTTTATTCAAAGAACTTGATCATTTCTCCCAGGAGCTCGGCACCATTAACATTCACTCCCAACGTGTGTGAGCTGTGCTGCATCCCCAAGTGCTGCTCCTGCTGCCAGCCCTGGTACCCAACCAGGCTCAGGGGAAACCTGCTCATCAGCTTCTCCTTCCAACAGCCTCGCCTGGGAGAGCCCCTACACCCCCAAATCCACACCTGGTATCCCCCAAATCCACACCTGGCTTCCACAGCACAGCAAAGGAGGATGGCATCCTGAACTCCAGCTTTGCTCTGCGGCAGCCTGGGCTTCTCCGGCAAATTAAAGGCAAGGGGGTCTGGGAAGATCACCCAAGGCAGAGGAATGGCCAAGAGTTACAGGGTTTGGGGATTTAAGTCAAGCAAATTGGTGACCTGGGGCTTTCCTGGAGTCACATAAATTTGCAGGCTTGTTTTTCATTAACAAGTGTTAACTAACAAATTATTATTATTATTATTACTACTATTACTGTTATTATCATTAATGTTATTAAATATTGCAAGCCAGGCTGCCTTCCCTGTGGTTGGCACAGCCTCATCCCTCCAGCACCGTGCCTTGGCTCCGAGTGCTCCATAGGTCTGTGTGCTGTAGATCCATGTGTAATTGATAGAATCTATACGGGAAGGTGTTTGGGCTGAGAGTTTGCTTTCTTTGCTCAGCTGAGGTCTGAAGGGGACCCAAGAGTTTGGGAAATTGGGAACAGAGGAAACATGGAGCCTGGTAGGTTTAATGGTTGGCTGGATTGTGGTGGGGAACGCCATGACCTGTGCCCAAACCCAGCTGGGTTTCATCCCTGGGATTCCCCAAAAGCTTTTTCAAGCCCCATTTCAGGCCCTTTTCCCCTCCACAGGTGCCCCAGCAGCAGCACTAACCCACATGTGCAGCCACTTGCTTTGCATGCAAAGGGATGCTGATGGGCAGTGCCAGTCCCAGGCAGGAAAAAGGGACTTTCACAGCATCTGCTGCCTGTTGGATGCTGTTGAAGGCAGCAGTGGCAGCACCTGCCTGTGTGCAGGCACTGAGCTCACCTGTGCCCACCACGATGAACCATTTCCTTCCTGAACACGAGCCCTCCCAGGATGTCCTGCCTGGGAAATGAAATCAGCTCTGAATGGGAAGTGCAACCAAGCTGGCCCAGCCCAGGAAGAAAAAGGGCAGCAAAAGAAGAACAAATTCAGAAGCTGGAATGGAAAAAAAAAAAGTTAAATGCTGTACGTGCTGCTGTCCCTGTCACTTCCCTCACGCCCATAGCCATGGTCGGGAAGGCTGGCTTGTCCCACCAAGCTGGTGCAGAAAGGGTCATTCTTCCTTTAGCAGGATTCCTGCTTCAACACACTCCTTTTCTTCCAGCTCTGGCTCTGGAGAAGGGAGCAGCTGGGTGCTGAGCCCGCCACAGCCCAGCCGTGCTGCCGGGCGAGGGCAAAGAGGCGTTAGCTGAGACGAGGAGCCGAGCGCTTTATTTTTAGTCTTGGTTTAACAAGTATTAATTAATAAGAGTGCAAATGCTAATGCCGAGATGACACAAACTGCGTTGCCTGAAATGAATGTTTGGGGCTCGTCTGTGCCAGGATTTACAGCCGGGTGGGTTCACAGGGGCGAAATCATTGCTCAGACTGCAAGGATAAGCTGAGCCGGCTTCTTCCCACCGAGAGCGGCATCGGCCGTGCCGCAATGGGATGTGCCGGGGGCTCCGGGGCCGCGCCGGGGGCTCGGGGCTGGGCTTGGGGCTGGGCTCGGGGCTGGCTCCGCAGCAGCGCCTTGTGGTGCCACACCAGCTCATGCCTGCCTGCCGAAAGCTCCCAGGAAGTTTTGCAAAGTGTGGATTATTTTAGTCTCTGCCCGTCGGAGGTGCAGGGTCATGACTTGCAGAAGGATTCTTTCAGCTAGGGAAGACTTCAATCTTTGGAGAAAAATATTTTCTTTCTCCTGATCAAATTCCTGTGTCCTGCTCATTCCCTGCCCACATCTTCTTGCCCTGAGAGCTGGGCTTGGCTGGAGGGCTGGCAGGAGGCTCAGGAGAATGAGGAGGTGAAGAAACACCCCATGGCAGTAAGACTTGAAGAGTTTTTCCCATCAGCACCAACTTTCTGGTTTTGTTGGCACCACAGAAATTGTGAACTTGAAGCTCCATCACTGTTAAGGCTGTTTTTAGGATATTTTTAGGTTTCCAGTGAGGTGCTGTGAGACAGGGTGATGGTGGCTTTGGGGTCCTGTGGGTCGTCCACTGACTTAAACCTCTCCAGTGGGACTCTTGAATCAGATAGGGAAGAGCTTAGTCAGGCCAGATCCAGGCCAGGTTTTCCTCATTCTTTCTCCTCTCAGCTGCAGGCAGGAGAGAGCTGCTACCTGCCTGACACAGCTGCTGCTGCTGCTTTCGGAGCCCAGCCACCTCCAGCGAGCCCTGCTCACCTGGGATGATGGCATGGCCGAGCTGTGTGGCCAGTGCAAGGCGGGCACGTGCCGTGCACTGGGAGCCAGGGACTCTGCTTGGTGTCCACACTGCATCCTCCCTCTGCATCCTCCCAGGGCACAGCTCATCCTCCCCAGAGTGGTCGCTGCATCCCCAGCCCCTGAGCTGGGCCAGAGATAGGAGCTGGCAGGACTCCCATAGAGGGGACTGGATCCCTCAACCTTCCCATGCTGGGGGTCTCCCTGTCACCTGAGGGGGCTCAGCTGCCATTTTGGGAAAACCAAGAGGGGCTGAGTTGTTTTTCTTCAATGTTTTCTTCAATGGGCTGGAAGGATACAGCACTGAGGGTGTGCAGGGAGGTGTCACTCACCAGGGTGATGTGGTGGTTCAGGGTGAGGGGGGCACAGGGTGGGACTGGGGCTCAGCAGTGCTAGAAAACCCCTGGTCTGGTGTTTGTGTGGTAGACTGGAGCCACTGGGTCACTGGAGCAGGTCTCTTGGATGCAATAGTTAGATCTTAGAAATAAAAGCAATTTAGCCCTGCCTCATCCAAGCCAGCAAACAGCCCCACGCTGGGGTTGGGGCTGAGGAAGCTCTGGAGTGGCCCCTCACCACCCAACAGGGACCCAGCCAGGGCACTGGGGACCACACAAGAAATCCCCACCCATGGCCTCACCAAACTCACCCATCTCCCCTTGGGCTGGATGATGCTGTGGCCGGGTTTTCCAGGGAGGGATGCACGGGCAGGATTGCGTGGCCGTGGCCCAGGGCTGGCTCCCCAGACAGCGCTGCCACGCTGCTCTTCAGCGGCTCTGCTCTATCATCGAATTTTAATTTAGTTGGTTGAGTTCTTTAAACAGTGTGAACTTGCTAAGTGCTTTGCATATTTTATACTCATGAGTAACATTTATCAAACAGAAAGTACAATTAATCAAAGAGGGGAGCGTTTGTAACTTGCAGTGGTTTGTATTCTCTCTCTTTTCCTCTCTGCCATACCTTTCCTCTGTGTGTCCCTCCTCTTCCTCTTCACTGCCCTGCACTGGCCAGGGAGCCAGGACAGCTTGAGTGTGATCTACACACGTGCACACACACATGCATACTCCCTCTCTCTCCCTCTTTCTCCTCACCAAAACCTGTACACCATACAAACACATAAAAATGTTTTTTATATTATGTATGTATGCATGTATATATATATGTGTGTGTACATATATATATGCATATACCTGTGTCTATCTGCCTATCTGGTATACACATATATGTGTATATATGAATGGTGTATATGGTATGTTGTATATATAATATATGTAGGAATATATGTTCATTTACACTACATATGTGTATATATACACATATGTACACAGTTATATTCATAATATTATGCACACATTGTATTTATATATATATGGTACTCATATACATAGTATTTATATATAAACTCATGATACCCATTATCTACTATCTGCAGTTTATCACATCTATTATACTACATATAATAGATAAGTTTTTTATATTTTGGTCTGCTGGGGGGATTAGCAGTGTTGGTGGTGGTGCTGCAGCCTCCTGACAAGAGCCAGCAGCAGAGGGAGTGAGGTGGGATGGACGGTCCCAGCCCTGAGCCGTGCTGGGTGGACTCCTGGCCAGCAGGAGTGCCTGACCAGCTCCAGACTGTTTGAGAACAGTGACCAGTGGCTGGTGACAGGGACATGGGAAGCCCTCACAAGGGCAAGAGTGTGGCTGCAGCCTCCCAGCCCATGTCCCCTCTCTTCGCTGGGTGCTTGGGATGAGGTGCAGACCTGTGGCTGCTTCTGGAACAAATGGTAAAGGGACAATGATCTCTGTCCCCAAGGCATCTGTGTTTAAGGGCAGAATCACCCAAACCATGTCAGCTTTTGGCTACAAAAGCCCTTGGGCAACATAGGTGAAGGCCCTGCTGGTACCTGGAGAAGGACTGGCACCAGTGCTGGAAGATGAGAGGTGACGAAGGGACCCGTGTCTCTGCTGTGTTTCTGAGCGCCTTGGTGGCTCTTGGCAAAGCATGGAGAAGCCCTGACCTAATTTATTCTGACTTCCCAAGCCTTGGCCATGGCACAGCAGAGGTGGCTGAAGGAGCTGGGCAAACGTGGATGTGGGGGCAGGTTTGGCCAGGGTTGAACCCTGCTGCGGAGGCAGAACAGAGGAGATGGGAACACCCCCTATGGTTCCCAGGAAAGTACCTCAGGACTCTTCCCATGGCCTTGGAGGTTTCAGTGCTCTGTTAATTGCCATTAATGGCAGTAAACGGGGCAGGAGGTGCCCACCTGGACCCGGGTTAAACAGCACTGAGGGAAGGGCCCTGCTGGCACTGCAGGACCTGCCTTGCAAATCACCTGCAACAACATGTGCCATCCTGGTCACCTCTTCTCAAAAATGATAGTGTAAAATTAATTAGAATTAATTAATCAGAAAAGGGTAATAAGGGTGATTAGGCACCTGGGGAAAAGAAAAAAAAAAATTCCTGAAGAGCAATTGCAGCACCATGATTGCCTTGGAAGGTGGCAAGTGAGTGGGAGCAGGAGGGAGGGCGTGCAGGGAAACAAATGGTCTGGAGAGAGGGGTCTGGGGGTGTTTTCTGTCTCGTCGCACAAGGAATTACTGAGTGACAAGATTGAAACCCGTCAGAGGAAAAGCATTTCCCANTCTGCTCTATCATCGAATTTTAATTTAGTTGGTTGAGTTCTTTAAACAGTGTGAACTTGCTAAGTGCTTTGCATATTTTATACTCATGAGTAACATTTATCAAACAGAAAGTACAATTAATCAAAGAGGGGAGCGTTTGTAACTTGCAGTGGTTTGTATTCTCTCTCTTTTCCTCTCTGCCATACCTTTCCTCTGTGTGTCCCTCCTCTTCCTCTTCACTGCCCTGCACTGGCCAGGGAGCCAGGACAGCTTGAGTGTGATCTACACACGTGCACACACACATGCATACTCCCTCTCTCTCCCTCTTTCTCCTCACCAAAACCTGTACACCATACAAACACATAAAAATGTTTTTTATATTATGTATGTATGCATGTATATATATATGTGTGTGTACATATATATATGCATATACCTGTGTCTATCTGCCTATCTGGTATACACATATATGTGTATATATGAATGGTGTATATGGTATGTTGTATATATAATATATGTAGGAATATATGTTCATTTACACTACATATGTGTATATATACACATATGTACACAGTTATATTCATAATATTATGCACACATTGTATTTATATATATATGGTACTCATATACATAGTATTTATATATAAACTCATGATACCCATTATCTACTATCTGCAGTTTATCACATCTATTATACTACATATAATAGATAAGTTTTTTATATTTTGGTCTGCTGGGGGGATTAGCAGTGTTGGTGGTGGTGCTGCAGCCTCCTGACAAGAGCCAGCAGCAGAGGGAGTGAGGTGGGATGGACGGTCCCAGCCCTGAGCCGTGCTGGGTGGACTCCTGGCCAGCAGGAGTGCCTGACCAGCTCCAGACTGTTTGAGAACAGTGACCAGTGGCTGGTGACAGGGACATGGGAAGCCCTCACAAGGGCAAGAGTGTGGCTGCAGCCTCCCAGCCCATGTCCCCTCTCTTCGCTGGGTGCTTGGGATGAGGTGCAGACCTGTGGCTGCTTCTGGAACAAATGGTAAAGGGACAATGATCTCTGTCCCCAAGGCATCTGTGTTTAAGGGCAGAATCACCCAAACCATGTCAGCTTTTGGCTACAAAAGCCCTTGGGCAACATAGGTGAAGGCCCTGCTGGTACCTGGAGAAGGACTGGCACCAGTGCTGGAAGATGAGAGGTGACGAAGGGACCCGTGTCTCTGCTGTGTTTCTGAGCGCCTTGGTGGCTCTTGGCAAAGCATGGAGAAGCCCTGACCTAATTTATTCTGACTTCCCAAGCCTTGGCCATGGCACAGCAGAGGTGGCTGAAGGAGCTGGGCAAACGTGGATGTGGGGGCAGGTTTGGCCAGGGTTGAACCCTGCTGCGGAGGCAGAACAGAGGAGATGGGAACACCCCCTATGGTTCCCAGGAAAGTACCTCAGGACTCTTCCCATGGCCTTGGAGGTTTCAGTGCTCTGTTAATTGCCATTAATGGCAGTAAACGGGGCAGGAGGTGCCCACCTGGACCCGGGTTAAACAGCACTGAGGGAAGGGCCCTGCTGGCACTGCAGGACCTGCCTTGCAAATCACCTGCAACAACATGTGCCATCCTGGTCACCTCTTCTCAAAAATGATAGTGTAAAATTAATTAGAATTAATTAATCAGAAAAGGGTAATAAGGGTGATTAGGCACCTGGGGAAAAGAAAAAAAAAAATTCCTGAAGAGCAATTGCAGCACCATGATTGCCTTGGAAGGTGGCAAGTGAGTGGGAGCAGGAGGGAGGGCGTGCAGGGAAACAAATGGTCTGGAGAGAGGGGTCTGGGGGTGTTTTCTGTCTCGTCGCACAAGGAATTACTGAGTGACAAGATTGAAACCCGTCAGAGGAAAAGCATTTCCCAGCAGCAGTGACCACGGGGAAGCAGCTGAGCCCAGGAAGGCACGGGCAGCTCTGCGGCGTGGCTGGAGCCGTGGCTGCTGCTGCCACTCTTTTTTGCAGATTTGGCTTTGCACAAACTGGCCCCAAGGTTGGACCCGTCTCCAGCAGAGAGTGGGACTCAACAAGAAGTCCTCAATGCTGGGGCCCTCATCCCCAGCTGGGCTCAAACACATGGCAAGCTCAGGGACATTTAGTTTAGTTTTCCTTTTAATTTTCAGCCACACTCTGTTACCTTAATGAAATTAGTAACAATAATAATATAAAACAAAGGAAACATTTGCAAACAAGATCGGCCCCTGAGCTAAGGCAACTGCTGCAGGTTTCATTGCAACCTGGGGGGCCAAAGCAGAGCCCCAGCCCCTGGAGGGGATGGGAGCACCACTCCCTTCCTGCCATCATGAAGGGTTTTGGCAATAGGGAAGGGTGGAGGAGGTGGTTGGGGCTTAATGGACAGAGTCTTCAGGAGCCCCAGAGCAGCTCAGTTAAATGAAGAGTAAAAGCGCCTTTTGTTGGGGAAGCAGGGGCAGCAAATACTGCAGGCACCATGGAAGATATGTGGCATGGATGGGATGCAGGTGCCCATTGCCTGCTTGAAAACACAGGTGACAACTGGAGCGATGCAACGGCTGCCAGCAGCTTTGGTGAGGGGAAAACTGGTGGGTTTGGGTCATTGAGGTGCCTGTGCATGGGCACATTCACCCTCATGCACCTCCCAAACACCCCTCCTGCCTGTGAGCAGCGAGGTGCCACCACCCTGTGCTCAGTTCCCCTCCCTGGTGACAAAGAGCCTTGTTTCTTTAAAACGTGAAAAACAAAGTGGGGTGCAAGCAGTGCTTTTTGTGCATAGAGATGCTCTTACTGTGTCACCTGCTCTGCAGTTGACTAAAGACACGCTCCTGGTCTCAGCACTCAGCCCCCAGCTCAGGTCACTGCTGTCCCCAGCACACTCAGGTCTTTTCACAGGGACCCAGGGGACCTGGGGGCCCAAAAACTGTCCCAGGCTGATGTTTGCTTGCCCAAGGGTGGGGACTCCCTTTCTGCATGTGTTCCATGGAAGGATGGCAAGGGGCTCTATCCCTGAGGCCACATCCTGGTTGTGCCATGGATTTCTGGATGGCTGTGGGGTGAGCAGCTCTGTTTTAGGGACGGCAAGACCTTGTTTGGGCCATTAGGACATTTTGGGAGAGGGGGGTGCTGGGAATGGGCCCTGCTCCCCCTGTGCCCATGCAGCATTGCCCCTCTGGCCACTGCCCTCTGACAGCTCTGGGTGATTTCAAGCAGATTTTGTCCCTACAGGTTTTGTGAAACTCGACTTCTGGGGAAGATGAGGGAAGGACTCAGGTCACATTAGACAGCAGAGAATCCACACCAGCCTCCATTCCCCACAGACACAACTGTAGCCAGCCCAGTATTGTCACTGTCACTGTCCCCACAGCAATCCTCTTCTGACGGCCTTGGGCACCCGCAGGTGCCGTTAACCCTGTCCTGCTGGGGTGGGATGAGACCCCAAAAGGGGACGGTGTCAGCTGCACTGCGGAGGGGACAGAGCTGTGCTGCCGGCAGGACCGGGCACGGAGAGCTGGGGACACTCGGAGCAGCGGGACCAGTGCCCGCACGGGGCACAGGGTGGGCACAGGTCCGTGAAGGGGCATGTGAGGGGCCAGTGCTGGGGGGTATCAGTCGGTACCGGCTGTGTGGGTGCCGGGGTGTCAGTCGGTACCGCTGTGTCGGTGCCGGGTTCTGTGGGTGCCGGGGTGTCAGTCGGTACCGGGTGTGTCGGTGCCGGGTTCTGTGGGTGCCGGGGTGTCAGTCGGTACCGGGTGTGTCGGTGCCGGGTTCTGTGGGTGCCGGGGTGTCAGTCGGTACCGGGTGTGTCGGTGCCGGGTTCTGTGGGTGCCGGGGTGTCAGTCGGTACCGGGTGTGTCGGTGCCGGGTTCTGTGGGTGCCGGGGTGTCAGTCGGTACCGGGTGTGTCGGTGCCGGGTTCTGTGGGTGCCGGGGTGTCAGTCGGTACCGGGTGTGTCGGTGCCGGGTTCTGTGGGTGCCGGGGTGTCAGTCGGTACCGGGTGTGTCGGTGCCGGGTTCTGTGGGTGCCGGGGTGTCAGTCGGTACCGGGTGTGTCGGTGCCGGGTTCTGTGGGTGCCGGGGTGTCAGTCGGTACCGGGTGTGTCGGTGCCGGGTTCTGTGGGTGCCGGGGTGTCAGTCGGTACCGGGTGTGTCGGTGCCGGGTTCTGTGGGTGCCGGGGTGTCAGTCGGTACCGGGTGTGTCGGTGCCGGGTTCTGTGGGTGCCGGGGTGTCAGTCGGTACCGGGTGTGTCGGTGCCGGGTTCTGTGGGTGCCGGGGTGTCAGTCGGTACCGG
>VXAX01001290.1:70577-80632 GCA_013399835.1 Leptocoma aspasia | reverse complement strand
CCGCCCGCCCAGCCCCTTCCCCTGCCGCTCCCCGGGCTGCGAGTGGCCCCACGCCGAGGTGACCCCCTCACGCCGTGTGACCTTCTCCCCACGGCTGCGGCGTCCGTGGGGCGAGTCCTGGCCTTCACCTGCCCGCACTTCCGCGGGCACCGGCCGCGCTTCAGGGGCTCCTGGGGCAGCAGAAGGGCTCGGGTTCAGGGTTAGGTTCGGGTTAGGGGGGGCTGGGTGCTCTCTGCATGTGGTGGTAGCCTGTGACACCCTGAGAAATGAGTCACCAGGGACTCAGCAAGCCAAACCCAGGCCAAGGAATGGGGTCACTGCCGGGAGGGTGAACCTGGGTCCCAGCCCGTGAGATCAGCCAGGAGCACTGCTCAAAGTGGAGCACAGACAGGAGCACTGCTCAAGGAGAACCCTCCATGCACTGGCTGCACTCGTGGCTCAGCCTCTGAGCTGAGGGGCAGCAGCAGCTCCTGTCCCCCAGCCTCCCTGGGAGCGTGTCTGTGCGGCTGGGGTGTCTCTTACCTGTGGTTTCCTGGGGCCATGGTCACGCTTGCAGGACTAGAGGGGTGATTTGGCTCGTAAATCCCATCTTCTCTGCTCCTAGATCACAGCGCAGACCGCTGTGAGCCAACCACTGAGCCAAACTGGATTTCCACCGGTGACCTGTAAGTTGAGATGCCATGTCCCCCTTTCCTATCCCTAGGCTGTTCAAGGCCACGTGGGGCCACCAAACCTGTCTAAGCTGCCAAAGAAAAGGTTTTGTGTCTAATGGGGTATTTGCCACCAAATTCAACCCTATATATTTCTTTATTTGTAAAGGTGTTTGAAGTCCTTGAATTTACCCTTTGGCCACCTTAAATCTAGTTTCTAATCCCCAGCGCAGTTAATCAAATCCATAGTGGTTTGAATTATGAGATGCCTGGGGGGGATTTATAGCTTGTATTGCTGATTATACCTTGGCTTTATTATATTGCAAATATCTAACTTATGGTCATGGCTAAGATTTACAATCCTCAGGTAGGTGCTCAGGATAACTTTTAGCAACTCCAGATGTAATTGGAGGTGACTGATGGGGTTGTTGCCACACATAAACATGTAATCTGTAAAATGTTAAGACAGGGAAAGAAGAGGCAGAATAAGTGAAAAGGGTGGGTCAGCCTTAAAATATAATAATATAATTGGGTGTATTTCTGAGCAAGGCTCTGCCATGCCTGTTCTAGCTGAGACATCTGCCCAGGGAGGGGTTTTGGACTTGTTGGTCTCCAGAAAATACCAGGATTTAGGTCTTTGTTCCTTCTTGCTCTCAGCTGAAGGTTTTTGTAGTTTGCAGTAGCCCTGGGGAGGGGAAGGGGCGATGAACAGGTGTGGGGTACTGGCAGAGCTGACTCATTCCTCTCTGCTTTGGGGTTCTCCCATCCCCGGGGAGCAGTGAGTCCCGTGTGGGCGCGTGCCCTCGGCCAGCATGACCAGCGAGGTGGTGGAGAACGAGTTTGAGTTTTACTCCAAGGCAGAGAAGTACTGGAAGGATGTGCCTGCCACGGTGGATGGCATGTTGGGGGGCTACGGCCACATCTCCAGCATCGACATCAACAGCTCCAGGAAGTTCCTGCAGAGGTTTCTGAGGGTAGGTGGCACAGTTTGTTGTGCTCCTAAAACCCCACCCTTCTCCCAGCATGGAGCTGGGCTCTTCCCTTTGAATTGCTCCATGGGATCCTCTGTGTGGTTGTCCCATTTCTCCTCTGTGGGTACCTCGCACTGGGGTTCACCCCTCACGGTGGTTGTTGCAGGATGGCCCCAACCGGACGGGGACAACCCGTGCTCTGGACTGCGGGGCTGGCATTGGCCGGATCACCAAGCGGCTGCTGCTGCCCCTCTTCAAGACAGTGGACATGGTGGATGTGACAGAGGACTTCCTCACCAAGGCCAAGAGCTACCTGGGCGAGGAGGGCAGGCGGGTGCGCAACTACTTCTGCTGCGGCCTCCAGGACTTCAGCCCTGAGCCAAACTCCTATGATGTCATCTGGATCCAGTGGGTCATCGGTGAGGGTCACTGCTTGTGGGGTCTTTCCAGCCTTCAGTTTCCTGTCCCGTTCCCATGAGGGGCAAGTGCCCTATGCACTGGGGAGAGTAGCTTGAGGTCGGCATGGAGAATGAGCATCACAGCACAGGTGAGGGCCTGGGGTGGCAGCCACCCCCCATCCCATGGAGGGGCCCTGTACTTTTTCCCCCCAAGAGTCTTTTCCCCCAAGCCCTCGGAGGCCAGAGCAGAGGTGTGGGTTGAGTGGAGTTGAGTAGCGAGACACAAGTTGGATGCCCCCAAGCTAAAGCTTTCCCTGCAAATGTCTCAGATATTTGGCCACTTGGATCAGGAGGGATCCCAAGTGCAGGTTCTGGGTTTCCTCCCCTTGGTCACCCTCGGCCCTCTAACCCCTGCTCTGCCTCTCCAGGACATCTCACTGACAACCACCTCTCCGACTTCCTGAAGCGCTGCCGTGCCGGCCTGCGGCCCAACGGCATCGTGGTCATCAAGGACAACATGGCTCAGGAGGGTGTGATCATGGACGATGTGGACAGCAGCGTCTGCCGGGACCTGGACGTGGTCCACAAGATCATCCGCAGAGCTGGGCTGCACCTCCTGGCTGAGGAGCGCCAGGAGAACTTCCCTGATGAGATCTACCACGTCTACACCTTTGCCATGAGATGAGGGCAGTGGGAGAAGGTCTCTCCCGTGTCGTGACTCCCCTTCCAGGGGCTGGTGACAAGGATGGGACTTTGTCTTCCAAGTTGCTGCTGTTTGTGAAAAGAGGTGTTTGCCAAATACATTTTCCTGCTGTTGCACTTCTGCACGTGAGGTTTGTCGGATGCATGTTGGCTCCGTGCCACCCTCAGGGGCTCTGGACAGGAGCAAGAGGGTGTCCCATGCACGAGGTGATCCATGGGCAGCTGCAGGTTGCTGACTGCAGTGCACAGGGCTCCTGCTCATGAACAGGAGCTGGGGCACCTTTGGGATGGACTGGGCTCCATTCCGTGCTTGGGTGTTTGACCCCTTCCTGCTGCTCAGCAATGAGCTGGGTAAGGCAAAGGGGAGAAGCCTCTGCTGTTTTCCCTGTGGTGGTGTGGGGAGGCAACACTGGGTTCTGGGGCTTTGAGGGGGCCTCACCTTTAAACCCCTGAGCAGGTCTCCTACATCTGGCAGCAAAAAGGGAGGTGTGTGTAATCCTGAGTCCCCCACATCCTCCTGCAGGGATAGGGGTATCCAGACAAAGCCTTGCAACCCTGGGAGTGTACTGGTGTGGTCTGAGCTGCTCCCAGACCCCTCCAGCTCCATTACTGTGACACTGCAGCTGCTCCCCCAGCACCCCACACCATCACCTGGCTTTGAACACTCTCATCTCCTCTTTGGCCATATTCCCTTCATTTACCCCAAGCCTGGCCACTGACCCAAGGTGGCAAACACTGGCACAGCAGCGTGTCAGGCGTGAGCCCAGGTGCAGAGTTGGCTGCAGCTTGACCCTCCAGCCATCCCCCCATTCCTGTCCTGCACCCCACCTCTCCTAAGGAAAAACAAGCCCCTGTTGTTGTTATAGAAGGCCTCATTTAATTGTTCAGTTCCCATTCCAGACACCAGGGCAGAATTTGATCACATTACTGGATTTTTTTAAGCACCAGTTCATCAGGACACACAGCTCCAGTTCCAACTGCCAGTGAATCCCAGATCCATCTGATACAAACTGTCTTTAATCAGGACATATTTTTCCTCTTCCATCTTCTGCATCTGTCCCCCATGAAAAACAGTACAAACCAACAAAACTGTGTGGGGCTCAGCTCTGTGGCCAGTCTTTGGCACATCATGAGGAAGCAGGTGCCTAGAAAGGGGAGCCAGGCAGCTGTGGCAAAGCTGACCAGGAGCCCTCCAGGTGCAGCAATTTCTTCCTTCTGGGAAGGAGGCACTGGAGAATAAGATCCCGAGAGTGGTCACCAAGGCAAAGAGCCAAGGAACGGGGAGGGAGGCACAAGGCAGTCAGGTGCTGACTGCCCATTCCTCATCCTTGCACAGGGAACTCATCATGAAGTTAGGAAACATCCCTCTGTGTGTTTTGGAGCCCAGTAACTCTGAGATATCCTTGGTGGATGGTCCTCTGTGCCAGGATGGGGTGCAGGAAATCAGAGGGCGTGGAGCACTCAGGCACCGTTGCCAGCCCTGCTTCCCTTCATTCCCATCCCCAGTGTCAGAAGTCCACACTGAGCAAGGAAGGCATCCACACCCACAGGATGATGCCAACCTGCTTCCACCACCAGGACCAGGCTAGAACACCTCCTCCTCCTCCTCCCAGCACCCTGAGGCATCTCTCAGCTCCACTGGACACCTAAGGCACTGTGTCACCCACTCATGGCAGGGCTGGGAGAGAGGGGACAGGCTGCCTGCCCAGTCACAGCCCCTAACCCACTGATCCTGCTCCCAGGCCTCTGCTTTATCTCCCTCTAAACCAGCCCCAGTATCCAGCTCCCCCAGGCCCAGGAGCTCTGCCTGCCTCCCCATGACATGCCCCAGAGCAATGAGACCTTCACAAACACACATGTGACGTTGTGCCCAAGAAAGGCATCCCAGAATGCCACAGAGAGAGCAGAGAGGGACTCCATGGGCAGCACCTCTTGCTGCAGAGAAAACTCTCAGAGCAGAGATATGGACTGTGGAGGGAGCAGACACAGAGGCACTGTCAGGCTCACAGGTCCTCGTGCCCAGCAGCAGTGTGGTCGATGAGGAGGTACCACTTCAGGCGGTCTGGGAGAGGCAGGGCCTTGATTTTGTCACCCAGTGGCCAGGGTTTGAGGCGCTGCCGGATGAACACCCTGCAGAGGTGTTTCAGTGCCTGCGGCGAGCGCTCCAGCTGCTTCAGAGAGCAGAACAGAGTCTGGACCTTCTCCCCATGGAACCTACAGCTGCTGGTGTTGACCTCAAAATTGCTGGGCAGCTGGATGGCTTGTGAACTGGCCATCATGAGCTCCAGCAGAGTCTGACCCTTCTGGATGAGGTCTGAGGAATAGGTTTCATCGTCGAAGCGACTGAGGTGCCAGCAGAGGTGCTCAAAGGCGATGTGGAAGCCGGACCAGCACGAGGGACCATGGAGGGAGCAGTTGTAGGCAGCACCTGACTCCAGCAAGAACCGCAGCAGTGGGAAGTAGTCTTTGAAGCTTTTTAAGCAGAAGTGTGTGAGGGACTCCGAGGCTGGGCACTCGCTGGGGTTGGCACCGTGGGCCAGCAGCAGCTGCGTGACACGGAAGCAGAAGCGCTCGATGTCCTCGGCCTCCTCCTCGGTGTAGCTGTACGCCATCTCTCCCAGCAGGTAGATGACATAGGTGAACACAGTGTCACCATCTTTGGTGGCAGCCCTGACATCTGCGCCTGCAGAAGGACAGAGAACGTAACTGACACTGCAGAGCTTGAGGGCAGGCCAGCACCAGCTCCAGCACCCCTGGGCTTTATTCTGATCCAGTGGGAACATAAAGGAGTCAGGAGGGCAGTGCCTGGTGCTGCACAAGGAATCAGCCAGCCCAGAAAGGGGAGAAGGTTTTCTTTACCTCCTTCCAGCAGCAGACGGATGCTGTCGGTGTTGTGGATCTGGCCACTGTCACTGCTGGCCAGGGCATGCAGCAGTGCTGTCTTCCCTGCAATGGAGCAATCAGTCAGTCACAGGACAACAGGGTGACACCCCAAAAGGCAGGAAGGAAAACAATCCACCCACCCACCAGACAGCCAAACACAGGGAATGACGACCCTTCTTCTGGGAGAGGCTTCCACTCTCCCCATGATGGTGCCCAGCTGTGGCCACACGTGCAGGGCTGGTGGTGGCCTCCGTGGGTATATGTGCCCCAGCAGAGCGAGTTTTAGAGCAAGTAGGCACCACAGGACAGCAGAGGCACAGCCCCATCCCACCTCCCCTGGACTGCACAGAGCTAGGTTCAGCCCTTTTCACACAGCCAGCACACCAGGAGAAAATACCAAGCGCAGGGAGGTTCCACCAGCTTCCTCCCACCTCCCAAACCCGTCTGCGAGCAGGGAGCAGGTGCAGCAGCAAATGGCCCCACCCTGTCCCTGCCCCAGCCCACCCTCAGCCGGGGGAGCTGGCTGGGCTGCACGGACCGTTCTTGTCGGCGGCGTTGACGTCGGCCCCCAGCTGCAGCAGCCGCCGCAGGCACGGCAACCGCTCGGGCTCCTCGCTGGCCAGGTCCAGGGGACTGCTCTCATGGATCTGCACAACAGTTAAAAAACACTGGTAGATATTGAGGACTCTGAGTGTCTGCTGGGAGGCACTGTTAGGGCTTTATCTTGGCCACAGTAGGAGTGTCTCTCCAGCCTCCTCCCACAGACTGCTCCAAGGCAGGGGCTCAGCCAAAGGCACCTTGACCTTCTGCCACAGCAGCACTAGGGACAGCGGGCACAGGGATGTGCCGAGGGGAAGCAGCATGTGGTGAGGCTCAGGAGGAGGGAAGCAGGAGGGCTGTCCCCACCCAGCAGAGCAGCTCAGGCTCGGGGGGCTCAGCCTGGCCATGCCCAGGCAGCCAGGCCGTACCCGGTCTCTGCGGTTGATGTCGGCGCCGTGGTGCACCAGGAGCTCCACCACGTCCGGCTGGTTGCGCAGCACCGCCATGTGCAGGGGGGTGTAGTAGGTGACCGGGTCTGAGGATAAAAACAGGCACAGAGAACAAAGGCCTTCCCCAAAATGGCCCCAGCGCCTGCCGAGAGCTGGGGAGGGTCCTGGGAGCGCAGGGAAAACAGGGCTGTCACAGCCACCCTGTCCTGCTGCTCCAATGGCTCCATCCTGCCAAAAGCCCCCAAGTCTCTGGTGTCCCTCAGTCCATCCTTGTGGCTGGGTCTCCACAGGGCACATCCATGCTACTTCAGCAAAGAGCAGGACTGGTCTCATCTGGTAGCACCCCCTTTTTCTGCCCCAGCTATCCCCACCTCCCAGGGCAGCTTCTCATCTGCTGGTTTCTCCTGGCCAGCCCCCTTACCACCAGCCTCACCTTCAAAGCTGAGGTCAGCACCAAATTCCAGGAGGATTTCTGCAGCAGGCACGAGTCCCAGCTCAGTGACCTTCAGCAGGGCATAGCTCACACCTTCCTGATAAAACGGGGAGTGGGTCTCCCTCTCCAGGACTCTTCTCACAGCTGAGAGCTGGCTCCTGTCACTGTCCAGGCAGGCAGGGCTTGAGACACACAAAAACCCAGCAGTTACTCAGCGAACACAGCTCAGGTGTGCAAGGGCCAAACTGGCACCAGGGAAGGAAAATCCCTGGTCTCCCCTGAGAGAAAAACCCCAGGTCTCTGACCTGCTGGCTGTGGGGTTACACAGCAGCTTCAGGGCCTCAGCTGAGCCCCAGTTTAGGCTTGGTTGCCAGGGGTCACACAGAAAGGCAGTGCCTGGGGAGCCCCCATAGTTCCTGTGTTTGCCTTGCTCCACCTCCACATTCCCAAAGAACAGCAGCAAAAGGAGGGTCTGTGGGATGAGCTGCTCCCCAGGACTGGGGGCTGTCCCAAGCCAATATTGTCCAACCTGGGCCACCTCCCTGAGCTCCAACCATCCCCCAAAGCCAGGCCGGGCTGTTCAGCCCCCTGCCATTACCTCTCCAGGGAGCTCTGCCTTTCCGTGTCGGGCGTGGCCAGCAGCCCCAGGAGCTCATCCACCAGGGGCTGGTACTCCAGCACGATCCTGCGGAAGCCGTGCAGGAAAGGCATCGTGCTCTGCCCGTGCACACCCACCCGGGGGCCTCCAGCACGGCACCGCTGTCCTCCCGCACCCGGGGCCCCTCTGCGAGGAGCTTCTCCCTCCTTTCAAAACAAACAAGGCTTTCAGCAGGCTCGAAAGTACAAGAAAACACAGCCTCCCCCCTCCTTATATAAAGGCAGCCCAGCCCAGCACAGGGATCTCCTCCCACGCACCAATCTGGTGTCTCCGAATTATCTCCTGCACGCAGAGCTGCTCACTGCAGCTATCTGGGCACGGGATGGGGACAAAGCCCTGGCAGAGCCCCGCAGGCTGGGGGTGCTCTGTGCCCGGGGTGTCTGTGCCAGCATCCCCCTGCCTGGCTGGCACGGGAGAGGGGCCTGGAGCCACCCAGGGAGCACCGACCCCACCGGATCCCGCCAGGGATGGGAGCCCACAAGTCCCTAAATGTCCCTGCAGCCCACGGGGAGGAGAGGCCAGGAGCCCCCGGACCCCGGCGGGATGAATAACGAGACCCTGCCTAAAGATCTGTAAAACACACACTTACATTTCCTTATCATTCTTTACTTAAGTTAAATAGTCCAGTTAAAATAAGCTAATAAAAAAATAAAACTGATTTGCTTTTCTGTTTGTTTTACGATGCTTTAAAGCCGGAATATGTTTGTTAGTATCGGCACGTACATGTAAATAAATAAATGAATAAATAAATAAGGGTATGCACCACTCCTGACAGGTTGAGTGGGCTGCATACATATATTTTTAGATGCATTAAACAGACTCATCGCACCTTTCTCTGAGGAGTTAGATCAGGCTGTAGCGAGGGAAAAAAAATCCCCAAACGAGTCCACAAACCTCGGTTCGTTTTCACAAATAAACACAAATTCCAATGCAACCCCCGCCGGCGGCCCCGAGCTCCCTGAGCAGCACGGGGAGGGAAGGAGGCCCCGGCACCGCCCTCCCCTCACGGCTCAGCCCCGGCTCTGCCGCCCCTCACCTGCCTGGGCACCGACCGGAACCGGAACGGAACCGGAACCGGAACGGGAACCGGAACGGCCGGGAACGGGGCCGGACAGGGGGCGGGGCCTCGGCAGTGAGGGCCTGGTCTCATTGGGGGCGTGGTCTCATTGGGGGCGTGGTCTCGTGGGAAGGTGGGGCGCACAAATCGGCCATCCCCCTGTGGGCGTGGCCTTACATGGGGGCGTGGTCTCAATTGGGCGTGGCCGTAGCGGGCGCGGCCAGCAGGGGGCAGCACGCGGCCGCGCGCGGGAGGGGGCACGCCCCCGGTGCCCCCCCTCTGTCCCCCCCGGGGGGGGTGGAGTGTCCCCTCTCTCACGGGTGTCACGCCCTCAGGATCCCCTTCCCCCGTGTCCTCCTCCCTCCCATGTGTCCCCCCTGCCCCGAATGTCCCTCCTTCCCCATGTGTCCCCCTTCCCCGGGTGTCCCCCCTCCCCCGGGTGTCCCCCTTTTCCCGGGGTGTCCCCTCTCCCTCTGGAGGACCCACGCAGGCCGGNTAACGAGACCCTGCCTAAAGATCTGTAAAACACACACTTACATTTCCTTATCATTCTTTACTTAAGTTAAATAGTCCAGTTAAAATAAGCTAATAAAAAAATAAAACTGATTTGCTTTTCTGTTTGTTTTACGATGCTTTAAAGCCGGAATATGTTTGTTAGTATCGGCACGTACATGTAAATAAATAAATGAATAAATAAATAAGGGTATGCACCACTCCTGACAGGTTGAGTGGGCTGCATACATATATTTTTAGATGCATTAAACAGACTCATCGCACCTTTCTCTGAGGAGTTAGATCAGGCTATAGCGAGGGAAAAAAAATCCCCAAACGAGTCCACAAACCTCGGTTCGTTTTCACAAATAAACACAAATTCCAATGCAACCCCCGCCGGCGGCCCCGAGCTCCCTGAGCAGCACGGGGAGGGAAGGAGGCCCCGGCACCGCCCTCCCCTCACGGCTCAGCCCCGGCTCTGCCGCCCCTCACCTGCCTGGGCACCGACCGGAACCGGAACGGAACCGGAACCGGAACGGGAACCGGAACGGCCGGGAACGGGGCCGGACAGGGGGCGGGGCCTCGGCAGTGAGGGCCTGGTCTCATTGGGGGCGTGGTCTCATTGGGGGCGTGGTCTCGTGGGAAGGTGGGGCGCACAAATCGGCCATCCCCCTGTGGGCGTGGCCTTACATGGGGGCGTGGTCTCAATTGGGCGTGGCCGTAGCGGGCGCGGCCAGCAGGGGGCAGCACGCGGCCGCGCGCGGGAGGGGGCACGCCCCCGGTGTCCCCCCTCTGTCCCCCCCCGGGGGGGGGGGGGGGCCC
>VXAX01001290.1:0-63346 GCA_013399835.1 Leptocoma aspasia | reverse complement strand
CCGGGGGAGGGGGCAGCTTGGGGGATGGCGTGCCCCCGCCGTGCCCCCCTGCCGCGGGGCGGGCACCCCGGACAAAGGGGGTCGGTGTCACCCCGCGGCGGGTGGGGAGAGCTGGGGAGCGGGTGGAGGCGAGGGGGAGCCCCGTCGGGGCGAGCTGCGAGGGTGCCGACCCCCGACCAACAGCCCCGGGGCTGTGGCAGAGGGACCCCGCACCCGGGACAGAGAGCACAGGGACCCGCAGCGGGGCAGGGGACGCAGGGACCCCGCACCGGCCGCGTCCTCGCCGGCGGCGGAGGTGTCGGCTCCGGGACGTTCCCGGGAAGTCGGTCCGTGCCGGGGCTGCGCGGCCTGCGGGGTCCCCGTTTCCCCCGGGGCTCCCGGTCTCGGTTTCCGGGCGCGGGGAGCGGGGCCGGCCCGGCGGGGCCGTGGGGACCGGGACGCAGCGGATCCCGTCCCGCGGCCGCAGCTGCGCGTCTCCGACATCAGCGGGGACGGAACCGGGGCTGGCAGAGGCGAGCGGGACCGAGCCGGGACGCGGCTTCATGGCGCTCGGGGCTGGCCGGAGGCGCGTTTTTAACGGGACGATCCCGCTCGCATCTCTCCCTCCGCGCCGCTCCGCCGGTCCCGCGCGTCCCCGCTCCGCTCCTGGGGCGGGGGTGAGGAGGGTTCGCCCCAGTTTTGGGGCAAAGCCACAGTGCAGGGGCAGCCGACAGCCCCAGAGCCCCCCGGAGCCGCGTGTCCCCTCGGGACACAGAGGTGACAGAGGGGAGGCACAGCGTGGGCTGGGGGTGCAGCCCCGCCATCCCCAGAGCCCGGGCCAGGTGCCCTCCTCGAGGGGTGGCATTCCCCAAAACTCTCTCCCGGCTGGGCTGTGCTACCCCAGGTTTGTTTTCTACAGCCCTGCCGAGGGTCTGACCCGCGTCTGGCCAGGGTGCCCAGCCCACCCGGGAATCTGTGCTGCTGAAGGGGGCTCAGTCCCTTCAGTCCCCCCCTGGGTGCTCTCTCTGTCCCCTCCCGTGGCTCCTACACTGCCTGCAGGTCTGAAGCATCTTTCTCCAACCCGCAACTCATTCCCTGCACACCCTCCTCCCTTCATGGAACAGCCCCACTGAGCTGCTGGGGGCTGGGTGCTGCTTTTTGGGGTGGTATCTGGTATTTTCAGTGTTATTTTCCACCCTCCTTCCCTTTCCCTTGGGTCTTGTTTGTACTTTTGGCAGTGGCTTTGGGGCTGTGGGGAGGGTTTCTCCTGCCTGTGGGTCTGTAGGGGGGACAGTATTCCATGTGGGATCAGCGCAGCTTTTGGAAACCCAAAGCAGTCTCACAGGGCTGTTTGCAAAACAGCAGAGAAACCACTGCCCTGCTGGGCTCCTAATGCACCCAAAGAACTCAGTGTGCACCCAGCGTGATGCAAAAAACAGAGCAAGAGGCTGCAGGATCACCACAAGGCTGTCCTTCACCATAAAAGCCCATTCCTCCCGGGGCAGGGGCCCTGGGTTTGGTCTGCAGATCCCAGCACTGCTGGAAATATTTCCCATTAGCACCTGTTCTGGCAAGCTTACATGGATGGAGACACCATCAGCATCTGGAATGCTCTGACAGCAGTTGAAGCATTTCTGATGTTGAAAAATACCCGGGAGTTGAGAGCATTGGGCAAGAAGAGAACAAGGAAACAGAGACAAGCACCTGTGCACACGCAAAGCTGGACCTTTGAGACCCCTACCTGCTGCCAGTGCCTTAACTGGGATGCAATTTGCTAAATTGAGATGGGGAGACTTGAAATACCAGGCAAATGTCCTGCCTTTGTGAGCATCAGCCCTCTGCCCCAGATCTGCGATGCTTTCGGCATCGGCGCGATGACAGCACAGGAACTTTTACTGGTAACCTTATCTTTTATTGGCATCCTGAAATAAAACAGCCTCTTGGCGTTCTCTCTCATCTTCCTCTTCACCACTGCGAGGTTTTTCTGCCAGATGCAGGTTTGGAGCCCTGCAGCTGGTGGCAGTGGGTTTGTTACAAGCACAAGTGGACACAGTGCTCCTACAGCTCTCTGCAGGACGTGGCCCTGAGCTCAGCCAGGAGCCATCGGGGTCGTTGTGCTGGTGGGCTGGAGCAAGAGCAGCCCTGAACCTGCTGTGAAGCTGCTGGTACCCCTGCACCAGGCAGGGCTCACTGTGGGCTGGGGGCTGCCCTGGCAGAGCTGGCACAAGGGTGCTCTAGGCAGCCCCAGGCTGTGCCCAGCAGGCTGAAAACCCCCTCCCCTTCCCCAGGGAAGCAGCAGTGAGAGGTCTCCATTCGGAGGTTGGCACAGCTGGAGAAGCTCAGGGGTTTATTCTCTGCAGAAGGGGATTCAACCCCCTCCTGAGCTCACCCACCCCACAGCCCTGCCTGCTGCAGAGGGTGGCTGGAGGCAGCCCCACGTCTGGGGCCCTTGGCACACCTCTCCTCCAGGAGTCCCTTGCAGGGCTGGCACATCCTGCTGGCACTTTGGCGGCTTTTGAGGACTAAAGCCATGCCCAACTCCCTCTCTCAGCCCCTGCCTTGGCCACAGCCCCAAACTGGCCCTGAGCGTACCCAGCGCATCCTCCTGGGATGGTGAATGCAAATATCTGTGTGACACAGTGCTCTCATGACACCCAAAAATCAGAAATCCCACAAGCCAGGCAAGAGCAATGAAAAGTCAACAGGGTGGTGAGAGCTCATTCACATCCTCATCTTCATCTTCATTCTCCCCTGGAGTGGTGCAACAGCCTCCCATCGAAAACCTTCGGCACAACTTCTGAGGTCTTGAAAGCTTGTTCACCTCCTCTCATTAGACTAACAAATAATGTGTAACGCGAAACATCTGTTAACAACAGCCCTTAATGTTCTCAAGATGATAAAGCAGGAGGGTAATTTTAGCCAGCAAGCCTTGACTGATGGCTTTTCAAACAATGAACTTACTTTTGGTGCCGCCTGGGGATGGGAGAGGGAGTCGTGCACAGCTCCGGAGCCACTTTGGGGCTGAAAACTCAGAAAGAGTCACTTTTGTCACCGCTGAGCTGTGGCCCCTCCAAGGGGATTTTTTGGCATGGGGCAAGCATGCATTGACCATTTATTTGGCTACAGCCACTGGGACCTGGTAGTGGGATGGGGAGGTGTGGTGGCCCCTGGACATCCCATTTTCAGAACAGTGCCTGGAGCCCCTTCCTCATCCCCTGGGACCCTCTGACCTGTTCTGGAGCTGTGAGGATGCTGAGCAGAGCAGAGATGCAGGAGAGGAGAGAAGAAGCAGCACCCAAAGGGGCAGAGAGGATTAAGATGTTGTTGAAACAAATTTGCTTTGATTATGTGAACCAGAGTTGCTGAAAAGGGAGAAGTGAGATGGGGAGGGACAGAGACCATGTACCAGAGGGAAAAGGGGACTTGGTCCTGGACTTAAAGTGGTGGCTCATTGCCCCATGTAGCCCCAAACTCCTCCCAGGGCTTGGGTACCTTCCTTGAGGAGAGCCATCCCAGCTGGTGTTCCTGTGGTGTCCCAGTCCAGGCGCTGTGCTGGCCCTGGCTCACAGCACAAAGCTTGGCAGTGCTGCTCTGCCTTCCCAAGTGTCCCCATCAGACGTGGGCACAGCTCAGGGACACCTTGGCCTCTCTGGCTGAGCTGGCAGGAGGCAGCTCTGTAACACCAGGGCTGGGATGTGCCTTCCCTGGGACATCTGTGCACATGGATAGCTTGGCCACAATTAAACCCAGTGTCATTAACTCCTGGCCCATCCCCTGTGCCTGGCCCAGTGAGATTGGGCCATTGGCACAGGGACACAGCTCAGCCCCCCTGCCCTGTAACCCCAGACCCATCAGACCTCTCTCTCCAGCACCCATCTGATTTCCACAGCCCCAAAACTGCTGGGCATGCTCCAGGTGCTCTGCTGGGAGGCTTTCCATGGTTTCTGGAGGCCTGACCAGGGACAGGCAGTGGTGTAGGGACCCTGACACAGCCCCTGTGGAGGGGAAGAGGCTTTGAGAGTTGTCTGATAGATGTGGCTCAGCTCTCCAAGGAGAGGCTTTTGTTCCTTAAAGGAGGCGTCCCTGCTGCTCGGGGTGGCACCACAATGCTTGCCATGGCATGTGGGATCAGGTTGGGATACACTGGAGGGGGGCAGCAGGGCTGGGGTGCAGCACCCATCATCCCTCACCGCTCCCCAAAACTGCTGAGGGTGCCTGGCTGCCCTCCCAGCCTGGCAGATCTCCTGCAGGGCCCTTGGTGGGGACAGTCCCTGATGGCAGAGCTGGGAACGGTGGCATCTGAAGCAGAGGGGGAGGTGAATCCTCTCTGTCCTTGTAAGGCCAGCCCAGCAGGGTGGGTGGCACCAGGACAGGAGCCATCCTTGCTCTCAGTGACCAGTCACCCTCCCTGTCCCCCCCTGCCTGGAGGGCTCTGAGGGCTGCAGACCTCAGGGCAGGGGGTTTTTCCCCATGTGCCCTTGGGGTTGCTGAAGTGGGGTGGTTCCCAGGGGAGGGGACGATGCTGGTCCAGTGCCTGATGCTGGCAGGTCCCCAGTGCAGCATCCATCAGCAGTTAGTCAGTAAGTGCCAATTAATTCATGTGGGAGCTCCCCACCCTGGCCTCCTCCCAGCCCTCCACATTTGTTTTTGCTTACTGCAAGGATGGATGGATGGATGGATGGATGGATGGATGGATGGATGGATGGATGGATGGATGGATGGGTGGATGGATGGGTGGATGGATGGATGGATGGAGGGGAGCCTGACAGGTCCCAGCTCACCCAGAGGTTTCCAGCCACTCACAGAGAGCCCAAGGTCCCATCCTCTGCACCCCAGGCTGATGTAGGGGACAAGTGACAGCCCCAGCCTGCAGTGTGTTCCTGCAGCCAGGCTTCCCCCTCCCTAACTGGGGACACCCTCCACTGTGGTTCTTGTCCTGTGTCTCTGCCACAGGACCACTGTCCTGCACATGGTCCCCTGCCCTGGACACAGGAAACTGGTTCCTCAGGTCTCATCCACCCAAGAACTGCTGTGGGGTGGGAGTGCTGCCTTCCCCATGGCACAAGCAGGATAAAGGGCTGAATTAGGTCAGCACCCTGCAGAACCAGCCAGAGCAGCACAAATCACTGCCAGGCACAGGCCGGGATGGGGGTCACAGCTGGAAGAGACCCCAGGTCTGGTGGAGCTTCTGGCATGGGGTTCACCCTGGCAGCACCTCTCTGTGCTTCCCTGTGCCCTCCAGCCCTGAAGGGTGACACACACTCACCATCCCACTCCTCCCCCAGTGACATCCACTCACCCTCCTGCTCCTCCCATGCTGACACTGGGTCACCATCCTGCTCCTCCCTGTGCCCTGTGCTGCTGTCAGGCTCTTACTGACTGGTGACACCAGGGCTCTGATTTGGGGGAAATTTGCCCCCAGATGAGCTGAACATCCTCACCTGGGCTCCAGGCTCCCCCTGTCCCAGCTCGGGGGGCTCTGGGCTGGAGAGGGGCCCCAGGAAGTTGCCCTGCCCACGCTGAGCCCTCCCCAGGGCACAGGGAAACACATACCAGCACGTTCCTGCAGCGCTAGCAGGGCTCTGCAGGGTCCCCACACATGCTCACTTCTGTGCTGGGAGAGCTGCTGCCAGAGGCTAAAGGGAAAAAAAACCCAAACTCAGGGCCTGGGGAGGTGGGAACCCTCTGGCTGGGGGAGCCCAAGAGCTGGAGCAGCCTTGGCTGGGCCAGGAGGGCAGGAAAATCACTCTTCTCCCCGATTTCCCATTGCTGGGATTTTTCTCTGCTCAGCACCCCCAGTGAGCTGGGTTTTGGCAGGCATTGCTGTGGGGGACGCTCTTTCTGAAGTCACTTTCCAGCACGGAGAATCACGGTGTGACAGTGCCCAGAGGGGACAGTGGCAGGGTCCTGCATGTTGTGGGGACACAAGGCTTTGCCCCCACTTCCCTGGGAGCCCTGGCAGCACCCACTGATGTGCTTTAGTCCCCAGCAGCAGCAGCTCAGACATCCCCTGACACAGCCATGCCCAGCCCAGGAGGGTGCTGGGGTGCAGGGACACCTTGCCTGTCCCCCCCCCCCCATGACTGTTATGTCTCACTCGATCAGGAACAGCTCAGTACAAGACTATTTCCCCTCTCTTTTTGGGCTGTTATTTCAGGGAATGGGGCTGATTCATGGGAAAAATATGAAATTTCGACTCTGTGCAGCCAAGATGGGTGAATTTCAACGAATCAGCATTTTAAGAGAGCCTGGGCGTGTGTCTGTAGCTGGGAGGCTGATGAAATGATTTGGGGCTTTGAGGCTGCCTTGTTAGAAACCCTCCTCCCTCCCAGGGAGTGGGGCTGATCACCCCTTCACCCAAGGCTGATTTCCTCCAGCCACGGGGAATTATCTCCCCAGAGCTGTAAAATCACTGAGCTGAAGGGATGAGGTTTGAAGCAGGATGGGGCCCGGGTGCTTTGGGATTGGCAGAGGCTTGGTGTCCCCATGCTGGCTGTCCCCATGCATCTCATTCCCTCTCTGCAGCATGAGCAGAAGCTGGAAGGAGTTTCTGTTCCAGGATGGAATCCCTGAGCCAGGGAACTGGGTCAGAGCATCCTTTAAAATGCTGGGGCAGTGGGTTGTGGCTGGGCTGAGCTGGGACTGAGCAAGGATTTAGACCAGGGTTAATGCAGATCAGGTTTTTCCTGTCTGGAAAAAGCAACTGGGAACAGAATGGAAGTGTGGTGGGCAGAGGCAGCCACCCCCTGCCTGGTCTTGGTGATGCCCAGAAGGGTCAGGGAGGACGGGAACAGCAAAGTTTTGGGGAAAAAGGCCTGATTTAGGGTTTCAAGGCGGTTTTCCGATGCTTGTTGGCCAGGACTGCCCCAGAACTGCCAAACTGCTTGTTTTTCACTGGACAACCCTAAATTTCCGAGAATTAACACAAAAATTCCTACCCTCGCCCTTGAGGCATTCCCGATGTTTGCCTTTGCCCGAGGGACACATGACCGCGGGCGATGTTTTCCAGCCTTCCCACGGCGTGACGAAACGCCCTGTCCGTGCTCAGCATCCCTCACCGGATCCTTCCCTGCTCTGTAGTGCCCCTGGGAGATCCAGCCCCGGCACCGGCCCCGGCACCGGCCGGGGGCACCGCCGGCACCGGGGGTGCGGTGCCCGCCGCGGGGCAGCTCCTCACCCCCGGGCAGCCCCTGCTCCTCACTCGGGGAGTTGCGGGGCAAATGGGATGCTGGTGCTGGAGGAAATTGCTCCGGCTTGTGGGGGAGTGAAACCATCCTGGGGACATCACGGGGACAAGCGGGGTCCCCTTTGCCACCTCGTCCCCTGCAGCCCCAGCCGTGCACGGTGCGGGTGCAAACGGCAGCTCGGAGGGTGTTAATTGAGCGGGAGGGATAATGAGGCTGCGGTGCTGCTCTTTCCTGCGGGTTTGGGGGGAAAACAGCCCCTGGGAGGCTGGGCAGGGCTGGGGGGACAGTTCAGGTCCCGGGGGATGCCGGGCGGGCTGGGAGCCTTCAGAGAGCGGCAGCGCCAGCCGCCGGCCCCCTCCCCTTCCCTCCTCATCCCCCTTTGAGTGCATATAATAAAGCAGCTTTTCAGCTGCGGCTGCAGTGATAGATCAGGAAGAATTGTATGAGTCTATTAAAGTCTGTGTGTCTCTGAATGGAGACTGTGGCTAAGCCAGGCGCCAGGCTCGCGCATTGAACCAGATGTGGAGAGGCGCCATCCTTTCCAGCCACTGAATCCGAGAGGCTGCAGGCTTCACACGCAAGGAAACTGGAGTGCACATGGCAGGGGAGCCGGGGGAGCGGCGGGGAGCACATGGCAGCGGGGTGCTGGGGAGGGGGCACAGCAGGCACCGCAGCCCAGGGGGGGCAGCGCTGGGACCGGCGGGTTCGGCTGCCTGAGCACCCCAGGCTGGGGATTGCACCCCGAGTTGTGCAGGGCATTGATGGGGGCAGTTGTGTTGAGTCTTGGGCCGTTCAGGGCATTGCAGTGTGTGTTTGGAGGGGCTGCTTTGCACCCCGGGATGTGCAGGGGGTCAGCATTGTACCAGGTCATGCAGGGCATTGCTGGGGTGGGGTGAGGGTTGGGCTGCACCCTAAGATGTACAGGGCAATGCAAAGTGTGTGTGGTGGGGTTACACAGCACCCCAAACTGTGCAGGGCAATGCAGGGTGTGTGTGGTGGGGTTACACAGCACCCCAAGCTGTGCAGGGCAATGCAGGGTGTGTGTGGTGGGGTTACACAGCACCCCAAGCTGTGCAGGGCAATGCAGGGTGTGTGTGGTGGGGTTACACAGCACCCCAAGCTGTGCAGGGCAATGCAGGGTGTGTGTGGTGGGGTTACACAGCACCCCAAGCTGTGCAGGGCAATGCAGGGTGTGTGTGGTGGGGATCCATGGCACCCCAAGCTGTGCAGGGCAATGCAGGGTGTGTGTGGTGGGGTTACACAGCACCCCAAGCTCTGCAGGGCAATGCAGGGTGTGCTTGGTGGGGTTACACAGCACCCCAAGCTGTGCAGGGCAATGCAGGGTGTGTGTGGTGGGGTTCCATGGCACCCCAAGCTGTGCAGGGCAATGCAGGGTGTGTGTGGTGGGGTTCCATGGCACCCCAAGCTGTGCAGGGCAATGCAGGGTGTGTGTGGTGGGGTTCCATGGCACCCCAAGCTCTGCAGGGCGTTGCAGGGGCAGGAATGTGGCACTGAGCCTTTCAGGGCAGTCACGCTGTACCCCAGGTCCTGCAGGGCATTGCGAAGTTGGGGGGGTTGTGTTGCACCCCAGGATGCACAGGACACTGCCAGGGCTGTCAGGGGTGACTTGGGGGTGGCAGTGATGGTGCAGGGGAGCACTTAGGGGACCCAGGGACAGCATTGGGGTGCAAAGGGCCTGGTCCTGCAGCAGCACAGCTGAGGAGGGCACAGGATGGGTCATGGGCAGCTCCTGTCCCCAGACCCACTGTGCTCCAGAGAGAAGACAAAAATGGAAGGACAGAAGGAAGGCAGGAAAGACAGAAAGATGCCATCCTGCTGGGGACAGCTGTGGCTGGCAGCTCATGGGGCTGGTCAACCCATGGGTCCCATGTCCCCAGCAAAGGTGTGAAGCAGAGTCTGTGCAGGGGACACAGGTGACATAGGGACAGCCACTACCTGCCTGGGCTGGGCTTGGGCTTGGGCTGGGGCAGCTGCCACGCTCCTTCCTCACCAATTTCACTTTCTCATCTGGGCTGGCCACATGGCTGTAATTTGGGGGTTGTAAATACCTCAGGGGAATTTTTAAATTTAAGAAAAAACTGTTTTCATTTAAATTAAAAGACACTCAAGCATTTCTATTAGTATTAGAGGTTTATAAAACTTAAAACAAATGTTGAAACTAAACTACCAGGCACCATCAACTTTGGGAAGCCCTCTGCATGTTTGACATGACCCAGTTACCCATTGGGCTGTAAGTTTTAATTTCATATGAGTGTCAGGATGCCCAGTGTGGCAGGAGGGTGCTTGGTCTCCTTGGGGATTTGGAGGGGATGAAGGCTTGGAGTGATGAGGGTGAGGATCTCAGCTGTGCTGACCTTTGTAGAAACAGGACCCTGATGTTCCTGTCTCCATCCTGTCATCCTGCCTGGTGTCCTCCCCATGGCTGGCACCTGCCCCCAGCAACCTGACTGTGATCCTGTCCCCACTGTCCCCACTGCCCCCGCCATCCCTGCCATCCCCACCATCCCCGCCATGCATGGTTCTGCTGTAACCTGGAAACAGTTAACCAGGCTGGGTTTAAAAAAAAAAAAAAAAGATACGAGCCACTTATTAAAATGAATGTTTTACAATAAATTTGGCGAGAGGCCACCGACCTCAAATGAGAACCAGACCGGAGGACAGCGATGCTGCTCGCTGGCAGGGGCTTCCAGGACGTCTGTGCGTGCAGGAGCCCACGAGGGTCCCCCTCGGGGCGGGGTGGGATGGGATCCCAGTGGGGCTCACGCCCATCCCACACCCTAGCCAGACGTGCTGGTGTCCACAGTTAGTGGCCGTGGAAAGGGCTCTCAGCAGGTGCTGGTGCTCACTGATCAAATGGGTGCTCAGTGATTTGCTGGTCTGGGTGTGAAAAACACCCTTTTGGACTCAAAAAAGAAAAGGGACTTGGGGAAGTGGCAGTGGGCAGCAGGAGGGGACATCATGGGAATTCTCATCATTCCCCCTTGTCCCTGCCCACCTCCTTTTCCCCCTTGGCAATGACCCTGATGCAGTGGGGTCTCTGCTTTAACCTGGTGGGGCTGGTGTTGGGTTTCAGTGCCAGATGCCACTGGGGCTGGCTTACTTGGGCTTTTGCCTATTAAATTTCAAAAAAACACCTTATGGGGGGGGGGGGCTGGGGAAGAGAGGAAGGCTGGGATTGCCATGCCAGGGGTCCCTGGCTGGGAGCCAGCCCTCCACACAACATCCCTGCTATGCAGCCCCGGCTGATTTAGTTTTATTTTTCAAACACTGAGCAAAAGCCCCAGTGAGCTCTCAACACTGTGATGGCCTGAGGCACCCCCCATCCCCTTCCCAGCCCCCAGGAAAACTCATTTTAAATCCAGGATTTTGGTGGTGCTTTGCTAGCACAGGCGGGTGCTACTCCTGGGCCAGTGCTTGCACAAGCCTCGTTGGTGTTAATTAATTAATTACACGTCTGTGCCCTGTTGGGAAATCAGGTAACCTAATGCATCAGGTGGCTGCGTGTGAGCGAAGTTGGCACCTCTGTGGCTGCATCATGGATACACCAAATAGTGCCTGAAAGGTCTGCAGGATGGGAAGGGAAGCAGCACCTGATGTAGGGCAGCAGGGTCCATCATCTGTCCCACCATCCCACTCTCCGGTGGCTGTGGGGAGCCACCGTGGCTGTTGCCTCTGCCCAGACCCCTCGCTGTGGTGCCTGGGGCTGACCTAAATCGCAGCATTCTGGCCACAGGGTCTGGGCTGGCTGTTTCCCTGAGCCACAGAGGCCCATTCACACATCTGTGAGCCACTGCCCTGCTGCCACGGCTGTTTTAAGGAGCTGGCAAAGTGGGGAGGCTGCATTCCCAGGAGCATCCCAGGGTGCTGCAGTGGTGTGAGCACAGGAGAGCCCAAGCACTGCTCTCATCCCACCCCAAGAAGATCTCCTGGCTGGGAGAGGAAAATAAGCTCTGCAGTGAATGTCTCCTTGCCGGGAAGGCTCCTGGCTGGTGGTGGCTGGGGGAGAGCCAGCGCCTTTTGTTGGTCCCTGGGCCTCCACCGTGGGGGTTGGCAAATTCACAGGAGAACAAAATGAAAATTCCTGCTCCCCCGTTGGTCGGTGCTGCTCGGAACTCGGCTTGGATCAGTCAAACCCACCACGCTGTCTTTTCCTGAGGCACTTGGCTGTGCTGGGAGGGCTTCGGCTCCTGCTACCCCCAGCCCTGCAGCCACAAACATCCGCCTGAGGAGCCCTTTGGTCTGACACAGCCTCTCGAGCATCCCTGCATGGAGCCAGGAGCACCCATCCCGATATCTGTCCTGTCTCCCCCTCTCCCTCCTTGGCATTTGCAGGGTTCACCCAGACTGGCACTACTGCGAATGAGTTTTTGGAGGCTCTGTGTGACCCCAGCCCCGGCTAAGAAACGAGGGACCCCAGAGGGGTGGGAACCACTTGGAGCTGCACCTTCCCCTGCCGAGAGCAGGGAAGATGCCAGGCCCTGCCAGATCCTGACCTCTCAAAGCCACCGTGCCCAGCAAATCCATGCAGACAGTGGACTTTCCTAGGAGCCTTTCCTCCTCACCGTGCCATTCCTTGAGGGGCAGATGGGGTACTCGTTGTGGAGCAGCACCCCAGCTTTGCCCCAGCCGAGCTCCTCCGCAGCTCCATCCCCTTGGAGCTGACACAACGGAGGCAGCGCTGGCTCTGGAGCCGGGTCAGCCCATTGTGTCGGGCTGCAGCCACAGCCTCCTGTGAACACACGGGCTGCTCCTGGCAGCTCCCGAAAGCCCTGCGCCGGGCTGGGGTCGCCCCACGCTGGCACGGCCCTGGGAGGGAACATTCCTCTTGCAGAGCAGCGAGCCCAAGGGATGCGCTCGGCGCTCCGGGCCCGGGCTGGCTGCCCTGGGCCGGTGCCACCGTCGGCGGGCGCAGCCAGGCAGTCTGAGCCCCGCGGCCCCGGCTCCGGCTCCCGGGGTGCGGGAGCCAGGAGGGGGGGAAGGCACAGCCAGAGGCCTCGGCGAGTTGTGCCAGCGCTGTCGCAGGCTTTCGGGGCTGTTCCCGGAGCACTCGTGTCAGGGGGTGCTGCTGGTGCCGGGCTCTGTGGTCTGGATCCTCACGCAGGGTTGGGGCTGGGGCCAGGACGCTGGGGTGCATCCCGAGCCAGCGAGCCCGGCAGCAGGATGTGCCCGTGTCACCTTCTCCAAAGGTCTCAGGCAGTTCCCACCCCTACCAGGTAAAAGGTGGGTGATGGCACCATCTCTCCCAGATTCCTGGGAGAGTGGACAGGAATTTCTTGTGCTGCTCAGCCTACTCCCCTAACTCCCACCAGGGCTTTGTGGTCAAAGATGTTCCCCAGCCCCTTCCTGAGGCTTGACAGCATCCCACCAACCCTGCCTCCTCCTTCAGGGAATGTGGCTACAATTAATTCATTAAATGCTTCCGCTGACGCAGGAGCTGGCTGTGCCAAAACACCATTCCTGGGGCCTGGCCTCAGCTGGGTGAGCACTGTGCTGGGCTGTGCAGCAGCCTCTGGCCGGGGCAGTAGCCTCTGGCATGGTGGGAAGTGCTGGAAATGTTCAGGGACTCCTGAGCATGTCAGAGTCTCAGGGCTTTGCCTGCAGCCCTATGGATTGCTCCAGCTTTCAACTTTCAGGGCATCCTCTCTAAATCACAGCACAAACTTGGCTGGCTGGTTCCTCACCTGGTGTCTTCAGCATCTGCTTCCCTTCTTCATTCCTTTCATTATCTTCCTCCTTCTTCACTGTGGCTTCCTCATCTTCTCTCTCTTGTGCACCTGGGTTTTGCAGCATGGCTGCCCTTGCCCCAGAGCCAGCTCTGAATCCACTCCCAGCTCTCAGCAGTGAATTTGGTGGCTAATTCTGGGCTGGAACCATCCCTAAGGGAAGCAGTGTCTCATGACATGGGGATCTTCCTTATCACATTCTCTCTGTTCCCAGTACCCATCTAAGCATAGTGTTCCCAATGCTTTTGCTGCACTAATAACGAGCTAAAAAAAGGCTTCAGTGCCACCACTGGGTTACCAGCACAGGCTGGACACATCCCCCAAGGGAGGCAGGGATGCTGCTGGTCAGCCAAGATCTTCCTGGTTTGTTCTGGCTTTCAGCTGGACTTGCTGTGACGGGTGCTCAGACACCACACACCATCCAGGAGTGCAAGGGGAAAACCTGGGCTCTGGGGGTGCAGGCTGTGCATGGAGCATCCCTGGGGCTGCAGTGCTGCTGGGCAGGATCTTCCCAAAAGCTGGGTGTCTGTGTGGCTGGGGGTAGCACACTGCAGTGCTGGGTGGTTTCTGGCTGGTGCAGAGGCAGCTCTATAACCATAAAACAGGCTGCTGCTGCCTGTCAGTGAGCACAGGCTAAGGCCCCCCCGGGACAGCCTTGGCCTCTTTCTTGGTCCAGGCTTTTGCCTTGCTCCTTTTTAACAGAGACACTTTTCCCCCAGCAAAACTGGCAGCCTGTAAAAACGTGTCAGCGTTTCAGTTTTTTCACAATTAATGAGGTGAAACATCCTCGGAAACATTTCGCTGTAATGTTTCTCCAGTAGCTGGGACTTGCCCCTCTCTTAAATTTTTCATGTACGCCACTTGAGCTGAGAAAGTTTCCTTTGGACTCAGCACATTTGGACCCCCCCAGCTTCAACCTCCCCCCAGAGCCTTCAGCATTCCCGGGGTCTTTGTGAGGGTGGGGCTGGGCTGGAGGGGGGACAGGGAGCAGCAGTGGGTCAGGATGAGGAGGTGGGAGCCTGGGGAGGGGCTGACAGCCCTCTCCCCCATATCCATGGCTGTTCCCAGGATGGGTTTGGACCTCACAGCATCATGCCAAGTAAAGCTGGGGCTGGCATCCTGTGGGCAGGGCTTGGTGCCCCTAAAGGGCTTCCCCCCTGGGTACTGGGGTGAAACAATGCAGAAAATGGGAGTTTCACTGCTGTGGTTTTGCCCCTAGGCTGGTGCTGTGTTGGTCCTGTGCACCCAGGCTGGGCTTGTGGGTGGGTGCAGGAAAGGCACCGTACCTGGGTAACTCAGCACTTGTGGAGGGGCAGGTTCCTGGCTGCTTCTCAGCCCCACAGGCTTCCCAAGATGATTGGGGAGATTAAAGACCCGTTGTGGTGTAGGCATCTCCCACCATCCCTTTTGCAACAAACCCTGTCCTTCCTGTGCCCATGAGCAGGGACAAGTGCCCAGCTTCCCTTTGGCCTGTGGAGCATCCCTCCTGCTATCCCTGCAAACCCCTCCTGGCCTCCCAGGCTGTTCCCAACTGCATCCCAAGGCAGGGCAGTGTTGGAAGTGGCTGCTGGGAAGAGGGGTCATCTGCACTTGGCAGCCCATGCACCCCCAAATCCCACCTTGGCTTCGGGTGTCTCAGCTGAAGGTTGTGGAATAAAAAGGAGCTGGAGTGGGCACACACCATGGAGAGGCAATTCCCAAACCCCAGAGCTTTGCTCCAGCTCGCTGCAGTCCGAGGGGAAACGCTTCCTCCCCACGGCATGCTTTAGAGGAACAAGTTAAACAATTGCACATGAAACTTTGGCAGACGTCATCGCCGGAGCTCTCCTCGCTTCCCCCGGGTGCATAAAGGGATGAAGGGAGTGCACATGTTTACCGAGAGAGACCATGGGAGAAACGAAAGACATTGTTTTTCCAAAGGATTTCTTGGCTGTAAAAGACCTCCACCACCCTGCGGCTTCCCTGATGAAGGCCCAGCGTTAATTTGTTAAATCCACATCAAGTGCCCAGAGAACCCGTTGTTTATTTTTGCTAATTCAGCCGGCCGAGATCAAATTGGGGTTTTATTTGTTAAGGATAAACCTTAATTAATAAAAGCTATTTATTTGGCTAGAGCCGGCTGCAGCCTGAGGGTCAGATATGCCACGATCATTATTTCAAGTAAAACAAACCCAAAATGTCTCTCAACAGTTTGAAAAACGTAGAAACTTAGAGGGCTGAATTTATTTGTCTTAGGAAGAATTTACAGCTAATTCCCTCCAGGCTATTTCAACCCTTAAATTATACCCAAGAAGAAAAAAGGAGGAAAAAAATGCCATTCCAGGCGTAGTAGGGAAGTAAATGGTACAGCAGATTTGATCATTTTGGTTGGGGGGGTGTGAAAAATTTAAAGCTTAAAGGGTCTTTGGCAAACTGCTCGCAAATAAATGGAACGTGTGAAATAATTTAATGACAGAAAACTGTTCAGGGCCATGGGGGCTGTGGTGCAATGGAAAATGAAACACGTTGGAGGAGATGTAGCCTGGACTTTTTGCGTGAGAAGGTTGAACTTGGTGCCTTCTGACCTGAAAAATGGGGGTATTTGCACCCCAAAGCCAAGTGGTAGAGCTGGACTCAGGAGAACTTGTGGTGGTACTCATAGGGAGAGGGGTTTGCAGTGTCACCTGGGGAAGAGACAGGCTGGGAGTTGGCTGAAGTGACCATCTGGGGTAGCAGGGATGGTGCTGGGCAAACACCACGCTCTGGATGAGCATTTTGCAAAGAAACCCCCAAGGGTGTCCAGAGGGGAGACCGAGCATGGCTGGCAATAAAGCCCATCCCTGAAAGACATCCCAAGGGAAGATTCCTGTTTCTGGGGCTCAGGCAAGTGAGCTGCTGGGGTTGTCAGTGCTGGTTGATCTGGATCACAGCTGCTCCATTTACTGTGCACTCATGGAGCTCCTAAGCCAGAACCAAAGCCTTGGTGGAAATTGAGTGAAAATTACCTCTTTACAGTGCTCAACAGCAGCTGTGGGAGGTTGGGGGCCCTGGCAGTGTAAGGGCGCCCCTTGGCAAGCCCAGCACCAAGGCTGAGACCCACAGAGTCCTTCCTATGGAAAACTAATGGAAGCACAGAGGGAGAAGGCAAGAGTCGGAGAAGTGGTGCCCAGCACAGCTGAGCCAGCAGGGCTCTGACCTGGGGTGGTGTTGTTTTTGCAAATGGGGCAGGACCCGTCGCTCCCAAGCTCTCACTGTGGCACAGTCCAGGCTTGCCAGCACTGGTGGTCCCACAGGGAGAAGGGTTTTGGGGTGACTCCCAGCACCCCATGGCATCTGTAGGGCACAGCGCTGTTCCCAGGCTGTCTGCAGCTCTCAGGCAGCACTGCCTGAGGCAGGACAGCCCAGAGAGGAGGCTGGAGTTTACCCAGGCCACATCCAGCACCCCAAAACTCATCCACATCACGGGTGAAAAGTCTCCTGTCTTTCCTAACACTCTGGAGCAATTTAAGGCTTTTTTTGTGGTGCACACTGGGCCCATCCTGCTCTGTGCAAAGCCCCCGTGCCTCCCTCTCCCCATCCTCCCCCGCATGTCATCTTTCGTTATTCAGTAATGTTATCCCCCCTGTTTTCCCCCTTTCCCTGCATTTCTTTTCCTTTCAGCGGAAATTGTAATCAGTGGAAGATAAATACAGAGAAGGTGGCTGGGGGGAAGGCCCAGGAGCCCCTCTGACCTCAGGGCTGGCCAACCAAAATGGTCCCTTCAGCCCAAATGAACCCCCAAATTATACCTGACAAAGGCAAGGGTTTGGCTTTCTCCATAGCCTCCCCAAGCACTGCTTTGGGACAGAACAATGATGGTGGGAAGCTGGTTTTAACTTTGTGCAATTACAAACTCTTATTCCTGGAAGCCCATCAGGCTGGGGAACTGGTTTCCAATTCCTCCATCAAGGTGTCAGCAGGTCTGGTTAAATCCAAGTCCCACTGATGGCAGTGTGGACAGGGTGTCTTCAGGGGACCCAACTCCTCCCCCTTCCCATTCCTTTTCTGATGCCACAGAGGACTTAGCCATGCTCATTTTGGGAAGCTGCTTTGGGGTTATTAAAGAATCTCTAATAGAAGAGATCCAGCCTAACTGTACACTGTAAACCTGTCAGACACTCACCACCAGCAATTAGGGTGGCATTTGTCTGGTCCCACAAGCCTGCAATGCCTGAGCTAATGAGGAAAATATGTTGATGCATTACCAAGGCTCATCCCTAAGCAGAGCAGAGGATCCAGGCAGGCACTCCATGTGTGGAGCTGCCTTCCTGCCAGAGAGAGAGATAGCCTGCAAAAGGTGTGGAAGGTCCCTCCCTTAAAAGCAGCAATAAGGGCTGAACAAAACCCCCCAAAGGCAGCATGGCCCAGGGTTTGCAGTTCTCCAAAAACCCAGGAACCCACTGGCACTGGGACACATCCTGATCCAACTCCAGTTTTAAACCTCGATCCCAGCATGGCTGCCAGCTCCATATGGGAAGCACTCACTTGTCTCCTGTGGCTGTTTAGCTCTTCCTTCTGTGGGTTTGGGGAGATAAAGACCAGCCAGAAATGTGGCCAGATCCTACAGAACTGGATTGAGAGTTCATTTTAAAAAAACTCCATCTCCTTTCTTTCAGCCAAATTAGAATGGGTAAGGGAAGTCATCACTAGTGAAAAGTCCTATAGCCAGGTTTCAATTGAGGATGAAGCCAAAGGGGGTTTATAAATTTTATTTATACATTTCCCAGGGTTCTGTTGAAATCATTGCCAGTTTGGTGAGGGGCAGTGGGTGCCCTTGTGACTAGACCTTTTGAACCAAACCCTGATCTACCATTTCCCCAGAAGCCCTGTGGCATGGTCATAAACCCACAAGGAAACCTCTCACCCTGTTACATCCTGTAGCTCTTTCCCAGCCTGATGGTTCCCATTTCAGTCCCAAGCTCCCAGAAAACTCAGGGACAACCATGGCTGGACTTCATGTATTTTAATCCAGCGGCTCATTAGCTCGCTGAAGGAAAACAGGACCAAAAAAGGAGTTTAACTAAAAGGGGCAACTGGAAAGCAGAGACTGGCAGAACATTTGAAGCTGCAGGAACAAGTGCTGGAGAGAATTCTGAGAATTTTATTTGTGAGCCTTTAAACACGATTGGTGGCGAAGGGCAGCCCATGGTTTCCTGGCTTGGGAAAAAAGGTCTCAAACCCACACATACTTCAGGCACTGTCCATCGTGTCTTCACCCAACCAAGAAGGCCATGTCCAAAATACAAGATCACAGATTGTTGATGGTCAACCAAGACCAAGTTGCACCTACAGCACAATAAAAACCCAGAGAAATGCCAGCAGCTGCAGAGAGGCCTTGGGAGAATGATGTAGTCAGGCACATAGGGGTCCTAGGGACTTGATGAAAAACTTATTGTTGGATGTTTTGTGGCTTGAATTATTCAGAGTTAAGATGCAAGAAGGTTTTTCTGGCCTTAAAGATCTTGGAAGTTTCCTTGTGCTCAACAGCTTGATGGTGTCTTGAAACAGCAGAGTTCATATCCCTTCCAGTAGATTTTGTTTGTTGCTCAAGCATTATCTGAAAATGCTGCACTTATTAAATATCACGATTAATATTATTAGCAAGTATTCAATTTGTGAGCATACTCAGGGAGTGGTGAGTTCTGCCACCCCGGCCTGTGCAATGATATAGAGCAGAAAGCCCCAACATACCCCTGCCATGAATCAGAATGTCATAAAATTATTAACATTTCAAATAATTCCAAAATGCTTTCCCACCAGTAGGTACAGATTGGATCCAGATGCTTTATTAACAGAAAGAATCATTTACCAGTACCTCCACAAGGGAGAATGACAGCGAGTCGTGCTCCCCACGAAACCTTTGCAGGCAGCTGACTGGGTGTCTCAGAAAAAGGCTTCATAAACCTGCCCAAACCTTATGATATTAGTGACAAAGAGGAGATTAATCTCAGCCTGGCTGACAGCCCAAGATCAATACTGAGAAACCAGACTACACCCTCAGCTTCATGTTTCCATGAGCCAGCAAAGCCAGAAATAAACACTGCGGAGGCTGAGCCCTGCGAGACGCGGTGCCGCTCGTTCTGAGCTCTGAAAACCAGGGTTGGAAGACCAGAAGCTTGGCTGCAGTCCTTTGTCACCTCGGGGACATGCCACAGCTGGGGCCTCGGGGGTGCTGGAGGTGGGAGCTGAGACCCACACCTTGGCAGTGTTTTGGTGCTGAATTTTCATCACCATCCATGAAAGCTTGACTTAAAGTCTTAGCAAGAGCTGAGCCCCAGTTTGGATCAAGTGCAGCCCCAGAATACACTGAGACTGGTACTCAAAATCAGGTCTGCATGGTTTTAGCCAGATGTGAAACCACCACAGGCCTTGGTAAATTTTGGGGTTAACCCTAAGCTCCAGCAGGTCTCGAAATAGGTTTTGATTCTCATGGACATCACAGGGTTGCACATATTGCAGCTCCCCAGGTGCCTGGAGGGAGCATGGCTGGCACAGAGCAGGACACTGCAGACCCCCAGGAGGGTTTGAGCTTGGCTGGGTCATGGGGTCTCACACAGGTCTGGCTCTCATGTGGCTTCTGTTCTTTCCCCACAGGCGAGAGCCTGAGCCCAAGCTGCGGGGCAGCCAAGAGGAAGAAGAAGCAGAGGAGGAACCGCACCACCTTCAACAGCAGCCAGCTGCAGGCTCTGGAGAGGGTCTTCGAGAGGACGCACTACCCTGACGCCTTTGTGCGGGAGGAGCTGGCCAGAAGGGTCAACCTCAGCGAGGCCAGAGTCCAGGTGAGCACAGGTTTGTGTGGGAGAAAACAACACCCGCTGCCTTGCCCCCAGGCAGGAGCAGGGACTGTCCCCTCCCTTGTTTCATCCTGCGCAGCACCATGACCCATAGGACGGATGCTTGGGACATCCCTGCTCGCACTGGGTCCCCACTGAGACCTTTCCCCCCATCGCAGGTGTGGTTTCAGAACCGGAGGGCCAAGTTCCGCCGTAACGAGAGGGCGATGCTGGCCAACAGATCGGCATCGCTGCTCAAATCCTACAGCCAAGAGGCAGCCATTGAGCAGCCCATGGCACCACGACCCACTGCACTGACCCCAGAGTATCTCTCTTGGACCAGCACCTCCCCATACAGGTAGGTGGAGGCTCTGGAGGAGCTGGGGAGGAGGTGACCATGGGGCAGGGCTGCCTAGAGACCGCTCCACTGCTGCAGGAATGCAGCCCTGTGCCACTGCTGGGGATTTGGGGAGTTCTATGAGGCCGAAAGGAGCTCATCTGACTTGGCTTTGGGAACCATTTCAACTCTGTCTGAGCATCCACTGCCCAACGCTGAGCAGGCTTCCCTGTCTCCTTGCATTTCGGGGCCAGAGCAGGCGCCCTGGTCCTCGCAAGGGATTTGCTTGGCCTTGTGCTGACCCTTCCCACATCTCAGCACAAGAGGTGGCATGGGTCCCTTCTGGTTCCCAGCTGCTCATGTTCAGCCATCACATCCAAAAACACAAAGAAGGGCCTCCTGGTGCATAGTTTGAGGGCTTCCCACATCCATCCAAGCCCATAAAAATGCTGAAGCCTTGGCTGTTCTTGTGAGAGATCTCCAAGAGGGAACAGCCAGCCTGGCCTGGGAAGCCAGCAGGACCACAAAGGGCATGGGGACTTCTCCATGGGCCATTGCCTCATTCCTCCCTGCTCCCTCCCCGCAGCACTGTGCCCTCCTACAGCTCCAGCGGGACCGCAACGCCCACCCAAGGGGTGAACATGGCCAACAGCATCGCCAGCCTGCGCCTCAAAGCCAAAGAGTTCAGCCTCCATCAGAACCAGGTGCCGACCGTGAACTGAGCAGGGCAAACCCCATCCCATGGCCTCCTCCAGGATACAGCGTGGAGCTCCTGTGCCGGTCCAGGACAAATCCACCTGTCCAACACACACGCCACTCATCCAATGTCTCAGCATCTTCTCTCCTCTTCCCTTCCCTTCTGAAGGTAGAGTCAGTCCCAGGCCGAAGTGGCACATAATTATAGCCACATATGGAGCGAACTTGGTTAGAAACTTGCTTTTCCGCACACCCTTATAATAACGGCTATATATACACACATACCCCCCACACGCTCTTTGAGGACAAACAGACTTGCCAAGGGAACAAGAATTTGCTTCCAAACATGGAAGGATCTTGGACTATTGGATTTGACCAATTTGGGTATCTTGCCCAGAGAGCCAAAGAGTTATTGGGTCTTCTCCTCCTGCAGGGACAGTGTGGGAGGATCACGAGCCCCCCTTTCCACCAGGCTGTGACTTGTGGTGCTCAACAGTGTGTGCCAAAGCTGATCCATGTGTTCGTTTCTTTGTGCAACCCCAGCCACAGTGTGGGGTTTGGGACTTCCCAAAGTTTGGGACTTTGGGAAGCTGATGGCTCACCCATGTCATGGCCAGTCTCTGCCAGCCCTCTGCACTGTGCTGCCTGCATTAGGAGCTGCCTATGCTGATGGCACTGGGCTTTGTCCCTTCCCAGAGGGGCAAGCAGAGCTGCAGCATCTCAACAGACCCTCCTGGAGCCTGTGAGGCCTCCCGTGAGCTGGGGATGCATCACCAATCCCCAAGCAGGCACCGCTGCCCTGCCTCGGTGAATTTGCCAGCGATTCTGCAGAGCCCCAGGTCACTGAACAGTCCCAGGGAATGAGAAAATTGGAAAAAGCTGTCGGGTTTCAGCTGAGTAGGCGGCTCCCAGTGCTTCGTGCCAACGAAGGCTTCGCCTTCCGGAGGCACAGCCTCCCCGTCGGCAGCTCCGCAGATGTGCTCGGGGGTCTGGGGCCGGCAACTCCATGGGGGGAGGCTTTTTTGGTTTTGCAGAAAGGAAATGGTTTCCCCCTCATCCCACCCTGCTGCGCAGCCTAATGAGGTTCCAAGGTGGGATGTGCAGGGGATGGACACGGGGTGGGCAACCTGGCCCTAATCCATGGGACTGAGCTGCAGGGAGATGCAGCCTCCATGTTTCCCTGCCAGTTCCACAGCTGGAGTGGTGGAGGTGTGGTGTCCCTGTGGACAAAGCCCACTGGAAACCAGATCACCCTTTCCTCACCCACTGGAAAGAGCCACCAGCTAAGCATGGGGACACCACTAGCTCAGAGGGGTGACCCGGACAGAGAAGACACCAGCCCTACTTCCCTAGAAGGGGTTGGTTTGGGAGCTGCAGCAATAGATCTGAGGACAAACAGAGCAATTGCTGAGGTGCCTCCTCCAGGTAAACATCCTCTGGTTGGGGACACTGAGGCTGAAGGTGCCACAGCTACAAAGTGCCCAACTGAGTCCCCACAGATTCCAGGAGCATCCTCTCCCATTCCCACTGGGGCTCTCACTGCAGCTGCATGTGGGACCCAGTGGCTGTGACACTGGGGCCTTCAGCTGCACCCCAGGCCATGCCAGCATGGGGGGACTCACCCAGCACCCAGAGGTGGAGACCTGATGGGAGAACCATCTCCTCTGCCTGGGCGTGAACCAGCCCCTGCCTTCTCTGCTCCACAGTGCAGTCCCCAGTTGGGAACAGCTACCTTCTCCTCAAGCTTGGCAGGCAGGGAGAGGGCACAGCCTGACTGACACTGTCCACCTCATCCAGGGAGCAGTGTCACCCTAAATACCCACCCTCTGACCCATCTGTATTTCCAGGGCTGGTATCCCTCCTATTTGTCATGCCAGCTCCCCACACTGCACAGAGACCTGCCTAGCCAGGGGGAAGAGGGATCCACTGTGGATCAAATCATCCACCCTGAGAAACACCACTTGGGGCAGGAGGAGGGGGCTGGGGGGGTCCTATTCCCATGGAAAGCACAGGGCTCTTTTTTCAGTTATACAAGATGAAACCACAGGGATATAAATGTCACTGCCTCTTTGAGAACATTAATGAAAATAAACCCATTTAATAGTTTGCAGATGCTGTTTCTGTAAACCTAAAAAAAGCAGGGAATAAATATTTCTTCACTAAATATCTATATGTATATATATATTTGAAAACATTTGCTCCTAATCTTAGGGCCCCTCCTTTGCTGTGCTTTTGGCAGCTTATCACAGCTTGTCAGTCAATGCTGAACTCACCAAGAAGAGATACAAATTGCACCCATGGAGGGGTAGCAGGACCGAGGGATTATTGTAATCTAAGCTCTCTCTCGCCCTTTCTATTTGTACATTTCAATTACTTGTAACAAGATCCATGGTGGATTTGTTTTTTTCTTCTGCATGTCTGTTTTGGAAATTTTTGTAAGGTTTTTGTAAAAACAACTCTTGTGAAATAATGGAGGAATAAATATTTTACTGAGTAGAGACGTGTCAGTGCATGTGATAGGGACCTGAGTCTTCCATCACCAGCCACTGTGGTTTCCCCACCTTTCCTGGACAAGCAGCCTGAGCAGAAATTGAATTAACAGGCAGCAGGGAGGGTCATATTCTGCACAGAAACTGAGCTGAAAGAAATCAAAGAGTAGAAATAAACCATCAGATTGTAGAGCACCTTCCAGGAAGCAAAGTCCCACAGGTGCAGAGCAGGCACCGAGCACCCAAAACAAGAGTAATCAGTGGTCAGGCAAAGGCAATACCAAATAGTTGAGGCAGCCAAAGTTAAACAGGGCTCCAGAAGCTCCCAGTGCTGGGCTGTCAAGCAGCAGATTTAATGCAATATGGAGAGGTGTGAAGATGTGCCCAGGGGAAACTGCCCAGCACATGCTCATACTGAAAGGCAGCAAGTCAAGTGGCAGGAATTGCTAGGAAAGGATCAGAGAGCAAGGCAGAAAATGTCCTCACTGCACAAATAAAGCCTGAAATCCCTTGCCCCAAGATACTGCGGGTCAATGCTATGGACCGTTCAGAGAGGGTGAGAAAGTTAATGGTGGGTGGGTGTGTGTTGGTGCAATGTGGCAGGGATTCAACTGCCTGTGCAGAAAACTGCTGCCCTGCTGACTTCCAGGAGCTGGGAGAGCTGGGAGGAGAAGGGACACCTGGGTTTCCCTTGTTTCTTTTACTTCACCTGCTGAACTGCTGCAGCCTCCTGTCAGGCCAGCTCACATGGTGCCACTTACAGGATGTCTCTGTCACCTCCTCCTCCTCCTCTCCAGGCTATCCTCAATCCCCCCACACAGCCAGAGGGACCACAACGCTATCCCATGCACCCAGAAAGGCTCAGGTCCATGAGAGCCACAGGATCAGCTCCCTCCCAGCAGCAACTTTTGTCCTTCCCATCACCAGTGGCTGTTGGGATCCTGTGGATTGCAAGGTTGAGGAAGGAAAGACCCCTAAGCAATGCATTCCAGCTTTTCCTAGAGGGGAACAAGGCTCATCCCATATCACCCCTGCAGCACCCAGCAGGAGCGAGCCCCCATATCACCCCAGACCCACCATGGTCCCATACACATCACCATCCCTGTCAAACTGCTCTGCTGCTGCTTTGTAACCACTTACTTATTCATTCAGTAAGTGAATTTGTGAATGAAAAGACCATTGTCCAACCTCCTGCATAAAGAATATCACCAAAGCAGCACCCTCATGTCCTCAGCACGTGGCCAGTGCAGAGCATCCCTTTGGAGAGCATCCAACCCCGAGTCAAGAGACCCTTGAAAGTGATGAACTTACAGATCCCAGGGCAGATTCCTCCAGTGACTCATTACTGTTGACTGCTGGAAATATGTCACTTATTTCCTGCTTGAACTGTCCCAACTTCAGTTCATCTTCCACTAGAGCAGAAGGTCTCAACCCATGGTCAGTCAGCTCCCAGGAGCTGCTGGGCATCTGAGAAGTCTCAAACCAGGAGACAGACAAGCTGCAGCTGACCTGGCAGGGTCTGCACTCCATGGGGGAGGGAAATACTGGGAGAAGGCTGTCAATGAAGAGGAGCTCAAAGGCATTGTGCAACCTTTCCCAGAACAGGGGCATTTTTCCTCCCAGGAAGGGCACACCCACCACCAGTACTATTTCGGCAGGAGAGCTGGTCCCCATCCATGCACTACAACTTTGGGAGTGGAGGAAGGTTCCAAAGACATTTGCAAACTGTTTCCTTCCTCAAAGGAGTTGGTTTTCAACCAGGTGATTCCAAAAGGGCGGGTCTCAGGTGGTGGGAGGATCTTTCTGGACCCCCTTTCCTTGTTTCTGACCCCACAGCCTGACACTTGTGCATGACTTGCTGACTGATGAAAAGTTGAAGTTTGCCCCTAGAATATTTTAATGAGAACAATTTTGTGTTGTCATCAGCATCGGCTGCTACAGCAGCAAGACAAAACAGAGCTCACATTTTCCAGCTCACAGGGACACCCGCCTGGTTATCCCCATCCAGAATGAATTACAGACATATCGTGGTTACAGTATCCTCCTTTCCCATTATTCTTGTGCTGCTGAGCCCTTCTCCCTCTGGTGGCAACGGGAAGGTCTGAAGACCCTCTGAGTCCTGTTGGCATCATCCACAAACTGCAGAAACACATGTTCCTATGACAGCAACGTGTCACCTCCCAGCAGCAGAGCCCCTCCCACCCTTTGGAGCGATGCTCCTGTCCTGAGGGTGGCGACGCTCACCCCAAACTCTACATTCCATGTGGAAGGAGCATCTCCTCCCTGCAGCAGATATTTTGCTTGCTGCTGCTTCTTTCCAACCCCACGGGGAAGCAACCTCAGGCAGCAGAGAAGCTGGATGGTAGCTATGCACAGGGGGAATGCTTTATAATCACTAGGGAAGAAGGGAGGAAGCAAAGGTTCCTTTTGTAGCTGGTGTCACAAAGCCCAGGAAGAGTTATGATGTGTAAGGAAGAACTATTGCATGGAGATGCACAGCGCTGCAGCCACACACCACAACTTCAGAAGCAAGGGAAGTTTGCAAGGACATTCGCAAACTGTTTCCTTCCTCAAACCAGTCTGTTTTCAACCAGATGACTCTCAAAGAGCAAGTCTGAGGTGATGGGAGGATCTCCCTGGAGCTGGCATCGCATCTTGCCTGCTTTGGAGAGGCTGATGGGGACTGGAGCAGATATCAGCCTCCTCCCCCTCAACCCGTTCCCCAAGGAATGGCACCCTCCCTCCACCCCAAATACCTCCATGCGCACCCCTAGCTCTCTGGCCAGCAGACGAGGGGCGGAGAATCCGTGGGTGCGGGTCCGTGGGCAGGGTCCCCGTGTCCCCCGCAGGGTCCCGCAGCCACACGAGGGTGCTGCAGCCCCGCGCAGCGCAGCCCGCGGAACCCGGCGGGCCGGGGGCGAGCCCCCATCGCGCTGCTCTGCTCCGCACCCGGCCGGCTCCCTCGCCCCATGTGTCAAGCAGGGGATGTCTCACAGCTCAGCCCCACAGCCGGGTTAGAAACGGCCGCTGGAAAAAGTTTTCCCGGTGCCAACTTCATCCTGGTGTGCCAGAGAGCAGCAGGGAAGCACCGTTATCTTCTCCAGGGGACTCACTTCTGAATGCCCATGCCTGTAGAGCTGCCTCCTCTCATTCTCTCTACAAGTCACAGGAATCTCAATTCCTCGAGAAGAGTAAGTGGATTTATGTATCAAAATCCCACTTGCTAGAAGAAATGGGAGATTTTGGCAGGGCAGAAAGGAGGAGTGATCTGTGTGAAAGGAAAGCTGCCCAAGAAGGAATCTTGGTCCAGATTGCACCAGGTCTGGATGAAGAGAGACCCGGGGAGCGGTGCGGGCAGGTAAGGAAGAGGTGTGTCCAGTGCTCAGAGGTAGGAGGGATCCTGGGGCTTGAACCACCTCAAAGCGTGGGAGGGAAAGCAGCTTGTGCCGGGTCTCCACTTGCTTTTCTCCCAGCTCCAGACACCTTGAGGGAAGACACGGTGGTGTGAATCACATTCACACATTTAACCACAGAAGGGGGCGGAATGGACCTTAAAGATCATCTACTCCCAACCCACCCTGCCGCAGGCAGGGACAGCTTGAATTACAGCAAAGTTGCTCAAGGTCTCATCCAACCTGGCTTTGAGCTCTGCCAGGCCTGGGGCATCCACAGCCCCTGTGGGCAGCCTGTACCAGTGCCTCACCACCCTCACAGTAAAAAAATTCTTCCCAATGTCTAACTGAAATTTCTCCTCCTTCAATTTGTACCCATTTAAGCACCAAACTGTTGTTCTGCAGTCCCAGGTGGGTTTCACAGCGTTGCCGTTTCCTGTTTGAGCCAGGTGTGAAAAACAAGTTGTTGGACATACAAAGCACACACCAAACCCCGGAGACTGGTGGGTGCAACCACTGTCCTTGCTCTCCTGGAGCAGCAGGAGACACTGGGCACATCCTTTGCCTACACTGATGCTGGAGCAGGAATTTGGGAGGTCTGGGCTTTAGATATTAATTGGGAAAAGGCAGGGATGCCCCTCACATGCAGCAACCACTGGCAGTGTCCAGGGGAGAGCCAGTGACCCCGATCACCTGGTCCCAGGAAAGCCCTGATGGGACTGGTGCTGCCCAAGCAACCAAGCCCAGCTTGGTTCTGCTTCCCCCAAATTTCCACAACACTTCAAAATAAGTGCAATGCTTGGGCCTCTCTCAAGTTTGCCTTGTAGGCTTTTTGTGTTTGTTTTTTTTGAGCCAGGAGAGTTCACATTCCCAAGCTTTTCCCTGCAGCCAGTAAGCAGAGTTTATTTTTTTTTTTAATAAAAAAGAAGAAAGCAGAGCTTTGCATGTAACCTCAGCTTCCCTAAGCAGGGCATCAGCCTCAGGCACTGGAGAGGCAGCCAAGAAGAGGCTGAAGCAGCTGGCAGATCTAGGGGTTGGAAGGGGGTTCTGTAGCCTCTCTTCTTCCTTCCTATGCCAAAATCTCCATCCCAGCCACATCTCCAACCACAGCAACATGTACTGGAGAGAGTCCATTTTATAAAACCACTGCTTTTCTCATTTGAAAACAAACAGGGAAAGAAAACAATCAAGTGGAGCCATTTTATGAAACTAACAGCCATTGACAGGGCAGCACCTCCCAGCCACCAACAACTTAAGAAAATAAGGGAAAACCAGAGAAATGAAGCATTTGTTTCCCAGCAACCTAGTGCAAAAAAATAGAGGGGCTACTTATTTTGGAAAATACAAGCAGCTCCTTTATGAGTCCTAAGAACAGAAAGAAGAGCAACCACATCTTACCTGAGCTTCTCCAGCCCTCTGGGATTTTTGGGTGAACACCAAACTTTGTAACAACTTGCTACTCAGGGAAGGAAAAGTGAGCAGAGCTACTTATTCAGCTCTGCTGAATTCAAAGGATCAGCACAAATAATGCACACCTGGAAAAGAGGTTCCTCTGCAGGGCAGCTGAGTGCAGAGGAGAGGGATGTCTCTTTAGAAGTCCCAGGGCAGTCCAGGCTCTACAGTAGGGTTTAACATCCTGCTGAGGATCAATCCTGCTGGGGCTGGACCCAGCTGCTGCCCAGCTGCATCTGCTGCTCCCAAAGGAAGGATGTATCAGAGCACAATGATTTGTTTTTATTGGGAATATTTGCTTCCTGCCACCAGGATGCATGTGCAGCAGCAGAGAAACATACAGGAGTTCAAGACCTCGTGCACCATGTGAGGCAGAAAAGACTTGTTAAGAGGGGTCTGTGTTACCCAGACATCTGTGTGAAAGAGAAGTGGCCAAGAGTGAACTGCTGAACCTGCAATGCTGCCCACCTTCCTCCCAGTGGGAGAGCAAGGAATTCCACCCCAAACTTCACCACACAGCTCAGCCTGAGGCCACAACTGCACTGGGATGGAGTTACTGGTACAGAAACTTCTACCCAAGGTGAGCAAAGGCTGAACATCAGTCTGAGCAGGTGTGTCCCCAGTGCTCAGTGAGGTCTCAGCAAGAGCATCTCTGAGGAGAGCAGAGTCCAGGGAACAGCCTTAGTGCACAGGACAGGTGGAAAGGAAATTTATTTTCTAGTCATTCTGGCTTGCCCCTGTGACGTTACTCAAATTCTGTGTTGCCCTCAGAGGAGGGAGGAGGCGCTGAAGAGCAGAGGTTTCCTCCTGCCTTCTCCTCCAGAGGGATGCTCCATTGCTGCTGCTGCTGGGAGCAGCCCCTGGCACCTGGGGACAGCTGCGTGGCAGAGGAACTCATGGGCCTTTGTCACCATGGAATACCCTGGTCCCAGCCTGCCCTCGCCAACATGACACTTTTGGGCGACACTGCAGAGCAGCAATACTCCCTTCAAAGCCCCTCTGCTCATTTCCAGAGCTTTCTGCAAACACCAGCTGGTCCAGGCTGTGAATGGCGTGGCAGCAGTGGACAACAGGAAACAGCTGAAAGAAAACACCCCTAAGGCGATCACAGCACATTTCCCAAATAGCAACGGGCAAGAGAAAGGCTACAAACAGAGGGGGAGAAACTCAGTCTGGTGCCCTGGGGGCATTTTCAGGTATTAGTGGCATGTGGACTAGATTGCCCTTTGGGAGAAAACTCTGTCTGCAAACCCCATTTTGTCCCAGCATTTTAGACTTTCCAGAAGTCCCAGACTTTTGTGTCCAGGCTCTGTGTGTCCAGTTTTTGTGTCCAGGGTAAAGAATTCCTGCTGGCTTCTCCAGGCATGTCACTCTGCATCTTGCTGTGGTGAGGCTGAGATGGAAAAGCCACAGCTGCTGCTGGCTGGGAGTTGCCAGGAGCTAGCAGGGTCCTGCCTGCAGTGAGGCTCCTGGCAGGGAGCTGTGTCCCACATGTGACATGAGGTGGCACTGGGAGCACTGAACACTTCAATGGCTTTGCTACTTCACCCCTGGGATTTTGACTTCCCTGTTCTGCTGCCTGGAAGGCACCTGCCTCCTGTCTGGAGGGAGAGGGAACCTAAGGGACTAAGTCCCAAGGGACTCACATTCCCAGAGATGCACACGGCTGGGCAGAAGGGTGGCTGCTTTATAACCTCTACTACCAACCACATCTACTGACTAAGAGACTTTGTGGGACCCTCATGATTTTCCCTGCCTGATTCATGGGTTATTCATGACCAGGAGGAAAATGCACATCTTCCCCATCACAGTTCCAAACACAGAAAACCTTTCCTTCAATGAACCCTTCCTCGAGGAGTAGTCCATGTGCTTTCCACCTCTCATCCTCAGCAGGAGAGAGAGAAACGTGCCTCCACATCCACTTCCTGAATGTCCCTTCTCTCTGGTGACCTCTCTGACAAATTCCGATGGCAGTGGAATTTCATCAGGGCTGCACTGAACGTCCTCAGGGTGCAGGTGACCTCCCTGGTGACATCTCACACACACACACACACTCACACTCACTCTCCCACTCGCCCGGGGGACCAGCAGAGTCAGGATGAGGGGGTTTGGGTGGTCAGTCCCTCTGGTTGTTACCAGTATGGGGTGGTGGCCAGGAGGATCTGCAGGGCCATGGAGAAGCAGGGCAGCTGGGCCACACTGTAGGCCACGGAGCGTGTGGGTGCCCTCAGCTGCAGGAGGTAAGCAACGGTGTGGATGATCCGTCCCACGCAGAAGATGAGGAAGTGGATCCTGGCCACTGTGGGGCTGGGGTCCAGCAGGGAGTAGATGGCCCCGAGGAAGAGGAAGGGAAAGATGTTCTCCATGTCATTGCGGTGGGCCCTGAAAAGCGAGATAAGGTTGTTCCTTCCCACCAGAATTCCCTGTTTTCTCTCATTCCTTCTGGCCAGAGTACCCAGCCCTAGGTGCTGCTGGCTTCTTCCTCATGGAAGGATGGGGCAGACACAGCCGCCAAAAGTGTCAGTTCTCCCTTACACACAGAGGCAGGAGAATTTCACACCCTGTGTCTCTCCCTTGGGATGCTGAGCTCCTGAAACTTTCTCTCCGTGACTGGGACGCCTTTGCCACGGCAGATGACAGCTTAAGGGTTGGAGCTTTCAGATAAACAGAGCAAAACACAGACCCTGTGAAGCTGAAAAAAGCTCAAAACTGGTGTGGTGCCAGCAAGGCATGGCCCCAGATGTGGCCATGCTACACAACAAAAGGCAGTTCCAGACCACAGCTTCTCCAGTGGAGAAACTCACAGGATGAGAGGGTTTGTGGTTTCACCTCTCTCACTATAAATGCATCCAAAGGGGACTGGGGAGGAGTGGCCCAACCACCCCCACACTGTGCCAGCAGCACCTGGGTAATGGCACCACGTGTGTCTGGAGGGGATGCTGTGGCCGTGTGGTGACACACCAGCACTGATGGAGCCAAACCCTGTGCTCCAGCTGAACGTGCACCTGCCCGGGTGTCACAGCATCACTGCCACCACCCACAGCACTACTGAAACGGGCTCTGGTCATGCCATGAGTGTGGGTTGTGCCCCTCCTCCTCCAGGCACCATCCCCTGAACAAACCCCAAGGACTTGGGGGTTCAGCAGGGCTGGAAGGACAAATGGAAGAAGAGGTAGGGGGTAAATGTCCTGCCCTGCTCTGTCCCTGCCCTGCACAGACCCCTGGCACTGCTCCCCTCCAGATACAGTCTGAGATGAAAAGCTGACATCGCCCTTGCTCTGGGGAAATATCTTGGATTGAATGTGTCTTCTCCAGGGCTGCAAATACATCAGGAAGGACAGACTCTGAGAGCTTTAGCTGCCCAAGTCAGATCCCAGGCTGTCCCAGGTTTTTGCTGCAGCTCCAGTTATTTATTTTTATGGAAGTTTGTTTATTCTGAATAATCAGAAGAAGATTATGATTATTATTTCTGCTATTATTTTATTTTTGCTAGGAAGGAAACAACTCATTTTCCATCCTCCTCCTCCCACTGGCAGCCCAGCAATTAGGTGGTACTGGACGTTTTCTGAAGCAAATACTGGAGGCAGTGGGACGTGAAAAATGAGGTCCCCATGCACAGCTCAGGGCTCAAGGACAGCAGGACACAGCTCCAGTCCCTTTCCTGTACATCACCAGCAATCCAGCCTAGCACTTGGGGCACCTCCTTCGGTAAGGGGGACAGTAAATCAAGCCCAGGGCTGAATAACCTCGTGTTTTACCTCTGAGAAAATGTGATTCTCACAGAAGAGGAGTAACATTTGCCCAATCACCAGAGAGGGAACAGTTATTGCAATCCTGTTCAGCCTCTTCCCAAATCTCCACAAAGGGCAGCTGCCTACAGCACTGGGACCAGCCACTCTGCTGCCTGTCCAAGCTGTGCAGGGATCTGGGGTCCTGTCTGAGCAGGACACCAAGAGCCTTTGAGCATGGGTACGGGATGAGGCATTGGGAATCTGTGGGACTTTGAGCACCTAGAAAAGAGTTAGTCAGAGCGGGATGTTGAACACAAACCCGGATCCTTCTCTTGCCCTTGCTCCAGTGCACACCATGCTCCTGGTAAAGATTAAACTGCTCTAGTGCACAGGATCCCACAGCAGAGCTCGAGGCAGTCTGACCATCTAGAATATTACTTGATTAGCAAGCCCTTTAGCTTCCTACTTCTTTGCCAGCAGCTGGTGCAGAGGGAAAGGTGGCAGCAGGAATGCTGGCACCAGAGGCAGTGCTGGCACCGCTCACCTGCGGCACCGCTCCACGTCAGGGTCCTCGCGGCAGAACTGCAACCCCCCATTGCGCAGGGCGTCCTCCGGGTTTGCAAATGCCTGTAAGAGAGAGCCCCCACACGCTTACAGTCTTCAGGAACCTCACAGGTAGGAGCTTTGCTCCTAATCTTGAAGTCCTGTGGGGATTTTACCTGCCCCAATTTGTTACCACTCTTCATAACAACGAGGGTCACTGCATTTCCATGCACACCATCCTGGGGGTTAAACCCTGCACCTCCCCAGGAGTTTTCCTTGTCCTCCAAAAAAACCCAATGCTGCCTGCTGAGCAGGTCCCAAATTGAGGGTTTCAAGGGAGCTCCTACATCATCCCCGTCCATTTCTCCCCATGAAACCCATTTAGAGGAGACTTTGCCAGCCAGTGAGATTGCTGCTGGCAGAGAGCTTGCAGACACAATGTGGTCTCCAAAAGATAACCAGGACTGACAGATTAGAGAATATTCCCTGGCTGGCTTTTTGGCAGTGGCACCGTGTGGCTTTCCCACAGGGAAATGGGATCCTCCACTAATAAAGTTAAAAATGAAAATGATTTGTGCGAGCTCCCCACCTATGCTCAGAAGCTGTTCCTCAGGGACCTGGCTGCATCTGACAGCTTCATTTTGCAGCCTGGAAAGGGCCCTGGTTCTTTCTTTAATTATGTTATAAGCCCAAACTGTCCCAGGGCTGGAGCATCATTTAGAATCACAAGGGGAGAAGACAATTCATCAGTTACAATGATGCCACAGCACAGAGCATTTGTATTCTGAGACCAGAAATGTCTCCCTCCTGCTCCACTGACGCAGTCAGAAACTCCTCAAATACTTTAAAACAGACCTTACAGAAAGCTGGGTTTTACCAGGAATTGGGTTGAGGTTAGTAAAAGTCTAGTTGGCCCCAACTCCTGATGGCAGCTGGTCCTCCCTGTATTTTCCTCCCTGACCAAGAATAATTTCCGCCAGCTATTGTTTTATTCCCCACAACTTGCTGCTCTCCTGTAGCATTCCCATAGCCAGTCAACCTCCAAAAGCTCAAAAACTTTCTGCCACATTGCAAGAAAAAAGACCGTTGCAATGATTTCTTCTTAAACTTTTTTTTTTCTCCTATTTTTCCAGACCCTGCAAATTAACTGTAAACAGACTCTTTCTAGAAGCATCTCACCTGCTTGGCATTTTAGATCTGATTATTATTTAGATTAGGTTTCCAAAATTATAAACATCAAGCTACAGATGGTAGAAACAAACAAAAAGGGCTAAAGAGAAGTGAGATATTTATCTGCTGCAGCTATGAAACAAGTTTTGCTTTCAACTGAAGTCAAAGAAAACTCAGCTTCCTTCAGGAAAATTTTGTTGAACTTTAGAGGATTAAAAGAAGAAAGAAAACCCACAGAAACCCAAGCAAAGAGCCAGAAAGGGAGGAGAAGGGAAACAAAACTGGATCTTACCTTCTTTCTGAGTCTCACTTGCCCCGTAATGATGGCAACGACATACATTTTTAAAATCAGAATTGTGCTGTAGAACGTGAATGACAGGAACACTTTATTTTCCATCATTTTGGGAGAACGTGCTGCTCGGTGGCTTCAGCACCCAAAGCCAGGGGAGATCTTGGGCTGCGAGAGAGCCCGGCAGGAGGGAGGCAGGAACAGCTGTTAAACACAAATCCTCTCATTTTCCAGTGAAAGCCCCTGTACCACCCCGCCAGGCTGCCGGGACAGTCAGGAAACCTCAGCCAGCACATGGAGCAGGTTTCCTCTGCTCCTCACACCCTGCCACCAGCAACTCCCTGCGGATGAGCCGCCCCTCGAGGGGGACCTGGCACACAGCTCGACCTCCGACCCCGTTCAAGCAGCCCAGCAGGACCCCCTGCCCCAGCTGCCCGCTGTGCCCCGCGGGACGGAGCCGCACAGAGCATCCCTCGCCCAGCCGGGCACTGCTCACCCGCTCACCGAAGCTCCTCAGCCGTCGAAGGAGGAGTTAGGAAGAAGGTAAGCGCCTGCCTCAGCCGCTTCCAGCCCTGCACTGGAGCCCACTCCTCCGTGGCCGCGCTTCCCGTCCCGCCCAGTGCTGGCTGAGCACTCACTCCCATGGCAGAGGCAGCCGAGCCTTTCCTACAGATCCACCTGCCGAGGGATGGACAGGGGACAGAGCTGTCCCCTGGCCCACCAGCGCCCACCACCCGGGAGCCTGGGCTGCCCCCGCACCTCCGGCGGGGAGGGGAGCCCCGGGAATGACCAGCCTGGAACCCACCCAGGCACGTCCTGGACCGCAAAGCCCCGAAAGTGCAAGGAGTGAAGAGGCGCCTGCCCGCCCCAAAGTCAGCTCGTCCTGGTTTTCTCCGAGAGCATGAACCAAGGCAGCCAGATGGAATGTTGTCCTTGGTTTTGAAAATGCCATGTGAATTTGGAGCTGGCTTTTCCTCAGCTATCAAACATTGTGGAATAAAGAGTGGGATCGAGCCTCTGCAGGCAGCTGGGCTGCTATTTAATGCAAACTTAACTCCTTCTCCCCCTGTGTTAGCAGCAGCAAACCTCAGGGAGCCAGAGGTGTGGGGGCTGATAGGAGCTCTCCAAGTTTATTAGAGTGGAAGGGCTGGATTTAGTGTTCATTCCTTAACACAGGAACAAAAAAATACTTAAATACTTATTTCAGGAAAATAGAAAATTCTTTGCATTTGCCTCTGAATCTTCCTCATGGCCATTCTGCCCTGGTGCTGCAAAACCAAAGACACTCCACTGCTCCACGCAATGCTCTGGCTCAGCCCCATCACATCTGAGTGTGTAGGTGGAAGCACAAAGCAGTGAAGAAAACACAAAGCTGGATGTGCAATGGGACCCAAGGCACAAGCATAGAAACTGGATGTAGCTCCTGTGGTTTCTGTTGCCATGGCATGGGGTGAATGTGGAGCAGAGACCATGTCGTCTAGTTTTTCTACCTGATACCCAGAAAAGTTTTGAAAAACCAAAACCTCCTACCAAGAAATATTCTGTACAACACACCCACAAATAACGGAAGATTTGATCACAGTTGGCAGCACTTTACACTACAGTGGTTAATAAGGTGTAAAAGCCCCCCAGTTTCATGTCTAACTGGCAGACAAGAATTTTTCTTGAAATTCCAGGAACAGTTTGACAGATTTGTCCTCCTCTCTCGCCCCACAAAGGTCATCTTTTGCTAAGTCTTGTGTCCTCAGATATGCTGAGTGTTAACCTGGGAAATTAAGATCGTGATTGCCATTGTATTGTTAGTGCTCTATAAAGCCACTCTGCAGTTCAGGCATTTATCATGGGCAATCCAAAAGAACCATATATGTTACACTCAATAAACTGTGCTATTCCTGAACCCAGCTGGCTCTTTTGAACGTGACCAGACCTATAGTTCACAGACTACTCGTGCACCTGGCCTTATAGTTATGTTTATTCAGCAGTGCAGAGAGCTTTTGAAAACCCCAAGCACTTGGTTTTAAGGGGGAGGTACTTGCAGTTGGTCACCACCACCCTGGCCTTGGGGAGGCTGCAGAACAAGTCCTGGCACAGCCCAGTGTGGAGCTCTGCAGCCTCTGACAGGCTGCTTCCCTGGGGGTGGGAGTGGGGACACCAGGACATACAGCAGCCATATGGATTCAGACTCTGGTAAGAGCTGGGGTGTTCACCAGCAAACCACATCCAAACCCACCCACGTATCCCTGGAGCTTGGCAGGGTATTGTAAACACCATAATGCCAAGTATAAGTAGACAGTGGCAAAGCCACATCCCAAACACTGCTCCCCCTATCCCTCTTCTCCACAGCTGATAGGGATCCACCCATAGTGGAGAAGACCTTGGTGCCCAAGGACTGGGGTTATGCAGGGCCAGACCAGCCCCACAGCATGGATGAGACATTCTCCAGCAGCCCCTTCTCCCAGGAGCCTGGGAGAGGGCAGGCAGCCAGACCCTTCACCAGCACATCACACCCTCCATCCAGCAGCTCCAGTTTTTACCAGCTGATGATCCAGTCCACGGAGTCTTCGGCAGTGGGTCCTTTTTCCTTCATGCACCTTCTTCCCCTCCCAAGGCAGCCAACATCTCGCTGAGCAGCAGGAATATCCACCTGCAGACAAGCCAGGACTCCTCCTCCCAGCCAGCCAGATTTCTCCTTGGCATCTTCAAACACTGGCAAGGAGCCCTGGACAATCTGCACCAGCAGCTGGCACAAATTTACACTGAATGGAGAGATCAGGAAGCACACCTTGTTTAGAGATAAGCCCTTGGGGCAAACTCAGGCATGGATGTGTTAATTTTAAAAAAGTTTGGTTTTTTTTCCTTTCTGCACGTTTCTGCACGTTTCTGCATTTCAAACCCCTCTCACTGTTACACAGAGTGGAATCCCAGAGGGGGAGGGTTATGGATGGGGATGAGGAGCAGAAAATGACTGCAAAGGCAGGTGCAATGCTCCTGGGATCCCGGCTCCTTTTCAGTTTAGCAGGTTCAGGGGTCTCATGCTGGGTAGAACACATCCACACTTGCACCTTCCTGGCTTTTGAGACCCAAGGCAATGCAGCTGCCGGAAGCGTGTGCAACCATGCCGTTAACCCATGCGGAAGCAGGCTGTTAATATTAATGGTTTGATCCTCCTCCACAGATCACATCCTGCCAGGACAGAGCCCTTGCCTGAAGAAGGCCAGGCAGTTTGTCTTTAAACTACAAGTCATGCCGTAAAAGCTTGAGCATGAGAGGTCTCAACCCAGGACAAGATCTACCTAAACCCAACACCGCTAGCGAAAAACACTGTTTGGTTTTTTTTTTTCTGAGAAATTATTAATAAAAATCCGTGTGAGGCTTTGAAAGATTAGGTCACCAGGTTAGACTGACCCCAGGAGCTGTAGGGAAAAAACGCAGCATTTTGCTGGAGGAGGAACTGAACTGTAGGAAGCAGAGTAATGAAAAATTCATGGGAGGTACTCAAGAAAAGTACTTAAAATAGAAGCCTGTAAAAGCAATTCTGCTTTGGCAAGATTATGGAATAAAAATCACTCTCGATTCCCACACAGGTTATTTATTTGACCAATTGAATTACACTACAGTATTGTGACTACATTTTTCCACTCTTGCTACACTGGGGAATTTCCTGGTGGCAGCAAAAGAGAGGGTTGGTTCAGTGGAGCACTGGCACGTCCGCTGGGATGGCACAGCCTGGGCTCCACCCTGATCCCAAAGGGAAGCCGACACTTTGAGCAATTACAGCTCAGGTTCCCCAAAATTTCCCCTAACAAGCAATTATATCCCACAGCTGGGGTTAAGCAAAGAGCCCGAGGGGACTGCTCCAGGCTGGAGAAGATGGGCAGGTGGGTGGCACTTGTCCAGCATGCTTGCACATGCTGGTGGAGACCGTGCAGAGCCCACCTAGGATTTTCTTGCCCTGGGCCCAGAGCTCAGCCCAGGAGCTGAGCTACATTCCCAGCTTGTTCCAATGCTACCATGGACACCGGTGCCCTCCTTCCCTGCCATTTCTTCCTGCTGCTCCCAGCACAAAGCCTTGAAGCCTGCACACTCCAGCGATCACCTGCACCCATCCTGGGAAACACAAGGATGCCAAGGGAGGCTGTGCTGTGCTGGCTCATCAAACACAATGACTTTTCAAGTAAAGGCATGAGTGTTTTAGCTGTTTATTAGCAAGAAGGGTGCTCCACCTGCATTCCCTCCTCAGTCTGCACAAAAGCTCCCACTACCATGACACACCTTCCATGGATCTGTGAAATCCTCTTGCTTCACCTGCAAGCCTATGCTCAGACTCCTGGGCTCCTCATGCTTGTTTCAGTGGGCAGGACACAGGAGATACTGCAAAGTCAGTAAGCAGTGGAACCACCAGCATCCCTGGCCTCCAGCATTAGCATCTGTTGTGGTTTGACACTGGCCAAACGCCAGGCACCCACCAAAGTCGCTCACTCGCCCTCCCCTGCCACAGCCAGGCAAAGGAGAAAGAATATCAATGAAGGGTTCATGAGTTGAGATAAAGACTGGGAGAAAAACTCCAAGGGCAAAATAGAGTTGGCTTGGAGGTATGAAGTGAATTTATTCCTAACAAAATCAGAGGAGAATAAGGAGAAGAAAAATAAGCCCTTAAAAACACCTTTTCTTCTCCCAACCCCTCCCTCCCTTCCACCAACAGTGCAGGGAGACAGGGCATGGGGGTTCAGTTCATCACCCAAGATTTTCTCCTCCTGCTCAGGGAGAGAAGTTGTTCCCCTGTGAGACCGTGGGGTTCCTCCCATGGGAGACAGCTCTCTGTGAACTTCTCCAGTGTGGGTCCACTCTCATGAGCAGCAGTCCTTCCCAAACTGCTGCAATGTGAGTCCCTCCCACGGGCAGACAGTCCTCCCAAAACTGCAGTGGCATGGGTGACTCTTCTGTGGGGTGCAGTCCTCCAAGGACAGGCTGCTCCACCCTGGGAGCAAGGCCCCCTCTCTCCATCGGGTCTCCCACTGGATCACAGCCTCCTCCAGGCATCCACCTGCTCTGGCATGGGCACCTCCCCCATGGGCTGTGGGTGGATCTCTGCATCCCAATGGATCCCCACGGGCTGTGGGTGGATCTCTGCATCCCCCGTGGATCCCCACAGGCTGCAGGGGCACAGCTGCTTCACCATGGTCTCACCACAGCCTGCAGAGGAATCTCAGCTCCAGTGCCTGGAGCACCTCCTCCCTCTCCTTGTTCACTGACCTTGGTGTCTCCATGTTGTTTCCCTCACATGTTCTAACCTCCTCCTCTTCTCTGGCTAGAAAAAACTGTGTTCCTCACTTTGCTTTGATTTTCATCTCAAATATGTTATCACAGAGGTATTACCATAATCTCTAATTGGCCCAGCCTTGGCCAGCAGCATGTCCACCTTCAGAGCCATTAGGGATTGGGTCAGAGCTATCAGGGGAAGCTTCTAGCACTTTCTCACAGAAGCCACCCCTGTGACACCCCCGCTGCCAAAAACCAGGCAGAAGAAAACCAAAACAGCATCTCAGGAAACAACTGGGATGCTTCAGCCTTTAGCAAACTCGGGAAGATTTTGTCTGGTTTGCATTTTAAAGTGACAGCACCGTGCAGCTGAGAGGCCTCAGGCATGAGGAGTGTATGATCAGACTCTCCCAAACTGTCCTTCACTCAGAAGAGCAGATGCCTGCAGCAGGAGAAAGCCATCAGGAGAGGCCCAGGGAAGGGGCAGGCGTGTGGTGGCTCTGAGTCTCAGGCAGAGCAGAGGAAGCTGCTGCTCCTCAGCCAGTCCCAGGGAACAGGCCCAGGGCCAAGTCAGAGGCAGTGGCATGTCCTCCTGCCTTTTTCCTCCAGCTCCAGCCACATTCTTTCCTTCCTGCTCCTGGGCTGCTGCCCTGCTCCCAGCCGCTCTCCTGCCCCACACTGTCATACCCACCCTGGCTGCAGAGGAGTCACTGTGTCCTCTGCTGCTGTGACACTGCAGAGGTGCTAAAAGAGAGGCCATCAGGCTGTGCGTGTGTGGGAAGTAGATTATTTTCTCTTATTCTGAGCCTCAAATGGATTCATGCCTGGGCTTTCTCTTAGAGGAAAGAATTCCTTGGCTGTGCTGCTCTGTGCCTTCAGGGATGAAACCCTGCTGGGAGAGGAGCTGAGGGAAGTTATTTCTCCTTTCTCCTGCTCTCTCCCTCTGTCCCAGCTGGTTTAAGTGCTGGCTTTAGGCAGAGCTGCACCTGCCACTGCTGACACCAGGTAAAGGTGGGAGATGGGGGCCAGGGCTTGGGGTGTGGGGAAGCTGTGTTTCTCTCTCACTCAGCCACACCTCAGCACCTCGTGATGTGTTTTGCTTCCCAAGAACCAGATCCCATCAACTGTAAACAACAGGCAAAAACCACTTGTGTTACTGCCCAGAAAGAGGGAGTTTCCCTGCCAGACTGGGAGAGTAGAGGAACAAATTACTGCCAAAAAATTCAGAATTTGGGAACATTTCCTAGACTTCAAGCATTTGCAAAATTACAATGTAGATGCAGATTCCCTGGTGAGGTGCTCTTAAACAAGGGCAAAGGTAAAAGATGCTGCATGGTCCAGCCTCCATATGCTGTGTTGTGGAGAGATGGGAACCAGGGCATGGGAATCACAGCATTAAGAGCCCTGGCTCACTAACAGGGCTGGGAGAGGAATTCCTTATGGAGAACTGACATTCAACAGCAATGAGCAGCTTCAAGGTAAAAAGTAGAAAACAAACCTCTTATTTCCTGAGCTGTTAACCCTGCCTTGCAACCCAGGAAGAAGAGGTTGCAGAGCTTGTTAAAGTCTTTTAAGCCCTGTTTTACCAGATAGGCATTTTCAAGTTCTCACAAGACAAGAGGGAATGGAAAGGTCAGCACATCATTGCCTGTCCCTGACCCAAGCTGAGTGGCTACACCATCCTGGTGAAACCAACTCCAAGGAGAGCCTTTGTTCATGGCTTTGCCATAGAGCTTCACCCACCACAAAGCTTTCCAAAACACAGAGCCTATTTTTAAACCTCCAAGTTCTCTGTGTCCCCTCCATCTCCACCAAATTAAACAGCAGTATTTCCTCCCACCCTCCTGTATAGGTCTAGATCCCTTTAGCACACATGCTGATCTCGTAAGTGACACTTTGCAATGTCCTGGAGGGCAATTGGGCTTCCTAGAGCAGATCAGGACCTCCTTCCCACAAGACCTGACTCAGGCAGAAGTCAGAGCTGCTTGGTAATTTGAGGTTTTATGAGTCAAGTCACTGTGTCATTGGTCCGGAGACATCCTAAAACTTTCCCTTTTTCCTGCACTGAGTCATAAACAAGATATTTTTTGGGCTTGCTTTTAGGCCAAAAGGTGGTCTGGGTTTCAATTCTGATGTTGTTAATTAACACCCCTCACTAGCAATGCTAAAAACACCCTCCCCACAAGCAGCCTGGAAGGCAGGGAGCAATTTAGCTGTGTTATTTACAGCCCCCTTGCCTCAAGCTTTTTATTGTGCTGTTGTCTCAGCTAGCCTCTTGCTCACAGCAGTGGCAGCACTGACACAACATGACCCAGGCTGCATGACCCTGACTTTATCCAGAGCAGAATTTGGGCTGAATGATGCAAAGAAGTAGAAAAACCTCTCCACTCTACTCTGCAGGCAGTGATGCTTGGGCTAGCCATCCTAAGTTTTCTTCTCTGCCTGAATGATCCACTGACAGGACTCTGGGAGCCTGCCCAGGTCCCATGTGTTGATTACTCTCCTGATTTACAGTTTACACCCTCATGTCTACGATGTTCCCAGAAATCTGCTCCACCCTGTGTTTATGCAACCCTGAAGCCCTCCATGGGGGAATACGTGCCTTTTGCAATTTTTTACAAAGCAGCAGAATGCATCTCTCTAGCACAGCACACTTCTGTTAATAGTGCAACTGACTCAGGCAAGAATGAACAAGAAGTTCTCCCATTAGCAGGAGAGAAGATGGATCCCAGCTGTGGAAAGGCTGTGAGGACAGGAGGCTATGGGATGGTACATTAGTGGGGCTAGAGCTGTCCCACAAGCAGAGCTGGACATCAGGAAGGGGCAAGGAGCTGTGCTGCACCATTATTGCAGCGGGGGAAGTTGGTGTGAATGTTCAGTGGTGGAAAGAGCTGCTGCTCTTCACCATGAGTGAGGCCCTTGCAGGGTTATATCAGCCATGGGACACGCCGTGGTTTCAAGGCAGGACGTGCCCTGTGGGAGACAGCAGTGGATTGAGGCTCTCTGGTCCCGTTCGCCCTGATTCATCCAATCTTCAGAAGTCAGAGATTAACTTAAGCTCTGAATCACAAGGTTTAATTCTCTTTCTTGTAAATTTGTTGTCATACATGATGGTAATGTTTGATAATTACATGCGTCAAGTCACCATCCAAACTGTTAAAATTAAATTACTTCTCGAGACAATTAAGTTCCATAATGAAACACAATTTAAATTAAGATGATGATGATAATAAAAACAGGAATAATATTTTTATGGGATCTCCTTCCTCTCTTGTTCATGTCACAGACAGACAAACAGGAGAATTAGGAAGAACAGCAGTTCTTGCTCGGCTTTGCCCAGCATTCTCCTCCTTTGAAACATGTCTGTGAAAGCACCTCTTACTCAGCTTTACTACAGTCCTATTTGCTTTCATCTCTCTTCAAAGGAGATTTCTCCATGCTTTTGATTATCCCAGTCATACTTTCATATTTCCCTCTATGCTGAAACAAGCAGATGACCAGCACATGACTGCCAACTCCTTCACCCCTTGCACTTCAAATGTCCTTCAACCTCCTAAAAGCTCATTTTTCTTTTAAATGCCACAAGTCCTCACTGAGGGGTCTAGGAGGACTCCACACCAAGTTATTTAGTACTCTAGAGGGGCTACTCCCAAACTGCAGGAATTCCAGCAATGTTATATAGAAGACAGCCCTGGGACACTGTACAGCTATCAAGCATTAGATCTGGCTGCTCATCTCTGTTCCTTCGGGGCCTCTCTGTATCTTCCAGCCAACCTCCTCTTTTTCTGTGCCGTTAGAGTGGACCTAACATTGTTCTTTGCAGAGCACATCCTTCTCCTCTTTTCAACTCATTCCAGCTCCCTGTTGGCCACAGGCTTCCCAGCTCTCAACCACAGATATTAACAATAGCTGGAAACTGGAGTCCTGCAGGGAACCTTTTATTTTAGCAGAGTGCATTTTTCTTCCTGTTAGATAAAATACCTCCTGGGAAAAGAACCTAACAGTTTCAGATCCCTTCCGGACCCTCCATCCTTTGTTTAACATTGAGAGTCTGTATAGAGATGATACTTCACAGGTCATTCAGAGTAAGATTTGATGCATAAATTAACAGGTCCTCAGGCTTCCCTGCAATGGCATTCTGATGTCTAAACCACAGAGAAGGACAGCCCTGGTGGAACTTCCAGGAAGCCTCACTGGTCTCCACAGAAATCACCAAATCTCTTCTTGCTCAGGAGACCTCACTGCTGGTGCCTGCAGTTCTCTGGTTACTGATCACTTCTGAGGCTCTCCAGCCTGTGCTGCCCTTTGGCCTTGGCTGGCACAATGCCTGCTGCTCTTCCTTGGCCCTGAAACCGGCTGGGAAGTACCAGCCTTGCTCCATAACCTCCCCAGCACTTCAAGGGGTCCACACTGAGCCTCTCTGAACAAATGGGGAAGCTACTACAGCAACTAACAGTCACTTTCTCCTGATGAACCTACTTGGTCCTCAGTGTCAGCTGCTAGAGCTGATTAAAATCAGGCAGAGGTCTTTACTTGGGCATGAACTGAAGACAGAGCAGGGAAAGCAGAGGCGCCAGTCAGAATAGCTGCCTTGCAAGACTAATTTTAGTGACCTGTGTTTATGGCTCTTCCACAGGAGATGGGTGTAAGAGCAGGGGTTTGCTAAACCCCAAGCCAAACACAGCCTCTGATTCCTGTCCAACCAGAATTGGGTCCAACACAAAACCTTTTAAATTCTTTTTCACCTAAAGGTCCAAAACCATTGGATGGGACTGTCTGCTTAATAACACCACCACCTTTGTGCTTTGGATGAGATTCAAGCCACTCACCACATCAGAGCCCATGACTGGAGTGAGGGCACAGCATTACTCATGCCCTACTCTTCCTCTAGAATCCTCCCACACCATGTGAACATCGTGTTTTCTTATTTCATGCAGCTGAAGTTTCATCTCTTTCACACTGTTTTTATCCCTAAATTATTATTTACAATAGAATTTTTTAAAGATAGAATATGGGCTAAAGTTTCCCTATTATTTCTTGTTCTTTCAGTGAGAACTATTGCTACACTGGCAGACAGGCTCACATGAGACCTACTCTGCTCCAAGCCAGCCTGGAGAACAAAACCAGAAATTCCTGGAGCCAAGCCAAACAGGAACACTCTCCAATTTCAAATTCTGGGCTCAATTTTAAAAACAAGGGTAAAAACCAAAGGCAGGATCAAGGTAGGTGAAGTTTAACTCTCAGAGTGTCCCCATCTTACCAGTGAGCACCTACAGCACAAGGCTTAATTCTCTTTCTTGTGGATGTGTTCTCATAAATAATGGGAATGTTCGATATTTCCATGCCAAGTTCACTCTCCACACCACTCAAACTAAACTATATCCTTGGACAATAAGTTCCAGAATGAAACAAAATCTGAACTGAGATAATGATGATGGTGATAATGATAATGATGATTATGATCATCATCATCTTTTTATGGGATCTCCTCCCCCTCTTGGTCATATCATGGAGAGACAAGCAGAGTATTAGGAACAGATGATGTGACTAAGCCAGTGTTGCTGGAGCTGGGTGAGAGCACCTTGACTTGACCCCAAAATGCAGTTCCCAGATCTAATCACTAAACCACAGAGGATGTCTGCGCCAAGAATGTTTAGTTTACAAGTCAAAACAGAGCCTAACTGCCAGCATCGATAGCCCATCCATTGGGTCTACCTCTACCATTTCATACATTATTCATCTCGATCTTGCACGACACAGGCCTTGAAATCAGAGCCCGGAGGCCACAAGGGGTGAAAAGGCAAGGCTGCTAAATGGTAAAGCACCGCACCCTGCTTTGCTTTCCTGAGTTCCTGCCCTGAGGGTGCCTCTCTCAGCTGCCAGCCCAGGTGGATTTGCATGGTCCAGCGGAGGCTGCTGCTTATCTGCACCTGGCTTTGGTTTGGCGTGGAATCATAGAACCATTCAGGTTGGAAAAAACCTCTGTGATCATCAAATCCAAACTTTAACCAACCGTGTTCACCACTAAACCACTTCCCCAAGTGCCACATCCATATGACTTTCGAACAATTCCAGGGAGGGTGAACCAGAGCCTGAGCTGCTGTGTCCTCTGCAACAGCAGACACCCAAAGCAGCCCATAAAACACCCACCTGAGCCCCAGGGTCTCACAGCTCTGGTAGTTATCATTAGTTTAACTCTTAATAGCAATTTTCTCCAAGCTATTCCGTAACTTCTTTATTCCTAGCACCAAAATATGAGACTGGAGTGTGTCCAGGATGTAAAAGTCCGTTTGAGAAATGGACGCCTGCTAAGATGGCTCAAGAACAGATTTAAAAACTCTTCTCTTCAAACCCTGTGGCAGTCCTGGCAACTCCTGTTCATATGAACATAAACCTCTGACTCTATCCAAAGCCAAATGGCTGCCCCCCTCCATCCCTTCTGCCTCTGGAACACACAGTGGCCTGTGGGGGAATAGAGCTATTTTGGCTGCCAGGCACTTAAATAATTCCTTGTGCTTGTTCCGGGAAAGACCATCTCCATCCATCATTGCTTGATGGAGTTGATATGTGTGAAAGATCAAGCAGGTTCCAGCACCAGGACTCACTTCATAACGAGCAGAGAAGCGTTGTGCCAGCATTGTCACCTTGTGCTTATCTATAAAACATTCCATTTCCAGCAAGTTCCCACGGTAGGCGAGAAACGTGAGACGGCAGCTTCCCTCACCCACAATCGAGCACAGATTAAACCCATTCCCTCCCCTGCCTCTCACTCCCATCCCTGCCAGGTAACACGACCTGTGTAGCTCCACCTGCTGCAAACCACTCGGGATCAGATTAAAAATCCCATTTTTCTCCCTCTGCCACCACGGCCAAAGGGCACCGGCAGCACCGACAAGCCCTGCTCGGTCCCGGTCCCAGCTGCTCTGGGGAGGAGCTGTGCCAGTGCAGACCAGGGACAGCTCTGGCCTGAAGCTCCTCAGCATCCAAGCTCTGCTTGGTCCTCCAGGCTGGTTGTTCACTCTGCTGGGACAGCACAGCGACACTCTGCTCTCTGACTGCAGCCTAGGCTCAGGGAAAAGGGCTTTGAGATTGGGCATCCAGACAGGAGACGCGATTTTCTTGTTGTAGGGAAGAACCTCTCAATGGAATTTTTTCAGAGACAGCAACCAGAACAAAATCCAACCTTGCTGGTACCTCAGAATTTCACAAGGGTTTGGACATGATCAAAGGAGTTATTTCCCAAGGGCAGATTTACTGGACAAATATATAATGTTCTATTTCACTCAGATCCCAAGCTCATCCACATCTTTCCCTGCTGGACTGTCCCTCTTCACACAGCACAGCACCACACACTGACCTAAGGGACTCTGTGATTTTGTACCCCAGATAAGGATTTTGAAGCCTTTCCAAGCTGAATCATGGTTCAAGCTCTTGAGTAAATATTTCAGTGACAAAACAGCATTGTTAAACCCTTTGCTATGAACTACCGTGTTAAAAAAAAACTTTCATCATCCACAAACCTCAATTTTCCTACCTGCAAGAGAAGGATGACAGGCTCTTGACTCCCTGAGTGTTTCTAGGATTAGACAATGTCTGCCCAACATTAATGTAGATTTTGGTATTTTGTGTTATTGCTCCTGTCACATTACAGAAAGGTCAAGGAACACATTCCATGAGTCAGAGCCTTTCCACAGCATTAGTGTAGTCCTCAGAGCTTAGCCAGGCTCTGTATTTGGATAAAGCCCACCACAATCCCACTCTTTAAAGATCCCAATGTACGTCAGAGTGGCAGCCCTTTCCTGTCACAGCCTCATCTCTGTGTTTAGGATAAGCAGCACTTGGAAGATGATGCTGAAATTAAAGCAGGGAAAGAAAACAAAGCAAAACCACACATACAGGGCGGGGGTGGGGGGGGGGATAGGAAAAGGGTAAAAATAAAGGAAAATTCTCTCAGAAAAACTCAGGCCATTAGAGAGCATCTAGCCAGAGTCAGAAGGCAGGGAGAGATTATGTAGAAATTAACGTAGGGGAAAATGAGTCTCCCAGGTCTTCTTCTCCAGTTAGGAACCTCTTGCCAGTCCAGCAACTCATGTAAAACAGCACATTTCCAAACCTCTTTCACAAGGCACTTGGAAATATTGAGGACCTTATACATCCTCCAACAAAAATACAGACTTTTTCTGGGAAAAGCATTGATCTTGCAATTCTTACCTGGAAAACTCTTGCACTCCATGAACTGAAGATGGGGCTGCAGCCCTGATTCCTAGCACCCTGTCCCCTGGCTGGAGACATTTTCCTTGGCTCACCAGCCAGCTGAGAGGTCTGCTGCCTTGTGATGCTGCCTTGAGAGCCCTGCTAACCAGCCAGATCCCAGATTCTCTGAGCTGTCTGCCACAGAGCTCAAAGCTCAAGGTGAGCCAGCCCAAAGTCCTGAAAATGCTGACTTTAAACCAATCAAACTGCAGGTGGCAGGAAATTCCAACACACTGGAAGCAGGGTCAGGCCAGGCAAAAATCCCATCTGAGACTTTTCTCTCTCCTCACCCTTGGCCTTGAGTACTCCATCTCTGCATCCCTTCTCTCTTTGCAACACAGATGCCCCATCTCCATTGCCTCCTCTACCACAACAGCTTTGGCACCCCAAATTACCCACTGCAAACACCCTGTATCCTCCAGCTCATACCACTGATCCCCAGATTCCTACTGTTCTTCTTCCTGTACTCTCTGCAATGTCCTTTCCTTTTCCACACCCCCTCCTTTTCACCACACCACTTTCACTGCTGATCAGCATCCCAAATCACAGTCATCCCAAGCCTATTGTGCATTGAACACCAATCCACAGCTCTTCTCTGCTGCAGATTTTCAGTACTTTTAGCTTGTGACAGCTGGTTCAAGATGACCCACTGCTGGCCAACCACTCCACCCCTGTGCTGGTCAGGAGGGCAACATCAAGGCATGACAGGATGCCAGTTTTGTGCCTAGGGCACAGGAGGGTGTTGAGCTGAAAGAGCAACATATTGAACAAAACAGGCACAAAACATTGCACTGTGGACCGTGTGTTGCAGGGTCTGTGCTCCACTTGGAGCTTCCAGACTGCTGTTCAAGGAAATTGCCATCAATGTCAGCCTCACCACCACTATTAGACATCTCATCCATGTCCAGGCCCAGCTTGAACCCATTTAACTTGTAACAGATAATGAGATAACAGCATGACATGCAGCAGCTGAAGATTATTTAAACACCCATCTGGTACCTGTTATGCAGCATACGTCCTATTGTTGTATAGGAAATATATGCCACCTCCCTCCCACATGGAAAGGAGAGGATCTATAGATGTATCTCATGCTACCCCTTCTTTTTGCAGATGAGGTAATTCTCCTTCTCTGTGCTGTTTCTAGCACATCACTTTGCATTTCCCATCCATGTTTTGGGAGATGCAGTCCCTTCCAAGCTGTTGAGACCTTGTGAAAATACACAAGAGCACAATGAAAAATTTGCTCAGGACATCTCACCCCCTTCACACAACAGGCAGAAAAGACTCTGCCATGAAACTGATTCACTCTTTGTAAGACACAACATGGCGCTACTCTTTATCCCAGAGAGATTCAGGGGTGACAGTCCACACCTGTGTTTGTTGGACCACGCTGATTCTACAGGGGAATGGTGAAATACCTGCTGAAGCCTGAGAGGTGGGCAAGGCAACCTGCTCACACTGTAATTCAGATGGACAGACGAGAATCTGCAGATCCCAGCTGAACAGCCTGGTTTCTTTATCCAAACTCTCCACCTTCCTTTGCAGGATGACTTTGGCTGTTTTGCTGAAATGGCCCTCATAGCTCTGGCTCTCTGTGATCCCTCAGCGGCCGCTGGGTTACTGTGTATCCCAAGAAATCACGTTTCACAGCACCAGCTGTCAGCTCTGTCAGCAGATGCGAGTCCACACTCCTCTGTTATTCTCAAGCATGACTCAGTTCTTTGCAAAAACTGTTCTCCCATGTAAGTCCTGGACCAAACCCTGTGTCTGACGCCCCATCTAGTGTTCAGCACCGACACATGCAGAGGGGGTCGGTGCAGAGGAAAGAGGTGACTGGAGAATTCCCAGCATTTTCAGCGGTATTAAACCACCTGTATAAAACTTATTTGTCTCCAAGAGAGCTCGGAGAGAGCCCAGGCGACATGGAATGCTGCATATCCCACTGCCAGATCCTTCCTCTGGACTCTGCAGTCTCTGGGTGTCCAAGTGGAGAGAGCAGCTGGAAAGCCCTGGAAAAGCAGCTCCTTCGGGGCTTGGAGGACAAACCCAGGAATGAAACCCGTTTCAGCCTTGGAGTGAGGAACCAAGGGTCTAAGCTGTGCCCCCCTCGAGGCTCGAAGGCAGCTGGCAGCCTGGATTCTCCCGGACAGGGAACTACGGCACTTCCCGGCTGCTCGGCAGTCGGCAGCACTGGGCGCTCTTGTCAACACAGCCATAATCTCGAGCAGGTATTTTGACTACTAAATAACGCTGCTCTCACTGTTTGTCCAATGAGATTTTAAAAATAAAATGGGAATTGCTGAAAAGTACGTTTCACAATTCTTTTTTTCGTGGAAAAAAGTGTCTGCTGTAAAAACAAACCCTTTTCCGCTGTCTGTCCTTCTTTGCAAACACTTAACTTTGTTGTTGTTGTTGTTTGTTTGGTTGGGTTTTTTTTGTGTTGGAGAGATTGTGAAGTTGTCAGGACAAAAAACACTGCTCTGAGGACTTGGTTTTGATACAGCAGCTTTCTAACACGTTCAGTGCTGCGAATTGCAGAGCCCCAGGCACTGCTACGGAAATCCTCGGGCTGTGTAATGTTGTGTGCACAACCACTCACAATTAAGCCCAAAACAAGCATCTCTGCGTTCTCCGTTAATCACCAGCCCAATTAACACCTTGGTCAAAGATGCTGAGAGTTTCCAGTCCTCCTCCCATTAGAGCTGGGATTGTTCTAGTGAAACTCTCACTCTGCTAGGCAGTGCTCTGTTCACAACACTTTCAGTTTTGGAGCAGCGTGGTAAGTCTGTTAACTCATTAACACCTCCAGCTTACAGGAGACTTGGCTTCCAGCCCCTGCAGCAGCCCCAGGCTCCAAGCTCCAGGAAGTTCTGCACTTTCTCTTTTGGTTTCTTTTCCTGCTGAGCTAGGCTGGCAGTCAGCATCCACCATGAAGCTCCTGAAGGCTGCTGTAATCTTTGTTCTTGTGCCTACTCTGACGCCGGCTTTTGACCCTCTCAGCGTTTCAGTCGTTGCGGGAACCGCTGCCGTGGCTTGGCATCTCTGGTCCTCCGACTCCTGGCTCAAGTGCCGCTTCCAGGAGTGCTGCAACAAGAACAGCACTCTGAACTTCAGAGGTAAGGCAGTGGCAAGGGCACGGGGGACAAGCTGGTGTTCCTTCGCAAGGTGGTGAAAGCTTCCTTTGGTGGGGTTGTGGAAGATAAATAAGGGTTACCACCTACAGCTGCTCTACGAGGCTGAGGCTGCACTAACCTAATACTCCTGATCCCACAAGAAGTTGTGTACCCCGCTTCTCCGAGCAGTACCGGAGCATTTTCCTTGCTGATTTCTTGGTTTAAATTGGCAGAAATGGGCTGTGCTGGTTTATGGCACCATCAGGGTGGCAAGTGCCATTGATAGCCCTTATCAATGTGTATAAATATGTAAAGCAGGGGTGCCACGAAGGTGGATCAGGCTCTTCCCGGTGGTGCCAAGGAACGCGAATCTACAGGCAGGGAACACAGCTTGGGAAAATTACTGACACTTTACGTTTTGATAAACTAACTCTGATATGCCTCAATGAACAAAGCCTGAGAGAGAAATATGTATCGTTGAGGTTGAACAGCTGGAATACAGAAGTTGTGGACCACAAGGACATTTTGTAGAAACCATTTTGTCGGAGACTAGCAAAGACTCGGTTTCTGAATTGTAAAGTCCCTACCAGAGGAAAAAGACACTAAAAAGACGAAAGTTATGGANGGGGCGGCCATGGCGCGGTCGGTGCCGCTGCTGTGGGTGCTGCTGCCGGGGCTGGCGGCGCTGGAGCCGCTCAGCGTGGGCCTGGCCATCGGCGTGGCCTCGGCGCTCACCGGCTACCTGTCCCACCCCAGGTTCTACTGCAGCTACGTGGAGTGCTGCCCCCGCGCCGGGCAGCGCCTCAATGCCAGCGGTACGGCGGGGGCGGGGGGCGGCCGGGCTGCCCCCGAGCTCGGCCGGGCACTGGGCNCCTCTCAGCGTTTCAGTCGTTGCGGGAACCGCTGCCGTGGCTTGGCATCTCTGGTCCTCCGACTCCTGGCTCAAGTGCCGCTTCCAGGAGTGCTGCAACAAGAACAGCACTCTGAACTTCAGAGGTAAGGCAGTGGCAAGGGCACGGGGGACAAGCTGGTGTTCCTTCGCAAGGTGGTGAAAGCTTCCTTTGGTGGGGTTGTGGAAGATAAATAAGGGTTACCACCTACAGCTGCTCTACGAGGCTGAGGCTGCACTAACCTAATACTCCTGATCCCACAAGAAGTTGTGTACCCCGCTTCTCCGAGCAGTACCGGAGCATTTTCCTTGCTGATTTCTTGGTTTAAATTGGCAGAAATGGGCTGTGCTGGTTTATGGCACCATCAGGGTGGCAAGTGCCATTGATAGCCCTTATCAATGTGTATAAATATGTAAAGCAGGGGTGCCACGAAGGTGGATCAGGCTCTTCCCGGTGGTGCCAAGGAACGCGAATCTACAGGCAGGGAACACAGCTTGGGAAAATTACTGACACTTTACGTTTTGATAAACTAACTCTGATATGCCTCAATGAACAAAGCCTGAGAGAGAAATATGTATCGTTGAGGTTGAACAGCTGGAATACAGAAGTTGTGGACCACAAGGACATTTTGTAGAAACCATTTTGTCGGAGACTAGCAAAGACTCGGTTTCTGAATTGTAAAGTCCCTACCAGAGGAAAAAGACACTAAAAAGACGAAAGTTATGGACTAATTAGCGAGAAATCGATAACCAATAAAAGGTAGAATAATAACTAAAATGAAAGAAAATTATGTCATTTAGAATCGATGAGCAATAATTTCTTTCCTTGTTAAAAAGGTATCAATAAGTGAAAAAACTTTGTGTCTGTGTGGAGGCTGCAATTTGGCCGGCCTGGCCAGAATAAAGAATAAATAAATCCTGGCTAACACTAAAAAGCCGGTGTTGGAGGGTTTGATTATTTTGGTAGGCGGGTGACGCGCTGGGGTCCCTTCCGTGCTCCCCGTCCCGGGACTCGGGATCTCCGCCCGGGACAAAGATGGCGGCGGCCCCTCANCGAGCTCGGCCGGTCACTGGGCAGCGCGGCCCGGGGCGTGCGCGGTGACCGGCGGTGCTGAGCTGTCCCTCTCCCCGCAGCGCTGAAGGCGCAGCTGGACAACAGGCTCTTCGGGCAGCACCTGGCCAAGGACGTGGTGCTGAAGGCGGTGCTGGGCTTCAGCAACAACCCCAGCCCCAAGAAGCCGCTGATGCTGTCGCTGCACGGCTGGGCCGGCACCGGCAAGAACTTCCTCAGCCAGATCCTGGCGGAGCAGGTCCACCCCGCAGGCCTGCGCAGCAAGTTCGTCCATCTCTTCCTGGCCACCCTGCACTTCCCCCATCAGGACCAGGTCAAGCTCTACAAGGTGAGGAAGGGCAGGAGGTGGCCCCGTTACCCCCAGTCTGTCCCTAGACCCTCTCGTTCGGGAGTGTCCCGGACATCTCCCACAGGTCCTCACTGGGATGAGCTCAGTTGGTCGGACCATGATGCTGAGAATGCCGAGGTTGTGAGTTCGATCCCTGTATGGGCCGTTCACTTGAAAATTGGACTCGATCCTTGTAGGTCCCTTCCAACTCAGAATATTCTGATTCATATTCCTGGCAGCTGGAGGTGTGCAGCTGGGAATTACAAAGTTGATGCTTAGGAGAGAAGGAAGGGGAAGCTCATGCCTAAAGTAAAAGGCATCAAAAAGCCGAGAAACCAAAGCCGAGATACCTAGCGCTACCATCTCACTGATGCCATCTGCTGATTCCCGTGCACCCTGCAAGGAGAGGCTGTCGTTCCAGCTGCAGTATCCTGGCTGTCCGGGATGGAAGGAACTTTCTCCACAGCCCCCGCGGGGCCGTGTTTTGCATTTATGGCTGAAACAGTGTTGATAATGTTGAGAACGCAGTGGTGTTTTGGCTGTTAAAATAGTGCTTGCACAGCTTCAAAGCTTGCTGGTTTTTCCCATTCATATTGAGCAGGCTGGGGAGGGGGCACAGCCTGGACAGCTGACCCCCGTTGGCCAGAAGGATATTCCATACCACATGCTGTCATGCTCAGCCATAGAAACGGGGGTTGAAGAAGGAAGAAATGGGGGGGCATTGGTTTCCAAGGTGGTTGTTGCTCTAGCTCTGGCTGGACATTGGTCTGCATGTGTTAGGTGATTCCATTTTCTTGGGATTTTTTTCCTCTTTCATTCACCAGTGAGTGTGGGATACTGAGATTTGACAGTATGTCCCCAGAACCTGTGATATACAAGAACCTTGCAGTACATCCAGTAAAGACCTTGTTTTTCAGTGGCTTTCAATCTTTTGTTCCAGGAACAGCTGCAGAGCTGGATTCGAGGCAATGTCAGTGCCTGTCCCTCCTCTGTCTTCATTTTTGATGAGATGGACAAAATGCATCCAGGTGTCATTGATGCCATCAAGCCCTTCTTAGACTATTATGAGGAGATTGATGGGGTGTCCTACAGGAAAGCCATCTTCATCTTCCTCAGGTTTGTGGCACCAATTTCTGTCATTTTGAGATACCGAATGTTTGTTTATGGTGATAATGATGCTTCTTGGGGACCTCATTAAAAGAACAGCAAAAAAATGCTCTGGAGGGAAGATTCTCTGTGCAAAGACAGTGGGGAGCAGTCTGAACTTGTGCCTGTGGCTGTAGTGGAGCAGGTCTGATGCTGTGCATGGCCACCATGGTGAGCTCATGAAGCTGGCCCAGAGCACAGGACACAAGAGTTCACATTTTGGGATGGGTGCACCAAGTACTGGACCTTGCTGGCATGGAGTTAAGTATCTTCAGAGCAGCTGGTCTGGTGCTGTTTGGGATTTGTGGCAATGAGAGTGTTGATAACACACCAGTGTTTTGCCCGTTTCTGGATGATGTTTGTAAAGCTTCAAGGCTTTTCCCACAGGAGGATGGGAGTGGACACAGCTGGGATAGCTGACCTGAACTGCCCAGGAGGATATTTAATACTGTGGCATACCATGCTCAGCAAGAAAAACGGGTGGAGAAAAAAGTGGGGTTTCAGCTTTAAGGTTCTTGAGCATTTGCTTGGGTGGTGTTGTGACTGTGGGGGCGGTGAGTGATTTCCTTAGTCCTTCTTGGGTTTTTTCTTACTCTTTTTCTCCTCCTATTAAACTATTTTTATCTTGACCCACAAGTCTTCAGACTTTTGTTCTTCCTATTTTCTCGTTCCATCCCCCTGAGGCACGAGGGAGTAAACAAGTGGCTGTGTAGGTGCTTGGCTGCTGGCAACCCACCACACACTGATGGCTACTTAAAGAACTGGAGACTTTCCCTAAATTTTGGCTTACAGAATTCTTTTAGATAATTTGTTTGATATCAAGGAGATTAGCAATATGTGTAACTGGCTGCAAAAGAAATTCTGGCTCACTTGTGTCTGTATTTCACCACTGTATGTTTTTCTTCTATGATCAGCAATGCAGGTGGTGATTTAATTAACAAAGCAGCTCTTGACTTCTGGGCAAGTGGAAAGCGCAGGGAAGATATTCAGCTGAAAGACCTGGAGTCCTTGCTCTCTGTAGGAGTCTTCAACAACAAGAACAGTAAGTCACTTTGCCCCAAAAATGGGAAATCAACTTTTCAGGCTGAGACAAACTGCTCTGTGAATTCAGCCTGGCCTGTGGATCCTGTCATATGCAGGATCAAGTTTAGAAAAACTCCTTCTTACAATTTTTTTTTCCCCCTCCAATTTATCCAGGTGGGCTGTGGCACAGCAGCATCATTGACAGGATGCTTATTGACTACTTTGTCCCTTTCCTGCCCCTGGAGCAAAGGCATGTGAAGATGTGTGTCAGGGCTGAAATGACAGCCCGTGGCTATGTTGTGGATGAGGAGATTGTTCAGGCAGTGGCTGATGAGATGACCTACTTCCCCAAGGAGCAGAGGATCTACTCTGATAAAGGCTGCAAGACTGTACAGGCCAAGTTGGATATTCACGAAGACCTTATGATGAGAGATACAAAAGCCAGGAGCTGATTTCCACTTTGGCTCTCCACAGCACTGTCAGAGCTTTTGGAAATCTGTGTATTTGCACTTACACTTTTTTACTGTTGCAGGGAGTATGGTGAAAATATCAGAGTGAGCTGTATGGGCTTTGTAGCTTGTGTGTTTGGTTGTGTTGTTTTTTGGGGTTTTTTTAACTTAACATAGAATTGGGACTTAGAGATCATCAAGTGCCATCCTTTGCCATGGGCAGGGCACTTTCCACTGAATCAGGTCACTCATAGTCCCATCCAGCCTGGCTTTTAAGCACTGTTCATCTCTGAACTGGCTGGTATCCCAATGTTGCCCCCTTTAGTTTTCTTTTAGTCTATAGAGAATTTCTAGAGTGACACACAGCACTGGATACAGCCTCTCCTGCTTTATTCTTCCAGGTGCTGGGATTATTAAGTATTTAATTCCTCTTTCCACATAAACTGTATTGGAACAAAGGAAAAGAGAGGAATTTTTCCTGATAGTCATCCATGTACGTGGTCCTGTTCACATTCATAGTGAAATGGAGGGATTTGTGCTCTATTCTGAACTGTGATCATGTCTGGAAGGGTGAACTCCTTGGTGCATTGCAGTAAGAAGATGATATGCTAGAAATCTTCCTGTGCTTCAGCTGGGCATCATCCTACATCTCCTAGTAGAGTAATATGGGAAGTCATTATGAGCTCCTAGAAATCTGTTACTAAATAATAGAGAAAGGGCAGGGGAGGAGGAAGTAAGAGCTTGCCCCATGTTTCTTTGGGGTAAAAAAAAATTACTAAAGTATTCTTTAAAGGGGCTAAGTAAATTTGTGACTCCAGGTATTCCTAAACTGAGGGGCCCATCTGAGAGATCTGTTACAACATACTAGGCCAGTCTTTTGTACTTAAGCAGAAAAATCTCTGATGAGAATTTGACTGTTGCAGTTTGTCACAATCTGTGTGTGGGCTCCTGGGCCTGAAGTCTGTAAGGTCTTTAGTAGTCCCTCCCTGCTGCTCCTACTGGTCAAGGTGTGGATAATGCTCCTCTCACCTTGCTTGGAAGACACTTGAATGGAAGAAATTATTTTTAATAATGTATTTTTATGCTGAAGTGTAAGCAACAGCAACGATCCTATACCTCACTAGTTAGGTATGTTTTATAGTAGCTTTTTACATTAAAGAATGCCTGTGTGAAAGGGTGAGTGATGAGTTAAGAAGCTGGGAAAGATCAGTTTAACCTTCACCCAGCGGGGAGGCTGGGTTTTAAACGCTGTTGCAAGCTTTAACTCTTAGTCTCCCATCATGTGTGTATTGAATGTTGTAATGCAAGACAGAAGTGCCTTTCACTTTGTGGATTGTACTGTGGTTTTAGATTGGTACAAGGGATGGGGCTGTTTTTGTGCTGCATCATCTATTCCCTCACTTGTCCTTAAACTTCCTTTAAGAGGTAATACTAAATTATAGGTCTCATTACAATTATCTTAATTCAAATTACAGCAGAGAGTTTAGCACTCATGTTAAGCTCTAAATTAAAAGTGCTGATTGCCTTTTACAGCCCCACTGGAGTTTGCCAAACTTTGGTGAACTGTTCACACTGATGCAATCTCCAGAGCCAAACACTAGCAAGCCATTAACCTTGGGACATTGGACTGTCACTTTTCAGTGTGATGTTTTGCCTACTAACTGATTTATTCTTAGTTGTATATGCTGCATCCAGTTTCACTTACTCCAAAAATAAAATACTTGTGCTATTTCAAAACACTAAATACTACTGTACTGCAATTGGAATAAATCCTAAGTTACTTCTTCTCTCTTGGTCAATCATTTTCAGATAAAGGAAATGTTTATGCAGTTTCCAACCAGCTGTACTGCATGTTTGTGTTACACTTCCTTTATAAGTGTGGGGCAGCTGTTGGCAGCAGCTCACACCTCACTGAAGGGTCGGTTGTGAGCCACATGTTTTGCTCTAAGGACACACCAGGAAATGTCATGGAGCTGCCTGGGAAGCACGGGCTCTGCTGTTCACTTGGGCTTCACCACTGGTGGCACAGCTCAGCTGCTTGTCCCTCCCTGGGCACACCAGGCTCTGGGGCCGGGCTGCCTCTGGCTGGCAGGACAGCAGCACTTCCCATGTCAGGGAATTTAAACCATGGCCTCTGATTTTGTGAGCACAGTGTGAGATCTTGGAACACTCCCTGCAGAAAGCTGAACTAAAGCAGCAGCTGCTTTTCCTGGACTCTGGTAAGAACAGAATTCACTCTTGGGACTGCTCAGCTCCTCTCACCTGGCCAATGGACTGTTTCTCTGGGCAGCAGACCTTTTTTTTTGTCCATGACATTTTCCTTTAAGTTGTCTGATCCAGTCTTAAATGGCCTATTAAACAGTTACCCAGTTAGAGCAAGAAAGAGTGAGAACCTTAGCTCTGAAACCATACAGGGGAGGAATAACAGGATCAGAAGGATCAAATCTGGGAGTGATTTCAGGCACAGCTCTGTCTTTTACCCAGATGGAGCTGCTCCTGGCCAGGTGTGCAGAACAGAGATTAAACAGAGGCAGTCTCCACCATTTTTCCACATAATTTCTGCTCTTCAGAGGAAGCTTCCATCTACCCTGGGCCATTCAGGGCTGTGATACACTGAAATACTGGCTACCAAGGTATATCAAACGCTTGTATTGATGCTGCACTGGCACACAAAGCAGAACTAAGATACTTCTGGAAGAGCCACAAGACAGCTTGGTTGTACTGATTCTCTTGGTACCAGACCATAGTACAAGTTTATCATTATTACAGCTGCTTTTTCCCATTAGCTAGTTACCTGTTACAATCAGGAAGTCAAAGAAACAGATAAATACCTGAGTTCAAAGCACTCATTTGCTGACAAATAGTAGGATTGATAATTTGCATATCACACATCTTCAGAGCAAATGGACAGTTGGAACCTCACTGACCATTTGTTTTTCTCCCTTGCACAGAAAACTCCAAGATGCTGCCACTGAAAACGTGGGTGGCTTCAAACAGAGCCTGCAGTGTTCAGGCAGTGGTACCACAGTGGGAGGAGGAGATGAGCAGCAGGGTTTTAACTCTTTCTACAAGACAAGTTCATCCTTATTGAGCACACATGCATCTAGGAAGTCTGGCTCTACAAAAACCACACAACTGTAATTAGTATAAATGGTCCAGAAGTGCAGTTTCCACTCCAAGTTTGATTTGTTTCACCAGATAGCAAAGAGTCACATCTCCTCCTATCTTTGCCCTTTGAACTGCAGAAGAGATACACCTGTACTCAAGCACAGCTTGAACAGCCAGGAATGCAGTGTGCTCTTCCTCAACATGGAGTAAATTTGTGCAAAATTAATATCAAATCACTGAATGCAAAGAACACCAGAAGGTAGCTAAGAAATACATTTCTGATGAGAAAAGTTTATTTTGAACAGCAACTGGAATGTAAAAAGCCTCTGCAGTGCTCACATTCAGAAACAAGTCTGACACCCTTCACAGTAACCCCAGTGGATGCATTTTATGGGTTATTTTTTTCAAATGCCTTTAGATCTGCCTCCATCCCTGCCTCAAAGGCACACAGTATGGTGAGAAGATGAAAAAAGGAAACCCCTGCAAGCTGACCCCTGAATTCAACATGTAAGTGAAGAAGAGCAACCTCTTTTCAATTTCCATGGTGCAAAGTTTAATCTGTACACATTTCCCATGACGTTGCAGCCTTCCCATGAAGCTGACTCACCACTCCCAGAGCACAGTTCTCCCTCCTGAGATCACTCCTGGGAGAGCCTGCTGTGGGCAACTTTATACATAAAGAATAACCTAAAATAGGAACTAAGTACACCAGTGTGGCATTTAAGGATTTTAACTCACTTCCTTATAATATTAAGTCTGCTCTCTGAACACTATTCACAACAAAGAATTTTATATTCTGTGACACATAGGAGACTGAATTATACCTCAGTTTTGAAAAAGACAATGGCACTGACAAATGATGTTGGATAGAAGAGCCCAGATTTCTTAATTCCAGAATCCCCCCTTATCTTTACTGGGCCCAAGCTGTTGAAGGCAAAAAGACACATGTTCTATTTTTAATATTCCCACACAGGACCAATGAAGGCTTTCAGAGACACAGGAACTTTGATTAAAATTCTCAATATTGTCTAGAGATCATCCACATCAGAGCAAAATCAAATTAAAATCAGGTCATAGTCTCAGTCCTTCTATACCTGTCAAGAGTCTGCCAAAGGGTTCTGATGATCAACACATGATTCAAGGAGTCTTGAGCCCTGCCAGATCCAGGAATTCCCAAAGCAGTTCCTTCTTACCTTCACAGCACAAGGCTGAAGCACTCGGGAGCCGTGACTGGTGACAAAAATGCAGAGGCACTGCTGCTTTACACACCAGTTAAAAAACAGTGTTCTTTTCTTTAAAAAGTACTTAAAAACGAAATGTCTCGGGTCCCCCACTTTGTGATTAAGTTAAATTTGCTTCTTTGCAGGTTGCAGCAATAAAGCATTAGAAGTCATAATAATAATCCAGCTTTGCATCCACAGTTTTACATCCTTTATCTGAATAGATTCTCTCCTCTCTGGGGAAGTAGGTCATCTCGTCAGCTATCCTGCTCACAATGTCTTCATCCACAGTGTAGCCACGCAGCTCAATCTCAACCCTGACACACATTTTCACATGTTTGTATTCCAGAGGCAGGAAAGGAATGAAGTAGTCAATGAGGTTTCTGTCAATCAAGGTGCTGTGCCAAAATCCACCTGTGAAGGGAAAGAGGTTTGTTAGTATTTCTCTAGTTAAACACTTCCATGGGTTGAATGGGAGCAAGGGGCAGATCACAGCTAAGAATTCACCTAGGGTTTTAGGGCACTATATATGCACGAGTCAATACAAGCCCCTTCTCATGTTACTTTGTGCATAAAATCTTGGACAGACACGTAAATGTGGTCTTTTAGGCTGAATGAATGAATTTTGACTGTGCTTGAGCCTTGCTCTCCAGGTGCTGGTCTCATACCTTTCCCTCTCTCACCTAGAGAGGGACAGATTCTCTCTCTCTTACCAGCTCTCCCTGACCAGTTTTCTTATTCCTTGTTTTGGAGCTTGTATCTAGACTTTTTAAGAAGTACAGTGAGTTTGCTTCTAATGCTAAATTTAGAGCATAATTATGTTAAAACCCCTTTTTACTACAAGTCCTGTGTGAAGAAACCTATGAAGCATTTCTCCCAAAATGTGCAGTCCAACAGGCAGCAAACAGGCTGGTGGCCAAGGTGCACTGAGCTCCTTGTCCCTCCCTGGGCACACCAGGCTCTGGGGCCTGGTGAATCTTCACCCATCTTGGGAGCCAACTGCAGGCCCCAAAACTGCATTTTTGCTCCTCACAAGCCAAAAACTGGAGGCCACATCAAGAAGAAACCATAGCTTGTAAAAATGCAGCTAAATGCAGCCCATCCCTTTTGTGTAACTCTTACCACCTCAAAAGCAATCCCAGTTTTACTCACTATTTTTGTTGTTGAAGACAGACACAGAGAGTGCATTTTGGATATCTGTGAGCTGGATATCTTCCCTTGTCCTCCCATTTCTCCAGAAATCTAGTGCTACCTCTGTTATCTTCTCAGCTCCTGCATTGCTAAGTAAAGAGAAAACAGAGATTGCAGCTGGAGGTACTTTTAAAAGTTATGAAGTAAAAGCATGGAGTGTACAGAGCAGCAACCCTAAAAGCCACTATTTACCTGAGGAAGATGAAGATGGCTTGTCTGTAGGACACCCCATCCAGCAGCTCATAGTAGTCCAGGAAGGGCTTGATTGAGTCAATGAGCCCTGCATGCATTTTATCCATTTCATCAAATATAAAGAGTGACCGGGGACAGATGCTCACATTTCCCCGAATCCACGACTGCAGCTGGTCCTGGGGGCCATAAAAGTGAAAGATGCTGAAAGAGTTTGTGTTGAAAAGACAGAAAAAATAGCACTTTCTGTTTAGAACCTTGTCCTGAAGGAGTTGTTTCAGTGGTGTCATTTTAATAGCTTTGGCTTCTTGACTAAAACATGGTTACAATCTGTAAATGAGACCTCAACAAAATTCTATGCTGGTTCTGAAAAATGTTAAGACACCAAGAGACAGGATAGGAGAAGCAGCAATTCTCCTAGATATTCCCATAAAAAGCAAAAATAAAAGTGCACAATAAGACAAAAAATGGGTCTCACCAAGGAACGGCCACACAAAGCCAAAGTCAGATGATGACTTGGCAGCACTTTGGTCTAAACAACTTTAATATAAGCAATATTAAATTTGCTACCTGGCAGCAGCAGTGAGAAATTGCACCTGTAGTCACTGGCAGAAGCAGAAACAAAATTTAACTCTCTGTGTTTTAATTGATCAGAAGTTAAATGAGACAATTACAAGTCCTTCTTAAAACAGTGTTGTCCAGAAAGGCTAATGCTTTATTGCATTGAAAGAGTCTCTCATTTAAGCATTGCATTTTCACCTTGAGTATTACATTCAAGATCAATAATGCATTAATTGGGGAAAAAAGGGTTGGTGTGCAGAAAGATGAATGAGAAATAACTGTTCTGATTATTTTCAGTGATTCATCACTTTTTAATTGATTCTACTCAGCCCCTGAACTGCAGGTGTATTGGGGATATGCAGCAATACTTCCTGCTACTGCCTTGGGCAGGAAATTTCCCAAGTGTATTCACCTCACAACAAATGCAGAAAAGCATCATTTTATTTCAAAATGGTTCAGTTAAAAGAAGGGGGAAAATAAATTGTAAAAGAGGAAATGTCTATTTCCTCCATTTAGAAATCAGGTTTGTAGACCATCCTGTTCCCATTTTTAACACCTACAAACTGAATACCAATATGCAGTACTACAAGACAGTGGTACTCATTCAAACTGTGCAGTGAACAAAGAACAAAAAACCCACAAAGCACATGTGAGCTACTGCTCCATGCTATTTCCCTGCCTACAGAACTGACAAAATTCCAAATACATTTACCTGTACCTTTCTGACGGCTGAGTATTTTGTGATTTTGCTTTACACCTTGGAAATGGATCCATAGAAAACTAAATAACCTGCTCAGTGTGCAGTAGAGTAGACAGTGATGCCTCAGAGAGCCAGTGCGAGCTTGCCATGGTGCCTGACAAACCTGGGGCTCACCAGGTTGTTTCCCACAGCCATGAACTATTTGGTTTTTTTGCAGTGCCCACCAACACATCACCTAACCAGGAACTGCGTTTATCCTTAAGGCAGTCCCATCTCTAAGCAAAGCGCAGAATGAAAATTAAACCAGATAACTATTCCCTAAAAAGAGCTTCAAAACCTACATAAAAAACTTCACATTCACGGGAAAACCAGTCCTGATGGATGTTAAGATCTACACAGTTCTGTACAGAAGATCGCAAAACTGGCATAGCATACATGTTACTGCATAAAATAACATCTAGGTCTGATGTACTGACCATGCCGTGACATTTATAACTTATTGCAGCACAGCTCATTCTTACCTTGTAGAGATTGATGCTGTGAGCGTGAGGAAAGTGCAGAGTTGCCACGAACTGATGGACATATTTACTCTGCAGACCTCTTTTATAAATGCTTTCGGCGACGATCTTACTGACAAAGTTTTTGCCTGTTCCAGTCCACCCGTGCAAGGAAAGCGCGAGAGGCTTTTTGGCGTTGGTGTTGTTCAAGAAGCCCCTCACGGCTTTTACAACCACCTTGCTCACCAAGTGCTGCCCGAACAGCTTCTTGTCCAAATTCTCCTGCAGAGCTGCATGGAGAGACCACACTGTCAGCGGCGGGGAGCGGGCCGGGCGCGGGCTCACCCCGCCCGCGGTGGCGGTGGCCAGCCCCGGGCAGGGGCCAAAGGGCCGGGCTGGAGCGGCGGCCCTCGGCAAGGCCCCGCGGGCTCTGCCCGGCTCCCGGCGCCGCCGCTGCCCCGGCGCCCTCCCGCCACCTCCCCTCAGCCCATCCCGGTCCCGCACCGGCGGCGGCGCGCGGGTCGTGCCGGTGCAGGCAGCACTCCCTG
>VXAX01001289.1:78044-106657 GCA_013399835.1 Leptocoma aspasia | reverse complement strand
CCCGGGGTCAGTTTTTCCCGGTGCTTTCCCCGCTGACCCCTGGCTCTCTGTGTCGCAGGCCGCGGCGTGAGGCTGTACTACATCGGCGGGGAGGTGTTCGCCGAGTGCCTCAGCGACAGCGCCATCTTCGTGCAGTCCCCGAACTGCAACCAGCGCTACGGCTGGCACCCGGCCACGGTCTGCAAGATCCCCCCAGGTAAGGGTGACAGCTCCTGCCCGGGGACAGCTCTGCTCCCTGGCACTCCAGGGATGGCTGTGGGCATCTCCAGGCTTCGAGAATATCATAGAATGGGTTGGGTTGGAACATCCCCTTCCACACCTGCCGCTACCCCAAGCTGCTCCAAGCCCTGTCCAGCCTGGCCTGGAGCACTTCCAGGGATGAGGGGTCCACAGATTCTCTGGAAAATCTATTTTATTCCTTTAAAAGGCACTTGATAATTCCAGCAGGGCATTTTTATAGCCTAAGGGATGGAAGTACCGCTGAAGGAAGCTGCTGGGGAGGCTCCAGTAGTTGCACTACGTTCATCCAACAGAGTTGCATCTAAGCACGACCTAAAGCAGAATCTGCCACTTGTTTCTTCAGTGTTTTATCAGTCCATTGTTGTATTGTAATCATCTCATTGACATGTTAATAATTTTGTTTGTGCTTCTAAGTAATGGTAAGAAATTTCTCTTAATTTAGATTCACCCACAATAGATTTAAATTGTTCCTTTTTTTTTCTGGTCTCTAGTAAAATCCCTTCCCTCTTCAGTCTGAATTAGTTTGTTCCAAAGAAATCACATTTGCAGACACCTCATTGTTCTGGTTACAGTCTAGAGTTTTTGCTGAAAGATTACAAGATAATTTATTTCATCTATTTGGGAAGAAAAGGCTTTTTTGTTAGATAAATGCAAAAAGCTGGTAAGAGAGGAGATGCCATTTGAAGTGGAATTTGGTTATTTAGCTAAGCTTACACAAGCTGACTTTTTTACAGTTAAAAGCCTGTATATATTTAAAAACTGAACTTCTTTGTTTAGAAATATTTGAATTCTTTTCTTTTAAGAGGAGATCCATATGCTCCAAGCTCTGGCCCATCTTAATGGGTTTCCCTTCTCAGATGCAGCTGCCAGTGCTGCAAATTATGACTTAATTCTGCACCACATCACAGGAGTCCACCCTGGCTGGAGTCAACATCTGCAGACATGAAAAGCCCACATTTCCACTCGGACCCAGCTCCAAATCAGTTTTTAGATCCAGCTCTCCCCACTTTTGCCACAGTCTTTGGCCACTTCTCCTTCAAATCTTTGCTGGGTTTGAAGCAGTTTCTTCACTGCCTTGTTGACAGGATGGAGTGATTCCCAGTCTCCCCCATGGAGAGACCTGTTCCCAAGTGCCCCTGAGGGCTGGGATCCAGCACTGGCATCCTCCTGGAGTTTATTCCTCCTTCCCTGAGCTCAGCCTGGCCCTGACACTTTCACCCTTCAAACTTCCCTTCAGACTCCCTGAGACTGCAGCCCTGGGCTCTTCCCTGGTTCCAGAAGTGGGCAGTGCTTCCTGCAGCTGCTGTGGTCACCCTTTGCTCCACACCAGATGAGTCCAGCCCAGCAGAGGAGGCTCACAAGTGATTTTTAGCAAAACACAATTCATCCCACTCCAAATGTTGTTTTTCAGCCTTGGCCCGTGTGTAATCCCAAATGAGCCTTAGCTGAGTGCCTGGTTTCAGAGTTTAACTTGTTTATGGTTATCTGGGAGAAAGCAAATGTAGCAACACTTTTTAAAAGAGTGGGGCACTTCTTTATTTAGCTAAATGATGAAGGATGTTATTATATTTCACCTTTTCCCCTAAGAACAGTTGAATAACTTGTTCTCAGTTGTTTAGCTGGGGCTAAACATCAGGGGGAAAACTTCCGTTTTGAAAGGAAAATGTTTGGCATGTCACAGTGAAACTGGAGAGAGGATTTTAACAGGACCAGTCCTGCCACCAGTCCTGCCACCAGCCCTGCCACCAGCCCTGGCAGCCTCTTTAACCCTCAGAGCTGCTTCCTGGTGTGTCAGAGTGGTTTCACTTCTGTGTCAATCCAGCACCAGGGAGCTCCTGTTTTTAGCCTGTGCGTTCCTCCCCTCCAGGCCCTGCAGGGATCTCTGCTGTTGAGTGTTCAGTCATAGTCAGGCTTTAAATTACAAGAGGAAGGAAATAGTGTCCAGGAGAGAGAAGGAGGTTCCACAGGAGGATCCCAAGCCTGCTCTCTCCAGTCACAGTCTGCTGGGGGGCTCCAGCATTCAGGATTCTCTCCTTTTTCCTTCTTCCTGTGAAAATGTGGCAGCCTCCATTCCTGTCTCTGGGCTCTGAGCATGGGAAAGCAGCCTGAAAAAACCAGAACTCTCAATCCCATCAAGCCAATGCCTTGTCCTTGGTGTGTCCTTTCCCCCAGGCTGCAACCTGAAGATTTTTAACAACCAGGAGTTTGCTGCCCTGCTGGCACAGTCGGTGAACCAGGGCTTCGAGGCTGTGTACCAGCTGACCCGCATGTGCACCATCCGCATGAGCTTCGTCAAGGGCTGGGGCGCCGAGTACAGGTGGGGATCCCCCAGCTCTGCTCCCAGCTGGGACAGCCCTGCTGAGCTGGCACTGCCCTTGGGAGAGGGTTCAGGAACACTGACGGGTTGTGGCTCTTGGGAATGGGTTGGGAATCACCCCAGGCTCTGCTCTGCCTCCCCTCACTCCCAGCTGGGACAGCCCTGCTGAGCTGGCACTGCCCTTGGGAGAGGGTTCAGGAACACTGACGGGTTGTGGCTCTTGGGAATGGGTTGGGAATCACCCCAGGCTCTGCTCTGCCTCCCCTCACTCCCAGCTGGGACAGCCCTGCTGAGCTGGCACTCCTCCTTGGACAGGGGAGTCAGCCCAGTGGCTGTTCAGGAGCTCGGATGGGTTGTGGCTCTTGGGAATGGGTTGGGAATCACCCCAGGCTCTGCTCTGCCTCCCCTCACTCCCAGCTGGGACAGCCCTGCTGAGCTGGCACTGCCCTTGGGAGAGGGTCCAGGAACACTGACGGGTTGTGGCTCTTGGGAATGGGTTGCTCTGGTCTCTTTGTGGGATACACCTGGAAGGCCACATGTGGTAGGAACCAAAAGCTTTACCTGGAGCACACAGATAAATCCACATGGTCCATGTAGGAAATACGACGTTTTTTCATTAAAATTAGTTATGTATTGGATGATTTGAGTGTCTTAAGACTGCACTTCTATCAAGACAGGATTATGGAATCCTATAATGGTTTGGGTTGGAAATGACCTTAAAGCCCATCCAGTGCCACCCCTGTCATGGACAGGGATACCTTCCACTGTCCCAGGTTGCTCCAGCCTGGCCTTGGGCACTTCCAGGGTTTCAGAGCAGCCACAGTTTCTCTGGGCACCTGTGCCAGGACCTCCCCACCCTCACAGGAATTCCTTCCCAATATCCCATCTAGCCCTGTCCTCTGCCAGTGGGAAGCCATTCCCCGTGTCCTGTCCCTCCATGCCTTTCTGGAAGTGCAGTGTGAGTGTGAGTGCTTCCCATGGCTTGGATTTAATGCTTCTATTATCAGGGACTAATAGGATTAAAATAAAAGCAGATTGGCTTGAAAAATTTCTATTTGAAAAAACAGGTAGAGTTGCTGCAAAGTCATATTTAAATATTATAGTTAAAATTATATTTAAATCTCCTGATCCTTTCCTTAGGGCTTGCCATAGGGCAGGTGGGAGAATGTGGGAGCAGAGCAGGATCAGTGTTTTTCCCAGTGAATACTGAGGCTAAAATGGAGATGCAGGAGGTCTGGTGTGTGGGATGGATGGTGTGGGTACTCTGACCCCACAAGGACACTGGAGATGCTGTGGGAGCAGATATTCCATAGTTTTGCTCTGTCACCCCTGGTGAGCAAACATCCGAGGGAGAGCAATCAGGGATGATTGCAAGCAGGGGGATGAAATTCAGTGGAAAATGGGTGTTGTTTCCTGAGAGGGAAAGCTGGTGAGGATTTAAGCCCAGAGTGATGTGGAGATGTTTGGCTCTGCACCCTTGAGAGCTGTGCCCTTTCTGGGGCTGCTGCCATTCCGGGGTGGCTCTGCTGCTCCCGCGGCTGTGCAGGAGGGGGAGATGCCTCAGCACCAGCTGCAGCCCAGGCCCTGCACGCTGCCCTGCCACTTTCTTCATTTCTCCAGATGTTTGGAGTCCATTTTGTTTTGAAATCCTCCTGAGCTGGGGCCAGAGCAGCTCAGGGCTGGCTCCCAGCCAGGCCCTAATGAGCTCCAGACGAGCGTGACTTACGGAAAGTCAGGGATCCCCGAGGGGCTGCGGAGGCACTGAGAGCCTGCGCTCACCCCAGAGCTGCTCCCCCCACCCTGCCTCTCCTTGCCACAGAACTCTCCACCTGATGCAGAGATGGAGATGTTCCTGTGGGAGCATCCAGAGTGCTGTTCCCTGATTCCTGGTTCACCCTTGGGCAGTCTGGATTGGGGTTGGTTAGTGCTCCTCTGTGCCAGGGATTTGGCGCAGGGAAGGGAGAGAAGCCAATTCCATGAGCAGCCTGTGATGGAGAGGGACAGGGATGGTGGTGGGAGCTCAGGGCAGCCCCCCAAGCACAAGGTCCCCTTTTCACCCCTGGTTTGTCCCTGGGTCCCACTGATTTCAGGTTCTCCCTCCCACCACCAGGTTCCAAGGACAGCTTCTGTGGGAAGTGGGGGTGTAAAGCAAGGCTGTTTCCAGGCTGTTTCTCCTGCTTTATAATCTCCCTCCTCCACAGCAGCTGTCCCTGCCTGGAACAAGACCTCGGCCGTGCCTCAGCAGAGGAGGGAGAGCCCCTGGCTCCATGTCTTGGTGTCCCTTTCCTTCTTTTCCTCCACAGAGCACCATCTCTGTGCTTTGCCGTCTGGAGATAGCCATGGGGTCTGGGCTCAGGGAGAGTGACAGAGGAGGGGAACAGGGATTTGTGCAGGGGAGGGTCAGAGCAGGCGATGGATGGAGGAAGGAGTCTGAGGGGCTTGGGCTGAGCTCTTCCCAGCACTTCCACATTCTACCTAAACCCTACTAAACTAAACTAAAAGGGTACAATAAAAAGTGTCCTTGTGCATAAGGAAACTGAACATATTTGGTGAACACAGACCTTACTGTCTAACTAGGAAAGGTCTGCAAAGGAAAAATGGATTTTGCTTAGATCAACATCTTCCCTTCAGGAAATCAGCTGCCTGTTCCCAGGAATTTGAGCAGTAAATAGAAAGTTACTCCTGTGGGATCATAACAAATATGAAGGGACAAGGTGGGTTTCTAAAAGAAATCAGCAGCGCAGGCCAGAGCTGTTCCAGAGGAGAGCCATTCCTTTGGCCAGGACGGTTGTGTAAGCAGCTCAGGAGCTGGGAAACCTTTTACATTTGTCAGTCACATTGGTGTTGTGTGCTCTCTCCCCCTGGCAGGAGGCAGACTGTGACCAGCACTCCCTGCTGGATCGAGCTGCACCTCAACGGGCCCTTGCAGTGGCTGGACAAGGTCCTCACACAGATGGGCTCCCCCAGCATCCGCTGCTCCAGCGTCTCCTAAGGAAACTCCCCCTGGGGGCCCCTGGGGGAACAAAGACTCTGGAAAACCCTTAGCAAAGGCATAGTAAACAACTCCCCAGTTATTCAAGTGATGAGAAAAAAATCTGCTTCAAAAACAAAAAAGAAGTGGGTTTTCTTTGTTTTGTTGTTGTTTTTAAATACCCATTTAAGCCACTTCCACTGAAACTGTCGGCACTTTGGTCGGGATGCTCCGGGGCCGCTGCAGTTGGAATTTGGAGCTGGAGTTGGTGAGGATAAAGAGCTGGACATTGTTTCAGTGGAGAGCAGGCAGTGCCCACCTGGCTCCAGGCTGTGTGTGGCACAGGAGCCAGCCCAGCTCCCAGGAAACTTCCCCTTCCCTCACACAGCTCCAGGCTCCTGCAGCACTCCAGGAACACCAGACCCCGTGGGACTCCAGGATGGAACACCAGACACTGTGGGACTCCAGGATGGAACACCAGACCCCCTGGGACTCCAGGATGGAACACCAGACCCTGTGGGACTCCAGGATGGAACACCAGACCCTGTGGGACTCCAGGATGGCTCCTGCTCATGCATTCCTTCACCACCCACCTGATCCACACCAGCCCTGCAGCAGCAGGGGGAAAGGAGGCATTTCAGACACCCAAAAGAACGAATTCCTCCAGGAATGTTCCCAAAAGAAAGGAATTTCCCGCACTGGACTTTCAGCAAGGAGGCAGAGCCTTGCCTGGTGCCCGAGGGATGATGCCCTCATGGATCAGCCTGGATTCCCATGGAGCACAAGGCCCAATTTGAGGCTCTTCCTGGTGTTGCTGCAGCAATTTTTGCCTGGAGCTGCTCCCAGAGGGACAATTGTCCCGTGGGGAGCCCTGCCTGGAGCAGTTCTCTGTTCTCTGCAGTCTGTCTGCATTAGCTACAGCAGCTCTGGGCTGTGTTTTCCCAGTCTCTGCCTCTCCCGTGTCCAGGTGGAGCAGGGATGGAGTGTCCAGGCCTGGCTGGCAGTGTGGGGCACCCCTGGAGGGGGATCCCTTGCTGTCACATGCAGCAGTCAGGACATCTCAGACACAACCAGCCCTCTGTGTGAAACTTGTTCCAGCTGATGAAAATGCTCTAAGATGTGTTTTTGCCTGGAGAAATTGGGAGTGTGTATTTACTTGTATTATAAAATGTTCATTTTAAACATACATGCTCCAGACTGTTTAATATTTTTTATCCCTGCAGCAACTGTCATGGCAAACAACTTCCACAACTGGAAAAAAACCCTTAGCACTTGTTTTTATGGTTCACATTTGCCAAATAAGTCTCATAACTTTGTCAGTGCTGTCCAATTATCTGTTTCTTTATATCTGCAGTGAATATCTTATGCATTTGTGCCAAAATATTAGAGGGGGAGGGGAAAAAGTGATAATCAGTTTCCTATGGAAATCTTTTTTTTTTTCTTGTTTTTTTATCTATGAATGACAAACGAGCTGGATGTGGCTGTGGGAAGGACTGACTGGGATGGACTTGAGGATGGTTTTGATAAAGCTTTAGTCCTGCAAACTTCTGTGGGAGTGCCCTGATCCACGGGGGAACTGGTTGGATCAAACACCCACCAAGAATTTCCATGCATCTCTTTTTCCAACTGCTGATTCCTCTGAGAGCCCTGCCAGCCTCTCCTGGTTTGCCAAGCCCCACCACTCCTGGAGCTGAGGGGACCAGATGCCACCAGAACAGATCCCAGAGGCCACTGCTGCTGCTTGAAATGCAGATGAAGGGATGGTTTGGGGAGCTTCGTTCCAGAAACAAGGAATTACCTTGTTTAGACATCTGAAATGTAAGGAAGACCCTCAGTGGTGGACGTGCTCCTGGTGACACAGGACTTTGGGATATCCTCTGGCTGAGTCTGGACTGGAGCTGTTCTGTGCAGCACTGGGGGCTTTTAGGGTGTTGGATTTGTTAAATTTCACAATGTGTCTGATGTGAGTTACACCTCTGACTGCACAGACTTGCACAGGGGCAAGAAGAGATCTGTATAAAATAGGACTTTTTTGGGCCATTTACAAAGCAGGTCTGTTGTCACCATGGATTGGTTCAGTGTTGGTTCAGATACAGGTTTCTAACATAGCTGCAAAGAAAAAATTATCCTGAATTTTGTAGAAATATTTGACTTCTGGCTGTTCAAATGAGAGGGGTGAAAATCTGCTCTGTAAAATGGCCCCGGGTTTCCTCCATGAGTGTCTTATTTGCTTATTTTGGTGACAAATGTTGTTGTTGTTGTCCTCATAATCACAGAGGAAATTGGACTCTGGTGCCTCCTGCATTAACCACGAAAATGACATTGAAATTCCAGAGGCAGGGATTACAGGTGATGGTGTGAGCAGGAGCCCAGCCTGATCCAGAGGCCATGAGTGGGAATAAATCCCAACTTTATTATGAAATTTGCACACAGAGTCACCTCCTCAGCCAGCCTGGATTTCCACTGGGAACCAGAGCTACAGCCCCTTGCTAAAGGATAATTAATTGCTGACCATTATTAATTGAGGCCTTTTGAAACCCAGGATTCAGATGATGCATAAAAACTTTGGTTAATCTCCCCTCATCATCCCTTAAGTAAAATGACTTCCAGTGGAAAATGTGAGCTGGCCCAGCAGTGCAGTGAGATAAAGGGGAGATTATCTCCACTCCAGCATTAATTTCCTCTCTCCCCTTTGTTTGCTGCTGACAGATTCATGAAAGCTCTCTGGGTTCTGGAGTCACCTTGGGAAGCCCAGCAGAGTCCTGGGCCCTGGGCAAGGGAGGGGATGGGGCTGGGCTGGGGCTGAGCCCAGGATGCTCTGCCCACGCTGCCCTGGCTGCTCACAGCTGCAGTGGCTGCAGGTGGAAGTGAATTCCCTGTGTTCCTGTGGCCACCCAGGACAGGGAGCAGGGATTGGGCTGGGATTGCTGGAGGCAGCAGGGCCCTGAGGGCACGGGAGGCTTTGTTTGATTTCTCCTAGAACTTGATTAAAGCAGCTTTAGTGTGGAGCTCAAAGGGATGGGAGCAGCCCTGCCGTGCTGCAGCTCCAGGCTGGAATATCCTCTCATTTCACGGCAGGCTGGGCTTGTTTCACCAGCATTTCACCCACTGTTGTTCCCCCAGAGTCAGTAGCAGGACCTTTGACTCTTCCCTTGGTGTGGCTGCACGCCGGGGCCTGGCTGCTGGCAGGGGACACCCAGGGCCCTGTGCTTTTCCAGGCTGTGGTGATCTGTTTATTGTACATGTAAAAACCATGTATTGAATTGCAGGTTGTATTTTGTGTTAAGCTTGTCTTAGGAGTAATCCAGTGCTGTCCATTTGACTTAATCTCCAGCAATCAGAGTGCATATGCACAAAGATGGAGAAATCCCATCAGAAGGCATTTCCCTGGAGCTCTGGCTGCCCCTGTGTGCCAGGAACAGGCTGAGGGAGCCCCTCAGTTACTCACAGTTTCCTCCCCCTTGGATCAGCGTGGTTGAACCCTACAGGATCCTCTGCAGGGGAAGGATGTTCAGGGCTCACCTCAAGCAGCAAGTGGTGACACCTGTGCCTTGAGCTGCTTCCCGAGTGGAAAAGCAGGAAAAGCCCAGCCCAGGGAAGGGCTTCAGCCACATCCCACAGCAGCCAGGAGCTCTCCTGGTTCTCTGAGGTACTGGAGAGGCAGGAGGATGGAATTCCATGGCTGTGCTAAGCTGGGATGAGAACCAGGCCCTCTCTAGTGGTGGCCCGAGCAGCGTGCTTGAGTAGTTCAGTGTTTGCTATGTACCTGCTTTTGTATTTATGTGTCTTTCTTGAATATCAGATGAAGTCAATATTTAATTTTTAGCAGAAGGGGCAGTTAAGGACTCAGAGTATTAAATCTTCTTGCTGATGATTGCTGGAAATGAGGAGTTTGTGATGTGAGAACAGAGCTGAGCACAAAGTCCCCCGAGCCCTCGGGAGCCACGGTGCTGCTGCTGCACCAAGTCCCAGATGGGCCCTTGGTCCTCCTCGGGGCTTGATGGGGCTTTAAAAACCAAAACCTGCTCCTCCAGAGCTGCTTGGGTCACCCTCTGCTCCTCCAGAGCTGCTTGGGTCACCCTCTGCCCCCTCCAGGGCTGCTTGGGTCACCCTCTGCCCCCTGTAGCCCTGGCTGGTTCCCGCTGTGCTCCCTGCAGACGGGCTGGCTTCCTGCCGTGCTGGCTGCCGCCCTGGGCAGTGCCTGTGCCGGGCCAGCCCAGCTCTGTCCCTGGGTGAATCCACAGGAGCTGTCTGTGTTTCCTCCCTGGCTGTCCATCCCTCCCAGCTGTGCCACCTCCTGCTTTCCCCCGCAGCATTACTGCCTTTGTTACTCGAGGCCTGTCCCATGTACGCCCTCCCCTTTCCATGTGGAATTGTAAGGTCTGTTTTTGACATTTTAATAAACTTTGATTTGAAAACTGAGGCTCGCGAGCAAATCAGGCTGTTGGAGGAACGTACTGAAGGACACAAAGGGACGGTCTGGGGTGTTGCCATGACAGTAATGGGGACACAGCAGCACGCTTAGGCTCGTGCAGTGAAGGTCGTTCCCAGTAAAGCACACAAGAGCTCACTGACAGGTAAGACCTCATTCTTTTTACAGCTTGGACACTTCTGTTCAAGAATTTATATCCAAATATATAAAAAACAATTTATAAATTGCATTTAGTTCTTTTAACTAATGGGACTTAAGGGTGAGTAGAAATGGAGTTCTGCGCTCCAAGGATTTACTGTCCCATTGCTGGAGCAGTCAGACACAGCTGAGCACTCACGTGTTCAAACTGCCACTGGAATTCCACCGTGGGGCTGGAACTGGGGAACTGTTATCAGCTCAGGGAACTGGGGAGCAGACCCTGAATTCCTGCCGTGTCTCCATGGAGGAGCTGCAATTCCGTGCTGCAGACACGGACCCAGCCAGAAAATCCTGGAGAAAAATCTTATCAATTTGCAGGGATTGCAGCCTCCCTCCCTGATGAGCCGTTCCGTGGCTGTTCCTGCTGGGAAAGGTTTCCTGATTGACCCCCAGCCAACAGCCCGTGGATGAGGGACGGAGGGCAGGGCAGGTGCCACCCCGGGGGACAGTGACAGATCCCTGGCATTCCATGGCCTCGGAGCAGGCGCTCTGTGACGAGCCAAGGCACACCGCGATCCGTGCTGTGAACTCCTCACGGCCCCCCGAGGGTTTCACTGGAATTCTCTGCTTTCGGGCTGTTTTTCCTGCCGGGGTTTACGAGAACACTTTTTCCACTCGGGTTTCCAACCATGCGGTAATGAAGGGTCTGGTCCAGGCTTTGTGCTGGGCTCGCCAGAACGCGAGCAGGCTGCAGTGAGCCCGAGCAGGCTGCAGTGAGCCCGAGCAGGCTGCAGTGAGCCCGTGCGGAGCTGGGGGCTCTGCGGCTCTCACCTGGATCCCAGCGTCCCAATCCTCCGCTGGAAACGGGGAAGGGGAGGAACCAAAACCTCAGAGCCTCAGCCAGAATAAAGCGTGAGTGCCCTTGCCGGGAACGCGTGGTTCAGGCCACAGCTGGTGCCAGGGGTGGGCTGGGGGCCGGGAAGTCTTTGCCAGCCCAGGGCTGGGAATGCTGGAGCTGCCACCTGGGACAAACGTGTCAGACCTGGGGCTGGCCCTGCCCGTGGCAGGGTGGGACTGGGTGGCCTTTACGGGCACTTCAACCCAAACCACTCTGGGAATGCTTCTGTTGTTGCTACACAAAGAGAAACCGAGTGACAGACAAAACTTTGCTTTTCCGCTAATGCCCCTTTTATTCATTTCTGTAACTTCTTATTTTGTAAAGAAATTCTGTAGCCAAAACCAAAGGGTCTCTTCAGAACAACTCCAAACAACCCATGAAAAAAATTGGCCACCAGCAAAGTAAACCTTGATTTTACACCACAACACAACAACCTCAAAGGATCATTAAATTATTTCCCAGCCACACTTCTGCCTCCGTAATTTGTGCTCCTACAAACAAGATCCATATTTACAATAAATCATGTTTGAAAGAATTCTGAGTATGGGAATGAGCTGCTGCTACCTCGTAAAGGACAGCAAAGCCCTGGGTTTTAATTGATGTGATCTCATTACATTTAACAAGTCACATCTCCATCACATGTCCAAAGGATGATTGGTTTATAAAGTGTCCAAGTTCATTGTTTTCTTCACTGCCTCCACTCTATTCCCTTGGCACTGTGGCCATTTATCATCATTGCACAACCAAGATTTAGAAAGGGCAGAAAGAATCTTCAGCTGCCAAGAAGCCAACATGGAAACCATTCCCTGCTTGGAACGAGCCCCCTTCAGCTCTGTGTCACATTCTCTGTGCTGGGAGAAGGCCCAGCAGCTGCCTGGGAAGGTGTCCCTGGCAGGTGTTTCCTTGGATGGCTCTGTATTCCAGGAGAATTCCTCCCAAACCAGGTGTTTCACCCTGGGGGAGCTCCTGCTCAGGCTTCAGCTGAGAAACACTTCCCAAACTGCCAATGAGGCTGCAGTTTCCACCCAGGAAATGATTCCCAGCATTCCAAGAAACCGATGATTTACATTCACCTTTGCTGCATCATTAGAAAGGGAATTCAGGGAGCACTGTGGAAGTGCCTGCAGAATGCAAAGCCATCCAATAATCGATGGCAAACCCATGTCCTGGGACTTGGGAATTAGGGGACATTGGAATAATTAATTCTGAAATTCCTAACAGAGGGTGCTTAACAGGGTGGATTTTCAGATGGATAAGGAAAAGTTCCTGGGGCCAGCCCATATGGGACTCTGTTGGATCCTCTTCCCACGGATCCACTGCCTGTGCCTGCAGCAGAAGAGCCAGGGTGGCATCTCCCCTTTCTCCTCTCGCTCCTCACAAGGCTCCACCTTCCTTCCATGCCTGTAACTCCAGAGGGTCTGTGCCCTGTGCTGGTGTGGAAGTGATGGGGATTCCATCCAGGAAAAGGGAAGTCCCTCTGAGCCCTGTGCCACACAGGAGGGTGGGCACAGAGCACGTCCAGGGCACCGAGGGGTTTGGGGTCCCAGTGCTGGGAAGTGAGGACAGAGCTCCCCAGAGCAGCTCTGTGCACCCTGCCAGGCCCTGCACGTTTGGGCAGGGAATTCCACCCCTGGGGCAGCAGCAGCAATCTGGCATTTCATCCCAAGTTTAGTTTCTAATGGGAATGCAGAGTGTGGGCAACACCTGACATTCCAGGGAAGGCCCCAGCCTTACACAGGCAAAATCCAAACAGGATCCGGGCCCGGGGCCACTTGGAATGGCTTTGGCACTTGGCAGGGTGGAGCTCCCAGCCCTGGCACAGCATCCCCCACAGGGCACAGCTCAGCAACCTCCTCATGGCTCATCCAAATCTGCTCAGTCTGAACCGGGAAAAGCTCCATACAACCATCCCAGAGCCCCAGAGCTGGAAAATGGGAGTTTGGAATTCAGGAGTCACTTCCCAAGCCCCAGCCCTGTGTGCAGAGATAACTGGGAGTTATTCACATTTGTTTATTTAAACCCCAGAGCGGAAATCATAAAAATGTTCATTTGGAAAATGTAAACTCATCACTATTTCCTTGAACCACACACGTGGCACCTTCCAAGGTCCTCTGAGAGAGGAGCAAGGACAGTCAGACAAAGCCTCTGGAGCCAGGAGATGTGGAATGTGGAATATGGGGAATGCTGTCACCAGGGGAAGCAGCTACAGCTAAATGGGGTTTTTGGCAATGAACAGTAATTCAGGGAAGGATCATTCCCTTAGGATTGCTCTGGCACCTCCAGCTACAGAGGAATTCAGTTTTCTTCATCCGAGGAGAGACCTTCAATCTCGTCCCTGTCTCCTCCAATCGCCATCCAGAAGGCTTTGGCCACCTACAATGGCAAAAAAAGATGGGAAAGGGAGAAAATTCCCATCAAATGACTGAAGAGTTTGTATTTCCCAACCAAAGAGCAGAAACTGAGCAGCAGCTAAATCTGGCAACCAGGTCTGTAAGTGCAACACATCCTCTGTGGGGTGAAGGAATTTCAGCAACACAGAGGCAATGACTCAGGTCATGGGAGGCACCTGTGATACAAAACCTGTGCTATTTAAGGCATCGTTAAATTTTCCAGGAGATCCAGACTTTTCCATTGACTTGTGGAAGCTGGCCAGCACCCCCAGTGATTGCAGGGATTTCAGCTCAGAATTCAGAAAGGGGAAAGTCTTTTTTTCATGGCAGTGGGGTGGAATGAGATGATCTTTAGGGTCCTTTCCAGCCCAAACCATTCCAGGATTTTATGCTTTTCTGGTACTTTAACACTTGATCCCTCAAGTGTTCCAGGTTATTCAATTTTTGGGAGATACCTGACAAGTCTTCCCTAGGACTGTGTAGTTTGTTCTCACTACTCTTAATCCAGGAACTCTCCAGGAGCAGGAACTGTGGCTTGGAAAGAAAAAACCCATTTTACTGATTTCCACCCCAATTCCCAAGGCTCACCTTCTCTGCGTGCAGCTTCCTCTGCTGGTGAGGCAGCGTGGCAGCTTTGTCTGTGGGGAAGGAGAGGATTTGGTGGTGAAGCTCAGGAGTGAGCATGGACAGAAACACCTCCTGCACCTGGGATTGGGAACTCCCAGAGCAACATCTGCTGCTTTCAAGAGCATTATCAAGATGAAGGGCAAATGAATGGAAAGAGCAGCTATTTCCAAAGGACTTGAGGCAGGAGAACAGGAATTTCTCAGCTTCCCAGCTCACTCCTGGCTGTCTCTGAGCCCCTGCAGGAGGTGCCAGAGCTCAGGTCCATCTCTCCTGCTGCGTTACCTTTCATTTCTTTCAGCTTTGAGAAGAGCCTTTCGAAGTTCTCCAGGTCCCCATCCCTGGTGGTCAGGCTGGCCAGCTCCTGGATGTCCATATCCAGCATGGGATCTGAAACACAGCTTGGCTGAAGAGAGGATTCTGGTTTCTCAGCAGAAAACCAGTGCAAATTCCAATGTCATAGGAAAGAAAGAAACATATAATTTACTGATTGCTCATACAGACAAATCATGGCATTGTTACAGTGGTGATTAATTTTATGGAAGGAATTGTTCCCTGGGAGGGTGGGGAGGCCCTGGCACAGGTGCCCAGAGCAGCTGTGGCTGCCCCTGGATCCCTGGGAGTGCCCAAGGCCAGGCTGGACAGGGCTTGGGATGGTGGAAGGTGTCCCTGCCATGGCAGGGGTGGAATGGGATGAGCTTTAAGGTCCCTTCTAACCCGAAACATTCCAGATTCCATGATTCTATGATACATTACATGTGAGCTCATCCAGTACTTAAGATTTCTTGCTGATTCCAGAATGATCTGTCCAGAAACAGCCACAGAGTGAATCAAAGAGTGATGAGCTGTGCTGAGACCACAACAAACACTGAGATCTCACACACAGCTGGTGAGGAAGTCCCATCTCCTGGAATGCTGCCATGATTGAAGGACTCCCCTGGCTCTGGCAGTGCCTTTGTGCCCCCTTTCTCCTGGGGCCAGGGGCTGTGTGGGCCTGTCCCTGCCAGGTGTGCTGAGCTCACCTGCAGCACTGTCAGGCTCCAGGCTGTTTGTGCCAGCTCCATCCTCTCCACCATCTGACTGGGATTCTTCCCTGTCTCCTGGGGATGGGTTGGACTGTCAGGAAACAAAGATATTTCAGTATCCAGTAATGCACGAAAAAACAGCAGCAGCAAATCAGGTGCTTCCTGCTTTTCCTTCAAAACCTTGCACTTTATCTCAGAGTTACTGCAAAACCTGTGCCATGAAAAGCCATTTCTGCAACACTGGAAATTGGTGCTGCATGAAGGGATTTCAGGATGGATTTGTTGGGGTTTGTTCAAATAACACCATGAAATGCCAGGTTTTGTTCTGCCCAAAAGGGGATAATTTGGATATAACCAAACCCATCCTGAATGGAGCTTTTAGTGCTCTTTCCTTTGGCTCTGTGGCCAAGGGAACGTCCCAGCCACCACCCCATGGGTGCAGGGAGGGCCTGAGCAGAGCAGGAGCCAGGAATTACTGGAATTACTGTTTACTTCTGTCTCCGGGGTCTCTTCACAGCCACGGCTCCTGTTTGCTCCTGCCAAGGTGCTGAGGAGACCAAAGCCCTGGGTCCTGTCTGCAAACAAAGCACAAAGTGCAAGATTACTGCAAATACTGGGACTGGCCAGGTGGGAGAGGGAGTATTTCACAGCACCACAAAAACTCTGCCAGTGCACTTGAAAACAGATTTTAAGCAGAAATTTCACATCACCTCTAAGCTTTAAACTGTGTCAGTAATGTTTGCTGCTAAATATTGCCCCAAGGGAGGAGATGTGTGAGCCACAGGAGATGTGGGGTCTTTTTAAAGCTGGTTGGAAGTCTCTGCTCCGTTAGGATCTGAGCTAGGAAATTCCAAAGGAGGCAGCTGGAAAATCCAGCAGCAGAATTTGCTGTTCCTGGTGCCCAGGTTTAACCTCCATGGGAAGCAGCACCAAGTTTGAGGCTGGATTCAGGAAAGGCAACGAGAGCCTTTGCTCACACATTGTCTGAACTCCCAGACATTCCTGCTGAGCAGGACAAGAATGGCAAAGAAAATTGTTAAATATCTAATTCAGAATTCCTGGGTGGATTCATCCATCAAATCCAGGGTTTCTTCTCACTGCAAGGTGCTCTGGGCTCTCCCCACTGCTGGCTGAGGGTGAATCTCAATGCTACTTTAAAACCCAACCTAAAAAGTTATTTCAAACCTGAACAGTCATCTAAGATAATAAATGTGGTGCAGTATTTTTAATTTAAACTGGCTGTATTTTTAAACCTGTTTTATATAAAAATGTGTGCATAATGGGTGATATGATGAGGTGTTTTTTACTAAGTCAGGTTTTTCTAAGTCAGTTTACTACTCGATACAAACTGGCCTTGCACTGAGTAGTAAATTTTGGCACTTACACAAGCCACTCAGGAGATTTTTCTGCAAACCTTTGTATTTTAGTCAACTAAAACTGAAATAATGTGAAGTTATTGTACCAGAAATAGTCAGGAAACAATCACTTCTGCCAGAAGAAAGATTTAATGTTACTTTTTAAAAGAAGTATGTTCTGAATTATTACACTCATGACTAAGCTCTAGACTCAACTGTTGAGGTGATGTCATTTGGATGCTCTGTCCAAATTTCCTTGCCATTTCTCCAGACTCTCATTCTGAGGGGTTGGATGTGTAACTGGGCCCATCCAGCACTCACATAAACACATCTCCATGAGAGAATTCCTGAGCCCCCATTCCTTGTTCCCTGCTCCTGCAGCTGATCTGTTCTGCCCCATCCCTTGCAGGTATTTGGGGCCACTGGCTCTGCTTTATCCCCTTTTGCTGCTTTAAGACCCCTGGCCAAAGGGCTGGGAAGAAGTGAATCACTGGAGCTGAATGAATTCCCTGGAAAACATTCAGCTGCCCGTGAAGTCCACCAGGTCAATGAACAGGAATTGGAGGATAAACGTTTGGGATTTGCATCCCAAAGCAAAGCAGCTTCCCCAATTTTCATGGGGCTGAGCTGCCCTGGCTTTGGGGAAGCTGTGAAGAGGGACATGGAGCCAATTTCTGAGTCACCTCAAGCAAGGTTGGACACTGCAGTGCAGAATGTCCTGGAGAGAGAACATTCCCACACTGGCAGAGGGGTGGATGCAGTGATCTAATCATGGACCTCGTTCCTAGCTGGGATCTGAGTTTGTCCTGTGCAGAAAAATGGCAGTGGCTCCATATTCCCTCTTCCAACACTACAGAACCTCAGCCAGAATTATTACAAATGTCATCCCTCTCTGAAAAACCTGGAGTGTGCAGCAGGGATCTCTGAACAGCAGCTGTTTGTCCCTGGATCCGTGGTTAGGGAGGAGGCAGACACAACACTTGGTTGCAGGCACACCCTTGAAAAACCCTTCCTATAAACTCCTTTTATTGGATGTAAAAGTTATTTCAACTTCTGGGTGCAATTCAGGAAGTGGGTGATGCCTTACACAGTGTTCTTAAGGCAGGAAAGCCAAAAATTAGCTCATCCCACTTACTGGAGGAGTCAGTGGCTACAACGGAGCCCAGAGCAGCTGTGGCTGCCCCTGGATCCCTCAAGTGTCCCAGGCCAGGCTGGACGGGGCTTGGAGCAGCCTGGGGCAGTGGGAGGTGTCCCTGCAGGGGTGAATGGGATGGGATTTAGGGTCCCTTCCCACCCAAACCATTCCAGATCCCATGCTCTGTGCAGTTTCACAGGAATCACTCATGATGCTCTGAACATGGATTCAGCATTCCCAGATTCCTGTTTCACAGCCAAGTGTTTTCCACTGCCTTTACCTATTATTATTGCTCCAGTCTGTCTCCAGCTGACACATGGTGATCCTTACACATAACATGGGAATTAACACACCAAAATTCACAATTTGTTTAATTAGCCTCCCTAAATCAGGTTAATTGGCTGTGATTAGAGCCAGACTCATTCCTGGCACCACCTGAGGTAAGCAGCTTCACCTGGGATCACTCAAGCTGGGATTTAAGCAGGAAAGAAGCCAAGCAGCCTCTTCTAGAGGGCTGGAAATGGTTTCTCTTTTTATTACAGGGGCTCTTGCAAGGACAGAGAAGGCAACAGCAGTTTAATACCTCTGTGGGAAGGGAAATGTGTTACCTGGAGAATTCCCTCATGTTATCCTACACAAGAAAACTTCCAGAGACTGAAGGGAGCTCCAAGGCCCGGAGAACCAACTCCAGAAAGGATTTGTTCCTGGGAGGCTCCCAGGTAAGACAGCTTGTTTGGCTTGCAGTGGAGAAAACGCTGCTCTGTCTACTCACAAAGCACATGGGATTGGTTACTTGATGTAAACTTGTCTCTAACTCAACTGTGTTACACTTAATAATTCTTTTTATGGATCTGTGTGAGAATGATGCGTTTAATGGTGAAAGAAAAAATCTGAAGTTTAAACTTTTAATTAATAGGTGTGTGAGAAAACTTGAGAAGAACTGTGTTGGGGCTTAATGCAACAAAATAATATGGGCTTGATGTTTGTGCTTGAAAAAAGTTATTCCTGCTCTGTCTGTAAATAGAAATTCTCATGGAAACAGGTTTTTGAGTTAAGGCAATGCTGTTGAATTAAGCTACACCTAACAGTGCTATAAATATTTGCTACTACACATTTACTACCGGAACTCTCTTAAGGTCTCTGATAACTTTCCACTGCATGGTTTTAAACCAGCCAGGAATTGCAGGTCATTCAGTGCAAAAGCTGAAGCTGGATTTACATGGCAGCCAGTTTCTAGGATCTGGAGGAAGCTGAAAACAAAAGATATGTTACAGGCTGTAAAAAGTTTTATTTTAAGCAAAATGAGCTCAATGATTTCCCTTTGAAGGCACAGTCAGGCTGCAACACCTTCCAAATACAGCTCACTTCCTGAGGGGTTTGTGGTGATACAGCAGTGCTGTGTGGGGCTGGTGCTGGGCAGAGAGAAAATCAGGATTTTTCAAGGAGTCTGACCTTTACAGAACCAGTGATGTGCAGGAATTTCCCCCCTGTGAAGAACTGAACATGTGACTAAATTCTGCTGTTCTGTAAGGTGGCATCTGCCAAATACAGGAAATGTGTTGTTAAAAAACCATTTTTAGCACAAGTGAGATAACCTGATACCATCTGCCAAGGTTACCTGGTTCTCTGCAATGGTTACACTGAATCAGACCCCACCTTCACCTCAGTTCTGATGGGGAATGAGAAATCCTCAAAAAGCTCCATTAAAAAATGGGGTTTAATAATTCTCCTCCTGGTTTTACTGAGTCCCAGCAAGCACCTTGCAGACACAGAAATTAACAGCAGCCTCTCAGTGCTTTAAATCATTCCACAGTTAATAGCTGTAGGAAGGGAGAAGCCACAGCAGTGGGCAATGGGACATCAGGGAGCAGAGAGGTGTTGGAAGGTTGGTGGTGGGATTGAGGCCTTGTGAACAAGAAATTTCTGGCCAAGCATTTCTTAAGAGTTTCATCCTTCTACATTTTCTGCAGCAGTTTGTGTGATTAGAAAGGTAATTAAAGGTTTTCAAGTAAATGGCAGGATCCACACTTGCAACCACAGCATTTCCTTTCCTGTTGAGCCTAAGGCTGAAGTGATTTTTCCAAAATTCTAGCTCTACCTGATAATCAGCTTCCTCAGGAAATTATCTGGGGTTGCCCATTTTTTGCACTTCTGTCAAAAAATTCTGTGGTTTCCATGTACTCAAGTGAAGCTTTCTGTAGCAAAAACTGTCCTTAAATGTTTGACACAGCTCCTTTGCCAAATCTCATCTCTGCACTTACTTTTCTCATGCCTAGTTCAAAAATTTAAATAACAAAACAAAAATGCCCTACAACAAATGTGGAATTTAACTGTTGCTTCTACACTGAATCATGTATCAGTCTGATAAAGCTGATAATTACAACTTATTTCCTACTTTGAGTTTTCATTGCAACCTGAAGAATTAATGGAATATTTAACTCCAATTATTGGTAGAGTGCAAATTAAAGTAGAGAGGGAACAGGAGGAAGTTGTACACAGAAATCCTTTCCTGTGAGGGTGGTGAGGCCCTGGCACAGAGAAGTCGTGGATGGAAGTGTCCAAGGCCAGGCTGGATGAGCTCGGAGCAGCCTGGGATAGAGGATAAGATGAGCTTTAAGGTCCCTCCCAGCCCAAACCATGCCAGGACTCTGTGGTAAAGCTCCCCCACTGCCTGTGAGCTCAGCAGGACACCAAGGGAGGATGAAAGCAATGCTGACCCTCCTGTTCCCTGGGGAAGGTCCCAGAGTGCTCCAGCTGTGTCTGTCCTGCTCCAGCTGCTCCACCTGAACTCCTGTCAGCCCCCAGCCCTGCAGAGCCCAGGGACAGGCCCAGGACACCTACCACCCTTCATGACCACGTTGGACCAGACGTTGGCATTGAGGGCCTGCACGATGCGCTTCACTCCGGTGGACTCGGGGAAATCATCTGCACCAAAACACAGAGAGTGACTAAAAACTCTTAAAAATAACTCTAAAAACCATGACATGCCTCCAGAGCTGGGGCTGAAGGCCTGTCCTATCTTCTCACAATCATTGTCAATTCTGCTCCTGGTACAAAACACAGATTTTTCACCTTTGATTCATGAGAGGCCAAATAAATGTAAATTAATGCCTCACTTCTTGGGCTGAGCTCCCAGGGACAATGAACTGTGAGCTCAGCATTTTGCAGATATCTAAATTATTTTTGCTAAATATTTAGCAGGAGGCCTACATTAAGTAGCATCTGAGTAAATTTTATAGTAACAGACAAGGAACTTCAATCTTTCACCCCAAGATTTTTTACAATGCTGTACAGCATAGAAATATATTAGAAAATAGATATTAGAATTACTTTTCTTTCTTTTAGAAAGTAATGAACTCGAGACAACCATTTAAAAAGGGTGTGATGCCTGTAAAAAAATGGAAAGGAATATTGTAAAGCTGTCCCCACAATATCTAACTCCAAAAGTTCCAGTAATCCTGGAAATTACTGGAACTTGAAAGCCCAGGGAAAACATTCTTCAGATTTTAATTTATTTACTGAATAGATCTGACAGCATTTTGGATCAAGTCAGTTTTCCCATTTCCTCAGTTTAGTCAGCTTCCCATGTTTGTGCAGGTTGACAAAGGGAAAAAAAGTCCCCAAACAATCCTTTGGATACAAAAATGTGATTGTTTAGAAATCATGTGACTCAGGGACAGGTGCAGTAATTGCAACTGCCTTTAGAAATGAATTTAAGACTGAAATCAGATTTTTTTACTCTCTGTGATGAGGCTGTTTGATATCAGAGTCATTATCAAGAGTCTCAGTTTAGAGCTCTTGTCCTGACTGTGCAAACAACTGACAATGAGTCAAAACAAAAGTTCCAGTTTATTTGAGATGAGCTCCCTGAAATGTCAGAACTTCGAGCAGAGATTGGCCCAGTGTGTTTACAGCATCTGCTGTGCCTTTTGTAACTCACCCAGAATGTTTGTGGGGTAAATAAGTTACTCACAGGAGCACAGCTCCTCCTCTGCATGAGTCACAGTGAATCAACTACCAGATCAAACAGCTAGGAAAGAACATGTACCCCAATATTCCACAAATTAACATCCTGAGTTGTTGTTATTCCCGTTATTTAAATGGCAAAGAGCTTGTTCTTTATAACAATCATTCAATAGAAAAATAACTTGATTTAAGGTTACTATTTTTAAAGCATTTAGTATTTGTTTAGTCTAAGGAGTCTTCACTTCCGATTTTCCCAGTTTATGTGAATCAAATCTGTCAATCTCCCTCCTTGACTGAAAAAAAGGAAACATTTTTTGAAGGCATGGTGGGGAGAGAGAGAGAGGCTTCTCAGCTCCTCGAGATCCAGCTTTAGTAGGCCTTTAAAGGGGGAAAGGGGTGGGATGTGTTCTAGTGAGGATTCTATAGTGAATTATTTTTGGTGACTGCAATGTGCTCGGAGAACCTGAAATAGAGCAAATGTTTGTGACTAATTCCTCTCCAGCCTGCACGTGCTGGAGAGGAATTTCGTTTTATTCCAGAGAGGTAAAGTGTAAATGCTGTTTGGTGTCACTGAAGTGAGGAGATAAGGCTGATGCTGATAAGGCTGTCAGGAAATGCACAGTCACTTTTCAAGAGTAGGACACCACACTTCTGACTCTTCTTGTTGTTTTTTTTTTTTCAAATTATAAATGTTGGGCAGCCAGTGATTCTGAAACTGGTTTATTTCCTGTGTAAGAGCTCGTGTTGCTCTGAAATGTTTTTAACAACCTGCCATTTTCAGCCTATCATGTCAGTTTGTACCAAGATAGCATAAAATAAGTTTTCCAGTCTTTTTAAAACCAAATTTTTTTCTGCCCTCATGCAGAAAAATGTTTCTTTAGATTGATTTTCCAAGTGGAATATAAACTTCTGATGTATCAATACAGTCCTAGGGCAGTGCCAGAAAAAGGAGCAGATATTATTTTTATGTAGGTGCTGCATAAACAGCAGCTGGATTTGGGAGGGGACAAATGGAATTTCTCAGAGGAAATAACCTCCTCCTCCTCCTGACCTTTTATAGCTGAGACTAAGCCCCACCAACTGGGAGCATTCCATGCTGTAATCATGTGGCACATCAACAATTGCAAGGGGCATAACTTTATTTAGAAGGTATTTTGGGGCACTTTTTCATTCTCAAAATGGCAAGAGAATCAGCAGACCTACCATCTTCATCAGGCAGCTCCTCAGGGCTGAGCTCTACCAGCTCAAAGCCATGCTTGATGCACCACTCTTGAGCTTTCTGTCTGCTTACACCTAAATTGGGAGACAAAAATGGGTATTAAAGGTGCAGAATTGAGACCAGGATCAGCATATTTATCAGAATATTTAGCTGTGTTTTATTGCCTCAGAGTTGTTTGCTGGCTCTGGAGTGTATGGGAAAGTGTACAGCAGCTGGCATGGATCCTTCATTCAATGTGGACTCCAAAAATAGAGAGTTAAACTCCTACTTGGAACTAGGAATAGAATCAAATGGTTTTGCAGAGGGTACAATGTAAGTGTGAATGAAGACTTCTGTTAGCTCTGGGTTTGACACTGAATTAAGCTGCAGGGACACATCTGCACCTCCCAGCTTGCTGTTGTCTAGAGCCACAGCAAATGTGTGTGTGTTCAATGTCCAAATGTCACAAAAATGGAATGAAGCAACCAAGCCCTCCCCATTTTTCAGCAGGATCATGCCCATCCAGCAGCAGCAATGCCTTTCAGTCCCCTTGCAGTGGCAGGACACAGAGCTGACTCTGAGCAATCTGGTAAAATTGTGATTCAGTTCTAGCCACATCCCACTGAAGGTTTCAGCTCCTGCTCCCCAGAGTCACCTGGCTGTGCTCCACCAGCTCTCCAGGCCAGTCTCAGCCACACTCTGAGAAGCAATTCCTGATGTAATTAGAAAGTCAATTATTGTGCAGGTTAATGGCTCTAAGTGAGGGTGAGAGTTCTTTGGCTCTCCTACCGTTCTCAGACACTCTGTCACAAACCAGGATCAGCACTTCTGGCAGCCACTCTTCAGTCAGGGGAAGCCATTCAGAGACACCCTCCAGTCCAGTTTTCTACAGGGGAAAAGAAAAGTATTCTTTGGAACACATCCTACAATATTTTAATTTTAAATAGCATTAGAATTGAATTATATGAAGAAATGGGCTTTTTATTTTTGTCTCAACCTTTCTGGTTTCTGCTAAACCAGTTTTCACTGCTGCTGGCTTAGTAGAAACGATTTTGGGTAAAATGCCCTGAATTTTATGTTTAGCTCCCTAAGTTTTATCTGACCTAAAGGAGCCTTTAAGCAGCAGCACCAGCTAGGAATAAAACTGGAGATGGTGAGCTGGATTTGCCATGGTGGCATAATGACTCCTGAAAACCCCTCTTCCAGCTGGAGGACAGCAGTAAGAGAGAAGGAAACTGCTGCTATTGTTAGGAGGGAAATTTAATATTTAGTATTTAATATTGATCTTCTGCCAATGAATAGAACAGCCTAAAGGGGATGGATGGAGATTCTGATTTATGGTTCCCACTGTGAAAAGGCAGGAGAATGAAGCAGAAGAGCCTTACTGTTGTGCTGTCAAAGTACACAACAAAGGCCTGCACAGCCTCAGCAATCTCTCCAGTCACGTGGAATGTGTTTGGCACCACACACAGGTGGATATCTGCAGAATAATATTTGTTATCTATCGTCCAGGGGTAGAAATTCACTCTTCCACTTGTTATTGCACCCACAGTAAGGTCATCTTTTCCTGTGATACCTGCAGGAGAGAAAATGGATGAGGAGGGTAAAACCGGCATCAAGAAAATAATTTGTCTAGAAAAGTACAGTGCCAATGCAGATCCATCTTTACGATAATAAACCAGTATATAATCAAGATCTTTAAAAATTCAACTCAATTTGTTACTCTGTCCCAGATTTTATTGCTTAGCTTTCAAAAGAGTTTATTTTCTAGTTCTCAATATAAAATATGGCCCAGAAGCTGCAGAGAAAGCCTTTTGTTTTCCTGGAAATGCCTTTTCAAGTGTTAACCTCAAACTTAGTACCTGTAAACAGGATGTATGGAGAGAAAACCTAAACTTCATTACAAGCCTTGCATCCTCACTGAGCTGTAAAGATCTGTTTAACTGTGACCAAAACCTGAAGGTAACTAATGAGAAAATAAACCCAGCTCGTACAATTCAGCTGTAATTCCCATGAAATTCCATGTAGGAGCTCAACCACTAAAATCCAGTGCTTTGCTCAGGTGCTGCCAAACTCTGCCCTTCAAGGTAGGAACCTTCCCAGGAACACTCCTGGAGCTGAATTAGAGCTGGAAGCAGAGCATCATTCCTTGAGGGAAAGGCCAGGATATCTTGTTCAGGCTGGACGGGCTCGTGGACACTTTGGAGCACAGGTCAATTATTTATAAAATGGACTGAGTCATCCACAATTGCCTTGGGCAGGAGAAGAGTTAAAGAATAAAGTACATGGCTTTTCAAGGATTTGTATTTTAAGTTACTGAGAGTTCCTGGAGCTGCTGGAACAGGCTGTTCTCCAAATAGTCTGGAGATGAATTTGAATTTATCTGTATCTTATTAGTAGAAAGACAGGAAAACCTCCTTGCCAAGGCTGCAGTGATTTTTACAACGAAACTGCAAAGCTGAGAAATGGATCTGGTGAGTGAGCACAGGGCACAAGGCAGGGAGAGCTGTAAACCAGGATTATTTGCAGCCCTGAGGAGGAGATGGAATCTGAGGGAGAAATGTGACCTTGGAAACAGAAACCTGCAGCCATTTCCTTCTCAAGAGAATGAAACAGGAGTCTCCTCTCTGGGTTTCTTAAAATAAGAAGTGCCACATCTAAATGATCTTTCCAGGTTGAAGTTTTGTTTGTTTGTTTTTGGTTTTGTTGGTTTTTTTTTATTTTGGATGGCAATTATTTCTCAGAGTAATTGGTCTTTAATCAGATGATATTCCATGCTAAGATTACCTACCTCACTTTGGGGCTGGGGGACAAAGATCCTGAGCCACCACCAAACAAACCTGGATTCTGAGCTCTGTGTTCTCAGAGTTTTTGTTTTGAATATGATATTCATTTCCCTTTACTAGTGTTTTGACAGTTAAAAATAAGTAACTAAATTAAAATCAGTCTGAGCTAACAGAATTATAAGTCAATGCCACCAGAGGCTAAGAATAAAAGGGTTCACAGAAATGACTGAAACCCAGAAAATCAGCAGTAAGACTTAGGGAAGAAAACAGGGTGAGGAAGAAAGTCAGCTCTAAAGCCACTTGAGTCAGTCACCCTAACAAGGACACAAAGGGAAAGAACTTTTATAGAAGGTTTTCAGAAGCTGATATGAATTTCACATTTGCTTTGTAAGGGATATTTATTTTAGAAGAGTCCATGGACAAATTTAGGTCTCAAAGCACTGCTAGAATGAGGCCATGTCCCATTTCCTATTACTTGTTCCTGTATTTTAAGGGGTTTTCTTTCATCCCATTGTGCTGCTGATTACCCATCCTTCATCCTGAGATTTTGCCAATTCCCTGTGAAATTTCTCCCCCAGTAAAAATGGATGTTGCACACTAAACTCAAAGGGCTTCAGGAACCTGGTGAAAGGATTCAGACCTGTTGTGTCTCAGGCTGCCCGTGGGTTGTAAGAAATCTCTGCACTCAGGAAACTGAGCAGCTTGTCAGGAGCTCTCTCCCAAAAAAGTCACTTGGAACAATTAGATTTTGGTCTTTAAAGCAAACAAGCAGAGACTACAAAAGAAATATACAGTGCAACTCAAACTGAGTTCTCATTTGATGCAGGAATTAGTTTTAAGGGCTGTATTTACCACCCCAGCATTCCAGAAATTTCTTTCCTAGACAGCCTGGATTTTAATGAAAGCAGGAAATTCAGCCAGAATAGTTTGGTATCTAATTTAGAGAGTATTGATCAGATTAAACTCCTAGAGCCTAAAAGCTGTTTACAAAAATGTTTGCTCATATTACTGATTTAAATATCAACTTTTAATTTCCTATTTTATCACACAGACAAGATAAATTAAATAATGATGCTGAACACAATAGGGAACATGGCAATATTATACAATCTCACATCCCTTCCCATTTTTAATGCTTAATCTTACTGAGTCTTCTGAAAGTGCAAATACTTTTGAAAAAAGGGAGCTGAAGACCAGAAATAACTTGTCAGAAGAGTTAAATAATCAGAGAACCACATGTAGCTCTCTTGCAGTAATTGCCCTGTTCTCTAATACCCAAGTGGTATTAAAGTACTTTTAGCACATTGTGTGTCTAATAATATTTTTTTAATTATTACAACTTCTTTTTGCAGTTCTTTTCCCCAAAGAGATTAAGGTATTGACCACTTTTCATAGTGTTTTTCAGATTGAATAAACGTTTTAAAACAGAATGCCCTGAATGCTCCCAGATCCTCAGAGTTGTCAGGTACATGGAGCAGTTCCCACATTCTGGGCCTTGAGAGCCACCTGGTGGAATAAACCATAAAAAATACTCCTAAAATTACACCAAGGAGTAAAGAGAACCCAAATATGCTGGGGAGGGGGAGGAGGGGAGTGGTAAAAATCCAAAAGAAAAGGAAGAACAATCACATCAGACAGTATGGAAACTGAGCCAATCTTATTTGCCGTTTTGTGATAAATGTATCACAGTAACAACAGGCAGATCTATGTTGATCACTTTATATAGCTTTGTTTTGCCACAGTTTCCCATAACTTAAAGCATTCAGAGCACCCCGCAGAAACCTGAACAAATAAAAATGTATCTAGCAAATGTACCACCAGCTGCTTCTCATCCTCAAGCCATTTTCCATTTAACAGGAGGAAAATCCTGGAAAAAGTCTTGGAATTGGCCTGAAAAGTTCTGACAGGCTGTCTGACCCCACCAAACCCTCCCCGCTGCTGCCCTGTCCCTGCCAGTGTGTCCTTGAATGCTTTACAATCTGCTGCACCTGATGGAATTTCACTTGTTATACAAAGCAGGCACTTAAAATGCAGTTGGTATTTATTTTATCAAATTATTTCGTTTCTTTCAGGAGGATTTTAATGTAACCCAGTCAGAGGACACACAGACAAGACTCCAGTTTTGGTACTGGGAGCAGTGGAAGCTGAGACATTTCAAAGTGAGTACTAGTTTAAAAAAATCTGATCTTAAAATTTAAGTCTTTCTCAGATTAAATAGTTTTTTGCTCACCTACCTTTTCTACCTGTTTCATTTCACTATGCAAAGTAATCAAAGTGGAAACCTAGAGGAACCTTGAGTAATTCCTTCCAATTTGCTTATACCTTCCTCAAAAATAAGCTAATAATAATATTTTTTGGTGTGGAATCTTTAAATAATTCAGTATCATGCAGCTGCTTTGACAGAGGAGCCTTTGACTGCAGATCTTGTACTGTTATTTTTGTTCCAAAATGTGCTTCAATGAGGTGGAGAGAGCCAGCTCCTGGGGGCAGCCCTGTGCTTGGTGAGGTCCTGAGTAAGAATTGCTCAGAAAAAGATAAAAACAAATCCAGAGAAGATATGAGGGAGTTAAATTCTACATCTCAGTGTGCACAGCAAAGTGTTCATGAATTGCCTATAAAACAGGGCTGTCCTAACACAGGGAACCCACCAAGATCTGAACAGCTTCTTCCTGGAATCCCCCTATGTTAAAACGACCAAAAATTCCACCGTGGTTTCCTCTATTGTCAGATCTTATTCTTGTGTTCCCCTTTTGAGCCATAAAAATGGCAACTGGTTCCCAGGAAAACTACTGAATGAATTCTATGTACTCGGTATGAAGTGTAATCTGCAATTCTACCAGCCGCAGAACAGACGGAATTTTTAGCTTTCCCTTTTAGTCCCTCCGCACTGAGAAACCGGTGAATTATTTCCTTAAAGCATTAAGGAGGCTCCTGACACCCTCTGCAAGGGATCGGGGGCTGCGAGGCTGGCCTGGGGGGGAGGATGGAGATCCTGAGGGGAGAACTTGCGACCTTGACGGGAAAATGAGAACCTGAGGGGAGAGCTGAGATCCTGAGGGAAAATTGGGACCGTGAGGGGACGGCAGCAACCCTGAGGGGAAAATTGGGACCGTGAGGGGATGGCAGCGACCCTGAGGG
>VXAX01001289.1:63801-77934 GCA_013399835.1 Leptocoma aspasia | reverse complement strand
CTGCCACCGCCATGGCGCCCGCGCCGCGCCCCTTCCGCCGCGCCGCTACCACCGCCCGCGGGGGGGACGGCCGGGGGAGGAGCCGGGCGGGACCGGGCGGAGCGCGGGCTCGGACCCGGCTGGATGCGCTGTTCCCCCTCCCCGCTGCGGGGCGGATGGTGCGGCCCGGCCGGCGCGTCCCGTTGCCGGGTGCGGCGGTGCCGCCATGGGGGGGACGGCCGGGGGAGGAGCCGGGCGGGACCGGGCGGAGCGCGGGCTCGGACCCGGCTGGATGCGCTGTTCCCCCTCCCCGCTGCGGGGCGGATGGTGCGGCCCGGCCGGCGCGTCCCGTTGCCGGGTGCGGCGGGGCCGCCATGGNTCCCCGGGTCATCCCTCGGCTGAGGCGCGGCGCGCCCGATGCTGCTGAGGGGACGGGGGGTGCGCGGGGGTTCGGCCCTGCCTGAGGGGCAGCGGCTGGGGCGTGTCAGAGCAGGGCTTGGGCTGTGAATTCTGCGGGCTTTGAGACCTCGGAGGTGTTCAGTTAACGTAAATACACGGTTTTGACATGGGCTGGTGTGTCTCCTCACAGGCTGCCTGGAGNAAACTGGGACCCTGAGAGGAAAACTGGGACCGGAGGGGACGGCAGCAACCCTGAGGGGAAAATTGGGACCGTGAGGGGATGGCAGCAACCCTGAGGGGAAAACTGGGACCCTGAGAGGAAAACTGGGACCGGAGGGGACGGCAGCAACCCTGAGGGGAAAATTGGGACCGTGAGGGGATGGCAGCAACCCTGAGGGGAAAACTGGGACCCTGAGAGGAAAACTGGGACCGGAGGGGACGGCAGCAACCCTGAGGGGAAAATTGGGACCGTGAGGGGATGGCAGCAACCCTGAGGGGAAAACTGGGACCCTGAGAGGAAAACTGGGACCGGAGGGGACGGCAGCAACCCTGAGGGGAAAATTGGGACCGTGAGGGGATGGCAGCAACCCTGAGGGGAAAACTGGGACCCTGAGAGGAAAACTGGGACCGGAGGGGACGGCAGCAACCCTGAGGGGAAAATTGGGACCGTGAGGGGATGGCAGCAACCCTGAGGGGAAAACTGGGACCCTGAGAGGAAAACTGGGACCGGAGGGGACGGCAGCAACCCTGAGGGGAAAATTGGGACCGTGAGGGGATGGCAGCAACCCTGAGGGGAAAACTGGGACCCTGAGAGGAAAACTGGGACCGGAGGGGACGGCAGCAACCCTGAGGGGAAAATTGGGACCGTGAGGGGATGGCAGCAACCCTGAGGGGAAAACTGGGACCCTGAGAGGAAAACTGGGACCGGAGGGGACGGCAGCAACCCTGAGGGGAAAATTGGGACCGTGAGGGGATGGCAGCAACCCTGAGGGGAAAACTGGGACCCTGAGAGGAAAACTGGGACCGGAGGGGACGGCAGCAACCCTGAGGGGAAAATTGGGACCGTGAGGGGATGGCAGCAACCCTGAGGGGAAAACTGGGACCCTGAGAGGAAAACTGGGACCGGAGGGGACGGCAGCAACCCTGAGGGGAAAATTGGGACCGTGAGGGGATGGCAGCAACCCTGAGGGGAAAACTGGGACCCTGAGAGGAAAACTGGGACCGGAGGGGACGGCAGCAACCCTGAGGGGAAAATTGGGACCGTGAGGGGATGGCAGCAACCCTGAGGGGAAAACTGGGACCCTGAGAGGAAAACTGGGACCGGAGGGGACGGCAGCAACCCTGAGGGGAAAATTGGGACCGTGAGGGGATGGCAGCAACCCTGAGGGGAAAACTGGGACCCTGAGAGGAAAACTGGGACCGGAGGGGACGGCAGCAACCCTGAGGGGAAAATTGGGACCGTGAGGGGATGGCAGCAACCCTGAGGGGAAAACTGGGACCCTGAGAGGAAAACTGGGACCGGAGGGGACGGCAGCAACCCTGAGGGGAAAATTGGGACCGTGAGGGGATGGCAGCGACCCTGAGGGGAAAACTGGGACGGGGAGGGGATGGCAGCGACCCTGAAGGGAAAATTGAGACCGTGAGGGGATGGCAGCGACCCTGAGGGGAAACCTGCGATTCTGAGGGGAAAACAGCCCCCCTGAGAGCCGGGGNGCCCGGCCGGCGCGTCCCGTTGCCGGGTGCGGCGGTGCCGCCATGGCCGCGGCCGGAGCGGGACCGGGTGGGTTCGGACAGCGCCGGGGACCGGCATCTCGTGCCCCGGCAGAGCAGCCGGGACACCCCGGGTCATCCCTCGGCTCCCCGGGTCATCCCTCAGCTCCCCGGGTCATCCCTCGGCTGAGGCGCGGCGCGCCCGATGCTGCTGAGGGGACGGGGGGTGCGCGGGGGTTCGGCCCTGCCTGAGGGGCAGCGGCTGGGGCGTGTCAGAGCAGGGCTTGGGCTGTGAATTCTGCGGGCTTTGAGACCTCGGAGGTGTTCAGTTAACGTAAATACACGGTTTTGACATGGGCTGGTGTGTCTCCTCACAGGCTGCCTGGAGTGTGTAGCTCTCGTTAAGGTTTTTGAGGTCCCTGCCCCTGCCTGTGACACGCGTGTGAGATGTGTGAGGAGAAATCATTCCTTCAGAGGAGAATCTCAGTCCTGAAGTTCATTGTCACTGCTTTGTGAGGTTTGTTTTAAAATTGAGTTTTTCCAGCCTTTCTACAATCAATGAGTTTAAGTAATTGGCTTTGTACTCTCTTATTTATAATAGTACAGAAGTATGGGGAGTCACATGGATTTTTTTTTCTGTATTTAGGAATAATTTAGTTTGAATTAAACCCTACCTAACCCCATGGGGTTTCGTTACAGGTGTGATTTTTGTCCTAACTTGCTTTTTAGGTTCAAGAAGACCTTCAGAAGCTTAAAATGGAAAAAACCAACTTGAAAGGAAATGCAGAAGCTGTGGATATTTGTGACCTCAGAAAAACAACTGAAAGGACTGAACTTGGGCTGAGAGTAAGTAAAATAGAGCAGATCCAGAAAATTATTCAGTTTAAATCTGTGTTAATAATTCACTTGGGCCATTTATTTATTGTCTTACAAGATCCCTTTCCAGTCAGCAACTGATGAGATTACTCAGACATTACAGTTCAGAATGATGGCTCCCTTTTTTGGGTCATCAGAATTAACTGATCTTGTGCCCATCAGCCAAAATGAGATTTTTAGTCCGACAGAGGCACAAAGTTTATCAAGTTTTCAGTCCAGCAAAGGCCTGGATTGGTTAATGAACCGAGTTAAATAAAATTAATATCCCTTATGTCTTTGTAATAGGCTGAACATAATTTTTTCCCTCTAACAGAGGCACGCTGAAAATTATTTAAATGTTATAAATGGCCAAGAGTTAACTCTTTCTTCAGCTGGTAATAAAGAAGCAAATTCCAAAGAGCCCCCTAAGTGGTAAGTGAAACAGATTTATTGCAGCAAGACACAAAAACTGAGGTGACATAATCATGTAAAGCAAATGGGAGTATTGACCTAGAAAAAGTTAGTCATTTCCTATTTTGATTTTAAGTTAAAAAAAAATGCAAACACAATTCTAGGTGGATCCAGCAGTGCTCTGCTAACTCCTGTGATTTTACTTTTGCTAAATGCAAATTTAAATGAAAATACAGTCATTTTGCTAGAACTGGATGAAAGCAGAGTGGGTTTAACAGGTAAAATCCAAGTCATTTTTAGGAACCTCACTGCCTGTTTCTCTCTCAACCAGGAATGTTCCTTTTGGTGCCTGCTGGGAGCAGCTGGTTTTGCCACGAGTTGAGCCCGTGACTGTCCAGAGGTGCAGCAAATCAGCCCCACGTGTGTGCCAGGGCTCTCAGGTCTGAAATCACACCCTGATTCTCCTGCCAGAGCCCACATTCAATGAGTGTTTGGTGTCTTGTGCATCCCATAATGCTCTGACTGGATTCAGGGTTTGATAACACCCCATGACTGAAAGTGTTAGAGAGTCCTCAGCAGAAGGAGCAGCTGAGGCAGGAACCTTTTCCCAGCCCAGGGTAACATTTAATTTGGGAAAGATTCCAGTATCATCCATGCAGGTGTGGAATTGGCACTTCCCACTCATCCAAGCTGACAAAGCCACTTTTATCAGGCATTTTTTTTCTATTAACAATTCTAATTCTTGCTATCTTGTGTGGCACTTTTTCCCCCTGCATTGATCATTTCCCTGTCAGCCTGAGTGAGGAGTTTGCATGGGGAATCATCTCCTGTTTTAATTGAAAGGTGCTCAATTCCTCCCAATTCTATTTTTTTAATAGCACCAGCAGTTTCCTCCCTGCATAACGGTGTGTTATAGTAATAAAATAAATACCACAAAAGCACTGATGAGGTGAAAATTGAACTTTCTGTCTCTGTGCAGCCATGTGGGTAAAAGAGTAATTGGCTTGGATAATAACTTGTGTTCTTACAACCCCAAATCTAAATGAGCATCTCATTGATACATCTGCTTGTAACTACCATCAAAAGAAGAGAGAATATATAGTGCAGATAAATACATGAAACCATTTTTAGTGCTTTCACAAAGTAACACAGTAGTTCAAGTACACATCTAATGATTCTTGAACTTTTTATGGCATATTTTATTTGTAAGAATTGGAATTTTCCTGGATTTATTTTTACGTTTATACAAAAGAATGTGCACCAAAATATTTTCAACTTAAGAAACTTCTACTGTAATAAAAACATAAGGCATCCCTCTGGGTTTTACAGGTATGATTTAGGTATTTCTTATAACAAGAAGAAACTTGTAAAGTCTTTTTCTGTCCACTGGGATTTAAATCATCATGATTTTTATTAGCAGTATAGTCGAACTCATTCCACACAGATCACAGAGTGCATTAAGAACCATGTTTTCTGATTACTAGCAGGGTTTTTTAATTCCTCATTTACTAATAATCAAGTTCTGCGCCTGCATTGATGTGTCTATTTGGATAATAGTTGCAGTCCTTACAAAGTTTTCCATCTAAACAAAAGCACTTAGTTTTTTGCCCAGTTCTGTGTGGAGTCAAATAATATCAATTTTTTATCATCATTTTGCAAATTTACAACATGTTAGCCAGTTTCTGCCTCTAAACACTTCAGCCCCAGTACAGTTATTTTAAGATTATCCCTATCCTATATTTCAGCAGCAGGTGGAAATGGATTTTAAAGTTATGCTTGACCCAGAGAACATGGATAATAAAGCTGATTTAAAACATCCCAACGATGAGACCAGGCTGCCACTTATAACTAAGAAAAAATCTGCTCCTGTAAGTAACTTTTATTATTTTATCGGTTTATTAGATGCATTGCTTTGCACTATTACAGTTAATATTTTTATCAGTCCTAAATAAAATATTTACATGAAAGTAATTTCCTCATAATTTCCTGCTTTTTGACATGGGTATTTAAAGATCAATGAGTGGTAATACTGGGGAAGAGAAATCTGGAATGTAACAGGTTTATGTCCCAAGATCCCAATCCAGCAAAAATATGAATATACATGGGATGTGCATGGTCAGTAATGTCAGGAAAATCAGGCAGAGGAGATAAACTGGAGCTTGGGGACTTCTTGATGTGACCCAGGAAGAATTAAAAGCCCATTCTTCTGTCTGCTCTGGGAATGTTCAAATTGTGCAAGATGAAGTTTGGATTTTTCCAAATTTCCCTCCTGCAACTGCAATTTTGGTTCTGCTGCCAATTCTGCAATTGTTCTGCAGCAGTTGAACGTGAAGATGATATTTTTAGCAAAGAATGCTTTCAAAAAAATCCCAAAAAAGAGTAGGCACAGCCATCCCTCCAAAAAATCAATTATGTTCACAAATATAGCACAGCACTGTGTTCCACACAGCCAATGGCCTCACATGGGGATGCTCTTCTGAAATTTAATTTATGTGACAGAAGCATCCTGCAGCAAGCCCAGTGCTCTAGGAGAGATTCTGGGGTCTTTGGTTTTAAACAACATAAAGAGAATCTGTGAATGGCACAGTTGTGAGCTGCCACTTATAAAAAATGATTTTTGGAATGCTGTTGCCCAGACTAAGAGGTGATTTGTCTAACCCTGTGATAATAGAGTTAATTAGAAAAAAGCATCATGGCTAATAGCTTTTTAGAACCACTCTAAAACACTCACAGAGAGGAATATTATCTGACTGCAGAGAGCCATGTGTTTTACCACTCTCCCTGAAACATGCACTGAGCACAGCAAACTTATTGGGGCATTTAAATTACAAGCATTTAATGTGAATTACTCAGGCTCCCAGATACATATTTACAGTGCTGAGGATCTGACAGGCTTAAAAAACAAGCAGGTTTTTCCTCTCTAATTTATTCTCTTCCGAGTTTTCGAATCTTAGGGCACAATGTGTGGTTTGGGATGTTCTGCCTTGGCTGGCTGTAAAATTTTTGCAGTTGGTATTTGCTGAGATGTGTTTGTTGTTAAAGGTGGTGTCTACCAGCACTTAAAGGAGGGATTTTATATGATCTATATGACTATACATGATATATATGATTATTAGTAGTAAGGCCAATGAATCTGCGTGCAGCTTCAGGTCTGAAATGACGTTAATTTGGATAAAATTTAGATTAAAGTCGCTGCGGGGATGGGCGGCGGGCCGGCAGGGGGCGCTGTCCGTACGCGCACGTCCCTCAGGTGTCCGCGGGGTCAAGGAGCGGCTCCCCAAAAAAATCCCTGGGAAAATCGCCCTCACCCGAGTAAATTAAAATCAAATTAAAAACTAATTGCTTGTCTCGCGCCATTCCGGCGCGTTCCAGGAGTTTTCAGCGAGGGCTGGGCGGTTGAAAACGTGGTGAGGTTAAAAAGTCGGGGTTTGAGGTGACCTGAGGGGTCAAGCACAAATCTACCTGGACTTTTTATTATCCTGCCATTCCAGTACTTGGAAAAATTATTAGTCAGGATTTCATTGTTTCACCAAAAATGATGTCTTTTCTTGCTCTTTTGGTATTATGAAGTTGCTGATGCTGGATTTTATCATAGAAACTAAGAACAATTAACTGTTGCCCTTTTGGACCTTTTTGGGTCTAATAATAATGCTTCATCCTCTGCTAAGTTCTGTAGTTATTTTAAAATGAGGGCTGTAATTCTGTTTGAAACACACACTGGGCATCACATTCTTTTGCAGCCTCTATCTGGGTAAGAGATGAAAAATGATGAGTGGATAATTATTAAATATGTATACTTCCCATGGAGTATCCAGCCAAAGGAACAGTAATCTGAATTGCAGCAAAAATAATTCTGATGCACTGCTGCAATGTAGAAAAGATTCACAGCTCTACCTTCAGTTTTCATAGGGCTGCTGTTCTGTTATAGAATTATACTGGCACTTTTGGGTCCTTGTTTTCTTATAAATGTATATTATACTGTAAACTTAGGAACCTTTTCATTTATTCATGAGGTAGAATTTAATATGGTGATGATTTCTAGCCTTTATGAGTTGCATCTTATCTAGTGTGCCTCTAATGGTGATGGCAGTGATTCTGGGGCTTTTTTTAAGCTCACTTGTTTGAGCACAACCATTCTAATCATATCTTCAATTATTCATTCTTTATTCAGCATTTGCATGCTGCTAATCGTTAACGCTTATCCCTGAAAGTGTATTTATTTTCAAAATTATAAAGCAAGGCAGGACAATTCCTTTCATTTCAAGTGACTGGAAGAAGTTGTAGAAGAAAACCAGGTCTTTTGATGCCCCAAACCTGATTGTGTTTTAAACCCAGGCATGTGGCTCTAATTACAGCCAAAGCAGAGTTTGGCAGTGGTGGCAGGATGAGACTTAAACAAATTGATGTCATGCTACAGTAAATCAAAAGAAGCTCCTTGTATTTGTATTGCAGTGTGTAATCATAATAAGCAGCACGGTGATTGAATAAAATCCTCTTGTCACTAAAAATAAAAAGGAAATAATTGGTGAGAGAGAGCTAACAGATGAGTGCAGTCTCAGCATCCTCTCAACCTGGAAATGGGAATGTGAAGGTCACCCCCATCTCTTCTGACAAACGCAGAACGTTTTGTTGGTAAACAAATTAATCTTTTGAAAGGTCACCATTTGTTTTAAGTTTTTATCCAGTTCTTGTCATCTGGAATTGGAGATGGAGTGTCATTTTGCAAGGCAGGGGTGCAGCCAGAGCTGCTGAAGCTGTTTGTGTGCATCTCAGCATTGCCTGACAAAACTCCCTGCCTGATTGGGATGCCATGGGCTGCTGGTTTGCAGCTGGCTCCGGACAGGAAAGGAGGCTCATCCCTGAATTCCAATCAGTAGATCCTACAAATCCTGCCTGGTGTAAGCTGGCCCTCTGCCCACCAGTAAAACATCTTGTGGTTCAAGGCAGCAATTATCTCCCTCACTCCCTTCTGTGCTGCTGCTGGTGCCTGTTTCAAAAAGCAGATGTGGGATTCACCACAGTTCTCCCTTTATTCTCTTTCACACCTGTTAGGGAGGAATTCTGATGGATCTGGATTTCTGGGAGAGCTAGAGAGCAGTAGGTCAGGAAAGGGGCAAAGCTTGATTTTTCCAAATATGTGGAAAATTGACAGTTCAGAGCCATCTCTGGTTACTTCAAGAGCTTAGAGAAGGTAAGAATAACAAAAGATCTGTTGTTAAAGATGCAATTCCAGATTTTTCCAATTAAACTTGCCTTCTCCAAGCCTTTTCCTGACAGTCTCTTGAACATACTGAAAAGTGACCTTAGTTCCATTGATTTTATTTTGCTGTGCTTCCTCTTTCCCTTTATAGGGGGGAGTGCTGGGTCCATCAAATCCTGACAGGAACTTCTTAACAACAAATATGACAGTTTGGAGAAGATAGATGGAATGATAAATTAATGTGTGTTATCCTTTTTTCCCCATCGCTGTCAAATCCTCAGATTTTCTGAGATTTATTTACCAAATCTAATCTCTCTATCCCTGGTTTGGTACCCAATACTGATATTTTAAATTTAATTCCAGTCATATTTATATTAAATATTACTCATATTAAATACCAGTCTCTGTTTTTCACTGGAGGAAAAATACTTACAAAGATATTTGCCAAAAAACAACAACAAAAAAGATGTTCTAGTTAAATATTGCTAGGTAAAAAGAAAACAAATAGAGAACTAATCAGAAAAATCCCTGTGGTGTTCCAACAAGTGCCCTATTTAAAATGAAGCAAAAAGAAAAAATAAAGTGGGAGAGGTTTATCCACAGGAGAAAAACACTTTAGAAAGGGTAATAGAATTGTTTTTCTTGTGTCCCAGGTTAATTACACTCAGAAGCACTTGAAATGAAAAAATAGTTTTTTAGCACACTCCAAGCATATTTTAAGGCAAGTCAGCCTTGGTCTGCCCTGCAATTTAAGAGCTCTCTTCCAGCCCTGCAAAACTGAATTTTAGAAGTGCTCATGATGAAGCAGTGATGTTAAAAGTAAACCTTTCTCTTGCAGTACTTAATATTATTTTTGAGGTCTTACTTTAATTGTGTTGGCCTAATTTTAGTAACAATAACTCCCAAAATGGAAGCAGTTTGGCAGTTTTGCTTTGGTATCTCCATGAGTTCTTCAGGAGGGAGCCAATGCAGCAATCAGGGTGCTGGAAGAACGGGGAAAGGGGGAGGGATTGGGTGGAATTTTCCTGGGGAGCTGTTTTGGATCAGCTCTGTGGTCCCACTGTGTTGCCTGTCCTACTGAATGGTGGCACTGGGCAGTGTAAATGAGAGATTAAATTACATTTCTGATGCATCACTCCTTGTCTTAACATTACACCGGCCATGGACTTTGTAGAAATTAAAGGATACAGCAAAAAATAATTAAATATCTATCTCCAATTATAAAAAATTTTAAAAACCCAAGCCTCCAGGCTGCTTTTGAACTCTCACACTCCACTTGAACTGGTTTTCCTTGTAGCTTATTACATCTCTATGAACACAATGAAAATAAGTATATTTCATGTGCTGTTTATCATAATAAAACCTCATAACTGGGATTTAAATTAGGATAAAACTGACCAGGAGTAAAATCAGTGCTGCCTTATACCAGCAACAGTCTGGAAGAGGAATCACTGTTTAATTCAATTTCTTGCCTTTTGTATGTTCTTGTTGTTGTCTCACCAAACTGCTGGGGCTGAGGGTGAGCAGGAAAATGTGGTTTTTAATTTCCTTTTCCCAGTATCAAGCCACTTAGATGGCAGCAGGCATAAAGTTAACATTTGTTCCATGGTTATTGCTGTTTCTTGGAACACCAGGGCATGAGGATTCATCCACCTCTATCCCTTAAAACAGAATGCTCCATAATGGCCATAACTAAAATGAGGATTTCTCTGAAAGGTTCTCTGTGATGATAAAAAGTACAGATTTTCTCTCCCTTAGCTCTTGTGGGCAGCGTTGTTAGACAAATTGGGAGGGAAGATTAGAATATTTAATTCTGATCTGTCTCACTTCCCTCTTGAGAGTTCTTTCATCTCCCTTTCTGGAAAGTTGCTGGGTGCTGTTATGCAATAATTAGGACACAACAGTGCTCCAAAATCCCAGTCATGGCCTGGATTGTACTAAAAGCTTGATAATCACTCATTAAAAGCTAATATTTAAAAGCATTTCTTTTTCCTTCTGGTTCCTTGCCTATGCATGCATTTTATATTTTTTAACACTGTTCTGTAAGGAAACACTATATTTACACTACTCTCCTTAAAACTGAGCAAACTTCCTGAGATTCCTTCATTAAATAGTACACAAGGCATCAATTAAATTTAATTAACTTCATTTTAAATTACTGAAGTAGCAACAGTAGACAATACTGTAGCATGTTCACAAGTAATAAAAGGAGTGGTGCACCGTTAAATCTTAATGAAACAGTCACAGCAGAAATTATATTTATTATTTATTGCTGCAGGAGTAGAGGAGGGTCTGTAAATCCCAGATTTCCCTGTGTTAAAGGAGGTTCTGTCTCTTCCCAGGTGTGCAGGCAGAAAACAGGGAAAGGTCCCACAGTCACCAACCCTTGGGCTTTGCCTGCCTTTCACTCCCTGGCTTCTCCCTTACCCCTGGTAGAAGAAGACACCCCGAAAGGTGAGTCCCAGAGGCCCCCTGGGTGCTGCTGGGCTGCTGTTTGCAGCAGATATTTGAGAAATTAATTTCCTGCCTCCTCCAGACTTCCAAGAATTGTGATTTCAAGCATTGCAGAGGGTAGGGATGGACTTGAGGCTGCTTGCTGCAGGTGTGGGGTGGTGGAGGGTGTGAAGTGTGTCTGCTGAGCATCACCCTGGGCCAGTTCTTGGAACTCCCAGGGCTCAGCTGCTGCTGCAAAGAAGAATTGTGTGTGTGGTGGAGGTGCTTGTATAAATACCAGTCAAACTATCATGATTAACAGCTGGTTATTAATGGTTCAGTCTTAACTAAGCTTGGACTGTTTTAGCAATCAGTTTATAGTCATAATTACATGATTATGTTGTGCTTTACAAGAGTTGATTCTCATCTCTTCTGCATATTAAATTGCATTGTACAAGCATATAATTATGGATATACAACCATATTTCAGAATTAGCACTGGTGCAATATCTTACATGTATTTGTCAATTTTTATAGGCACGGCTCACCTTCCTTCAAGGTGAAATATTGACTACTGAAAGATAGGAATCCTTCAATTAAAGGAAACTGCTGCTTTTGTAGTGTTGATGCAGAACTTAGGTCTGCCTTTGCTTCATTCTTTTTTTGTTGCCAACAATTCCTTTTCATTCCTAGCTGGAATTGTTCAGGAGTCTCATCTTCTTGTAGGTGCCCTGAGCCTCAGTGGCCAAAGGCTCATCCTTCCAGCAGCAAGGAGAGCTCTGCCAGCCCCTCCTGTCGTGTCCAGAGCAGCACCTTTCCCTGAACTCCCCAGGCAGCACAAGGAATCAGCTCTAGGTGAGTACAGAGCATTGGTAACAACCTTCAGCTGCATCTCCAGCTTCACTCTCAGGTTTTATCTCCCAAGGAAAGAGCTCTGTGATGAGCACTGACCAAATTCTGCAGGGCATAAAGCACAGGAAAATCTTGTGTTTTGCAGCTGGGTAGGAGTCAGATTTCTTCATCCCTGGGAGGGTTTGGTTCCTGTTGGTTTCTGGGCTCTTCCTGGGTTCCTACCTGTGCACTGCAAATTTTAAGCACCCAGATCTGGAGCTCTGCCCAGTGTTAAGCCAGTGGTGCTGGAAATCATGACTGCCACCAGCTGATCAGGCCTCTGTTTGCCATGGGATTAAATGAATAACTGATAATAAGTAAATGAAACCAGCAATCCACGTTTTATTTGTACAGGAGAGATGAGTAGCAGGCTGGACCCTGAGAACACAGACACCATCACCTTCCCAAAGCCAAAGGAAGTAATTTATGGCAAATATTTCTCTAGTAAAGGAAGCATTGCACCACTCCCATCCAGCAATTCCATGGTTTCAACAAGGAAATCAAAGCCAGAGTGGAGGTATCCAGCTCAGCAGTTGGAATCTGAGGTGCACATTCCCTCTCAGACACAGGTATTTGATGGAATGAATCACTCAGTGAGCATAATGAGGTTTTTATTCATATTTTTAATACTGTCTTCACCAGAGCTGGTTTAGGAAGTGGCTGTAAATCACAGGAGGGTTTGAACCACATCCAATAAAATAGTACATGTTGAAATAAAAGAACAAATACTTGGTGTATTCCCAATTTCTGCTCTTTCAAGTCTTCTACCTAAATTTGTCTGTTGTTTTTTTTTTATCACAGAATCTTAGAAAATTAGTTTAGAAAGGATGTTAGGAGGTTATCCAGACCTCCAGGCAGAATTACCTATACCTATAATATTGCAGACAGCTGTTTTTCTAACCTGTTCTGAAAACTTTGGGTGATAGCAACTCCACAGCCTCCCTGGGCCATCTGTTCCAGTGCTTAACTAACTATCTTTACTGTTATAAAAGAGTTTTTGAATGTTTCATCTCCATTTCCCTCACTGCAGTTAAGCAAATGTGGTGTTTCCCTTTATATTTACAGAAAACTCTGGGGCACTTTGACCTTGACTGCTCAGTGCCTGCTCTTTGTCCTTGATCCCCATGGAAAAGGGACATTTCCTTCTTTTATGGATAATTATTGTGTTCTGTGACAAACTCTCTGGAGTTTTGCTTCATCTTTCCAGACTTTTTGACTTTTGTGCTGTTGAGGAGATGTGAAAATGAAAGAGAAAGTAAACTTGAGAAACAGAAATCATGGAATGGCTTGGGGTGGAAAGGACCTTAAAGCTCAGGGACACCTTGCACCATCCCAGGCTGCTCCAAGCCCTGTCCAGCCTGGCCTTGGACACTTCCAGGGATCCAGGGGCAGCCCCAGCTTCTCTGGGAACCTAACCCAGGGCCTCCCTACCCTCAAGGGAACAATGCCTTCCCAATATCCCATCTGACCCTGCCCCCTGGCAGTGGGAGCCATTCCCTCTGTCCCTGCACTCCAGAGCCTTGTAATGCCCTCTCTCCATCTGTCTCACTATCAATGAGATGTTGAAATAAATAAAAGTAATTACCTAAAAATAGTATGAGTGTAGTGCCCTTAGATTGAAAATCAGAGCTAATGAGTTGCTGGCTGAAGTTGCCAGGAATTAGGGAGTGCTGGAATGTTTCTGTTCCAAGCTTTACCCCATTTGCATTTTTATGGCAGGATGTTTCCCATTCTCCTGGGAAAGGTGGAGGCAGTCTCAGTGGAACAATGCCACTGCAGTTATTTCTGCTTTTAGTCCAGTGAATCAGTGCCAAGTTTAATTTTTATATTTGGTAAATCAAGCATTCCCTGGTGCAATTGATGTCTTTCTTTAAAATTGCTCCTAGTTTTGCATGACCTCAGAGGTTTTTGTGTGGCAGTGGGGTTTGATGATAGAGCTGGGCAGGATTTGTGGCTCTGGTGAGGACAGAACCAGGATCAGTGTATTTCAGATTCACAAATCCCCTCAGTTAAGTCAGAAAAAATAACAAAAAAAGTGCATTTTGACCCCTCATTTACAGCACCATCTGTGGCTCTTCTCTTCCTGCAGCCACCACAAACAGCTCAGCCCTTCCAGGATCCCTGCTTGGACTGGGATATTGCTGTTCACCAGAAAGCTCCAGATTTTCTGGCACTCCAACACCCCCATTATTCCTCTTGTGGGGGGAGCATTGTGGGGTTTTTGGAACCCACAGAAAATCTCCTCAAAGGCCATG
>VXAX01001289.1:11301-61301 GCA_013399835.1 Leptocoma aspasia | reverse complement strand
AAAAAAGTAAGAAAGATAATTTGAGTGCAGGTGTTTTTTTAGAAAATTAGAAAACCTATTTGAGAAGGTTAAAATACTAAAAAATATTAATTATTCCCTTTAAAAGAGGGATTTGAAAGTGCTGTTTGGAAAAGTTATTACTGCTTGTTTTTATGAAATGCAGCTATATCTGGATATTTCCAGTATTCCATAGGGATTTTACATTGATTACATAATTATAAGCTTATTAAAATGTAATGGAAATATTTGGGGTTTTTTTCTTTTGAAATGTTAAGATTTAGACTGATTTTGAAAAAGAGCAACAAAAAATTATTAACACTGAGCAATTTTGGTTTGATCTAATTTTAAGAACAGCTGATATTTAAAATTTTAAAAGGTGAAAACATAAAATCCCTACACTGAAATACTTTAATATCTGACAATAAAAATTTTGTATGTTGAATTATTCTGCTCCTGCACATTTGATATTTTAAAATAAAGAATTCTTGAAGTAGACTTGGAGGAAGCTGGAAGATTTAAATAACAAACATTTGGCTCAGTCAAAAAGTACTAAATATGCAAAATGGCAGCCGATTTCAGCAGTAGTTTTATTTTTTACTGCCTTTTGCAACCATAAAAAAATTTAAGCTACAAAACCTGGGACAGAGAGATAAACAAGAAGACACCAAAGTTTGATGATACTCAGTGATTTCTCTGTTCAGTTTTGTAAATCAGAAATAAAACCTGAAATTCTCTGCTCAGTGTCCTTGATTTCAGCCTTTGGGACAAATCAGAGTCTGATTTTTCTTCCCTTGCAGGTGGAATTCCAAGAAATGCTGATAGAGCCAGGAGGGTGAATTTCTCATTTCACAACAGTTTCAGATTGATGTCAAATTTCTGGAAATAATCCAGGAAAAGGGATGGTGAAGGGCTTAAATTGTACTGCTGGGAGGAGCAAATGGTTCCATTTATTTCACCCAAACAAAAACTTGGAATTTCTAGGATAGCTAAAAAAACCAAAGTAGATTCCAGTGTTTAAGGATTGTTGTCAGGCAGAGCGAGGAGAAATTAATTGGAACCTTTAAATCAGATTTACTGCCACAAATGTGTGCTAAATACAGAGAGAAAAACTCAGTTTTATTTACAAAACCTTGGGTTTTATTTCCCAGAGCTGTCCCAGGTCCTGGGGAGCACAAGGTGAGGGATCCCAGCTCGTTTTCCTCCTTCCCCTTCAGGTCCTGCCCCATGAACCTCTGTGTCCTGTCCCCCTCTCTGCTGCTCCTTTGCTCCAAGGAGCCTGTGAGGATTCTTTGCTGGGAGAAGCCACTTGGAGAGAAGCAGAATTTATTAAGGAAATGTCAATTAAAGGGTGTTAGGTCATCGCTGAGGTTGAAAGAGGGATGAATTAATTCTTCTTATTTTAGCACTTGTGGTGCCTTTCTGCACTTTGGAGTAATAAATGCAAAACCCAATCCCATTCCCAAGTGTTCCTTTGTCCACATCCCAAATTCCAGCCACCATTTGGAATTTCTTACCCAGACTGGAGGCTGGATCAGGAGCCAGAACTGATGGCACAGGTGCACTGGAACGTGCAGGCTGTGATCACAGTATATTCAATAAATTCAATATATTGAATTTATTTAGCCTGGGTTTTGTTTAAACTAGAAGAAAAGGAATATTAACCCTTCAGTCAGCTTTATCAGGTGTCCAGCCTTGGAGTATGGAATGTTCAAGGTGGATCAGGAGCAATGTGGTTCATCCTGTGCAGTGGGAGGGCAAGGATTCCCCAGCAGTGAACATTCCTCATTAAATCTAATGGGGTCATGCCAGTGGAAGTTAATACATTGTGACTGAATATGTTTTATTAACCTCCCTGTGAAAAGTACAGTGCTACAGTGCTGACATGGATCTGCAGAGCCAGAGCAAAATGCAAATTTTAACTTCTTTAATTGCCACTTTCTTATTCCTTTCAAATAATTCCTGGTTTTCCAAGTGATACTTGCATGTAATTTTTTGGCCCAGTTCTTAAAGCCCAATGTTTTCAAGAGGAGAGTTCAAGGTAAGGAAATCTGAGGCTGGCATTTAAATGGTTTGAAAATATTAGGAAATATTTTTAGGGCCTTAAAATTGGGTGAGAGAACAAAATGAAGCCTTGAGACTAAAGTTTAAATACTCAGAGCAAGCTTTTTTCTAATTACTGTAGCTTAATACTAGAGGAGTAAAAAAAAAATAAAATCAATATATTTTACTTAGATGAGTTCTCCAAGTGCCTGGTACAACTGTGCTGACTGTAATATGTACGGTAAGAAATGACCAAAAATTAAACTGGTAATTTTAATTTCTCTGTATTTTCTCATGTTCTGTGTGCAAAGTGCCATTTTCACAGCACCTCAGAATGCTGATCACTTGTAATAATTGTCTTTGTAATTAGCCTGAAATATCCACTTTGCTGTTTTCTACATGAAAGCACTGAAATAACTGAGCAGATTTTAGCCAAATTAAATGGAATGGAAGTTTCTGAATGAGAGTTTCTGATGATTTTCCATGTGCAGATATATGGAAATGTAAGGATCTCATTCCTGGATCAGTGAAGTTTTTATGCCAAACACTGAATATTGGGATTAATCCTGATGGATTAAACAATTAATATCCCTGGTGGTAAGTGCCAGTGGAATTTGCACAGACACCACAATTCCTTTCCAGTTACACCAACTTGAAAATTACAGCCTTAAAAATTATAGTTACAGTGCTGCTGTCATTTCCTGCAGTCTTTTTGAAGGTGAGCATGGAATCAGCTGGAATTGTGACCTGCAAAGAGATAATCCAGGCTCAGACAGGCTGTCACTCACCTTTCCTCTGCAACAAAGTGAGCAGGTAGCACTGAGACATCTCCTTAATGAAGTGCCTTTGGTGCCTTTTATCTGTGTGAAGGACAAAATTACCAGGATTCTTGCTTAATGATGGTGTCATTTTTTTTTCTCCCCCCAGTGTTTACCAAAACAAACAAACAAAAAAATATCCAGCAACATGAAAGACAAAACGGTCTGCATGGTTAAATTAGAAAACTGTGTAGGGCTGTAATATTCAGGTGTGTATTTAAAATGACAGAAAAACGTGAAGTTACATCAGTAATAAAAGTAAATTCAGCAAAATGCTGCAATGAGTGCTGTGAGATTTGAAATAGGGGCTTTTTCCAGCTTTTTTGAATCCAGAAATCTGATTTTTTTTTTTCCAAATCTGTGCATGGGGTTTTCTGCCTGCAGTTTGAGGGGGGCTTTCCCTGTTTTCCAGGATATTCCCAACACATCCGTGAGCACATCCCTGATCTTGCTCTCCAGCAGAACCTGCAGATGGGGAGGCTCTGTGACATCCTGGGTATGTGATCAGCTCCTGCTTTTTGATTATTTCCCCCAGCTGGCAGTGAAAGAAAACAACACAAGGACTTTTTTTTTTTATTAATATTAAATATAGAGCACAGAGAAGCTGAGAAGGAATTGTGGCATTTCCTGGCCATGTTATCCATAAAAAAATCCTGCTGCTTCCTTGCACACCTCTGTGCTCAGGTAAAGCAGCCTCATCCTGTGACCTGCTGAGCACCACAAAGTGTTCAGTGCTCTACAAAATGAGTGATTCCTTCAGGCTCACACAGAAAGATGTGCTGCAAAAAATCCCTTATTTAAACCAATTTTTTTTTTCATTTAAATCAGCAAATGAGGCAGAAGGCATCTATTTAAAAGTTTTTTTTTTTCAACAGGCTTCTTTTAAGCAAAGCAGGGAATATTATATTATAATAACATTATAATATTATATTGGTCACTGCTAATATTATTTAGCAGTGACCAACTTCATTGGCTCCCTGGAATGACATATTTTACATGATTCATGTATATTTCAGGATCATGATTATTTTATAAATGCCATTTAGTAAGTTTGGAACAAAAATATATTAGATCCAGAAATTTACAGTTGCCTAAAATAATAATGTAATTGCCTTTATATATTATCTAGGCACTAATATTGGTTTTTTCCACTGTCCTGGGTATTTTTTTGTTTTTGTTTTAACATGGATTTTTTTGGCTCTTAAATGCTAGAAACTTAAAGAGGAAAAAGTCACACATTAAACAATTTTTTTTTTCTTATTTCTGAACATGGAAATTGGTTCTGCTGTAAGATAAACCACGAGGAAGATACAAACTAGTGACATATTAACTAAATTATGAACTGGATGGGGTGCTTTACCTGTGCCTGGCAGAGGAGCACTGAGATTTTCCATTTTGGTTTGGTTTTGCTTTGGAAAAGCAGAGGATTTCCTTGCTGGTTGTGACCTCCTGTGAGTTAAGCTGTCCCTGGAGGCCCACTGTGTCCTAAGGAGACTTTATCTCTCTTTACAGGGCAGTGCTACAGCAGTAAATGTGCTGCAGCTTTTTATTCCCCAAATTCACTTGAGTTGTCAGTTTTTCACTTGAGTATTGACTGCTGAATGGTGCTGAACTCTTCCATTAGTTATTTATATTAGTTTTTTAAAAGTTACCTGGTAAATAATTCTATAAAGACTCTGCTTGTGGGCTCTGTGGTACTTTAATGCCTCAGGTGAGTTCTGGCCTCACATTTTAAATGTGGATTATTTCCCTGCAGCTCTGGCAAAACAAAATCAAGCAATGGGATCTTTTATTCCTTTCCAACATTTGGCTCAGGGTTTCCTTATCCAGTCCTTGCTTTGCTGCAGTCATTCCATGGAGTAGCAGCTATCCCTGGCACTTGTGCACAATAAAACAATGAAAGGCTTCCCACTGATTTGGATCAAAATCTTGGAGTGCTCTTTGCCCACTGATGCTTCAAGGCCCATTAATTCATTAGCTCATCTATTACCATTAATATTTTAGCAGAACAGAGTGGTTAAAATCCTCCAAAACTGCCTGTATTACGGATTTTTCTTCTGTGTGGACACAGCCCTTCAGCCCAAGCTGTTTTCCATGAGGAAAAGCAGATTTCCACTCTGGCTGGAGTGGCTGCCCTGCACACTGCCGTGCCCAGCAATGGTTGTTATTAATGATACCCCACTGTGAGCTTTTGTGTGGGCAGCACAGGAGTGGGAACAGCCCATGGAAAATCCAGGCAGCGTAGAAAATTGCAATTTCCTCAGCTTTCTCAACTGAATGGCTCAGTTTTATAATTTACTGGCATTAATGGGATATATTTTTAAAGCAGTTCAATTCCCACTGATGTTAATGGGAGTTGGGCTCACAAATCCCCCTGCACCACTTCCCAAATCCTGCCCCCAATATGCTCTGCAGATTGAATCCCAGGAAGCAGCTCCTCCTTGGGGTTGCTGACCTGTCTTCAGAGAAATGCTGAAGCACAGCAAAAAGCCCTAAGATTTGGGAATGAAACCTCATTTTTCTTGATTTGCAGTGCTTTTTTAGGGCAGCTGTGAGGGCGGGCAGTGCTGCGGTTGCTGTTGGGAGTGCTGTACCTTTCTCCCAGCAGTGAACACTGTGCCCCTTTGTTTCAGATGCCAACGTGGACGTCATCTACATCTGCCCCCTTGCTCTGAGTGAGGAGTTACTGCAGTATTACCATAAACTCCTGGGTCTGCAGGCAGCTGTTAGATCTGGGAACCCCGAGGACATGGCTGACCTGCAGGACAGGTTCAAAATTCTCACCCCTGAAGCTATAAACAGCTTCCCTGTGAGTTTGTCTTCTAATTACTACAGCTTGAGGGATGCAGTAAAATTAAATTGGAAATTTTATAACTTGCAACGCTCTGGTACACATCAGTGAAATATTATTGCAAGTTTAAAGGCTTTACTGATTAGACTACTAGTTAGAGCATTGGAAATAAATATCCTGGTTTAGCTTTATAGACTTGCTTGAGATAGTCCTAGATTGGCTATTTGTAGGCTCTTGTCCCTTCTGATTCTGTGCTTGGGACTGGGAACTTGATAGATTTATATCTCTAAGCAAATCACAGCAATAAACCATTCTTATTACTCAAACTTTATCTTTGGCTAGCCCAGCATTCAATCACTCCTGTGCTTGCAGTGGCTCTTGCAACTAAATCCAGTGCAGAGCTCCTTAAAGAACAAGGCTTAAACAAAGTTAGGTAATAATACAGAAATCTGAGTTTCAAACAGATCAGAATAATAAATACATGAATATGAGCTCCAATAATACCAAAGACATAGTTCCAGAATAATAATTAATAATAGAGAAATATTTGTTCCAAACCTGTCAAGTCAGGTTTAAATCCATGTGCTAAAACATGTTCTAAGTAATGTACAGTGTGTTCAGTGTTTCTGGAAATGCTGCAGTGCAGTGGAGACTTTTCACAGGGAATAATAGTTTTATATTCTAAATATTAAACCTACAGTGTCTTGGCTGGGATTTGATTGTTATCAAACTTTGTGGCACATTTGGGGGTTTTGCTTGAAGCCCTGCTGCTGGTTTTGCTATTTTTTTCTTTTTAAGCTGCCCTTTGACAATCACAAGAGCTTTTTTTCTCTGGATGCTGGGTTATTTTTCCAATAATGACTCCCAACTATGAATTAATGCCAAAATCTGTCAGGAGAATTGGCAACATCAGATTTTAGGTGAACCAGGCTGAGGTAACCCATGGCTCTTTAGAGCCATGCACCTGTTAATGTGCCAAACCTACCTTGTTTTCATTAAACATGTGTTCTTTACCATATAATAATCAATATATTTAATGAATATATCCTCTCTGTGGAGGGGAATCTGCTCAGAACTGCTCCTGGTCATCCCTTGGCTTCAGTGACAATTTGGGCTGTGGAAGGGTTTGAGCTTTATAAGTTCTTTTAAAGGCTCTTTCTCCTGGTTTACTGAATAAAAAGCTTTTATTGCACCTAATGGATCAAAATTTATTCCAAATCAATGAAAGTGTGGCTTGAAGGCCACTTTAGAGGGCTCCTTTTAGCAATTCCAGAAGCACAAATCAGCCCTGCATGTTTTCCCAGCTATTTTGGTGGAACTGCATGGAAGGAAAATGTGTGGAAAAGGCACAGCTGGCCCTGATCCTGCACTTGAGGTGTGTCCCAGCTGGAGGCAGCTTTGCTCTCCTGGTGATCCTGATGCCAAGGTCAGATCTGGGATCTTGGGAAGCTGAAAACAAAACAAAAATCAACAGGTTTGAGAGGCAAGAACTTTGGTTAATCCCATATCCCTTGTTCCTGCTGGAATCCCTCAGTTCTGCTTTTTCCTGCTCTCCCTCCCACCTCCATACATCCTGGCAGCTCTAGCACTCTCAAAAAGCAGGAATGAAGCAGCTTTTACAGCCTGACCTCCTTAATTAACTGTAAAATCCATTATTGAGGGACACAAAGCAAATCTCCTCCCTACAGCCCCGCTGTGGCCCAGGCTGGGAACTGATGCTGTTCCCTGCCTGCAGGACTCTGGAACGGGGAGCTCCCTGCTTTTGGAGCAGTGCTCAGGTAAAGGGAATCCATGGATCAGGACTTGAAATGTCTTGGCTTTGAAAGTGATGCAAGGAAAAGGGCTCCAGCTAACTTGTTTGCTGTTCTTTTCATCCTTAAACTTCTGTAATTCTCCTTTTTTTTCTGCTGGAACTTTGGAGAGTGTCCCATTCCTGCTGCCCTTGCAGTGTGTGCAGCTCCTTTACAGAGAGATTTGGGCACTTTTTGGAGCTGTGTTTGGTGTGAGAAAGCACCAAGGGACTGACAGAAGGGGATTCCTTGTGTTCTTTTCCAGCAGCATCCTCCTTATCCAAGCAATGCAATCAGGATTTCTACTTCAGTCCCTGGCAATGAACATCCTGGCCTTGGAAGGAAAATATTCTGTATTTTTCAGTGCTGGAAATCCCTGGCAAATCCAGGCTTTACATTATGCTGAAAATACAGGGATGTTTTCCTGAGGCCTAAATGAGATGAAATCTCAATAGAAGATGATTTTCTCCTTGTTGGGATTATGATTTGTTCATGACAGTTTATTGCACTGGATTTCCCTTGTGCTGTTTCTCCATCCCTGTCTCATCCTCAGTATATTTTTGGGCAAATAATTGGAATATATGCAGACCATGCATGGGATATGTCGTTTAAAACATTTTTGAGGTTTCACCTGCCAGGAGAGATACTCTTAATTTAAATTCAGAGCTTCTAGGATGTGTCCTGAGCTGCTTGTTCAGCAATAGATCTTTTTTGGGAAGAAATGAGAAATCCCTTCCAAAAAAGTTGGAGCCCTTGTATTTTAAGCAAAAAAACTTCTACAAAACTGCTCCCCTCTCCTTAAGTGGTCCTTTAGATCAGCAATCAGAGCTGAAATGGAAATGTGCATCCCCAGTAATTTAATGTAAGCACTGCAAGCTTTTGTAAATCAAAGTGTTTTATTCTCCGAGAATCACTTCAAATACCACTGAACTGTACGTGAAATACATTCCCTGCTATAGGGAGTGGGGGGATTCTTCATTTTTTTATTGATTTTCAGGAGCTCTGGAGTTAAACCATGCCAGGAGTGTTGCTGAGATGAATCACTATTATCCAAAGGCCACCAGCCTCTGTGCCGACTGACAGAAGGATAATTCCACACGGATCAAATAAATACAGATGTGTAGTAATTAGTTCTATTCCCAAGGAGGCCATTTCCAACCCACTAAAGATGTGCACCATTATGGAGCCTCACCCCAACAGCTTTTATCAATTTAAACTGCTAAGCTACAGGATAGGTCATAACCCAGCCTGCTATTAATAATGTATTTATTGTGGGCAACGTTAGAATTAGGAGGAGGAAAAAAAAGAAAAGAAAAGAGTTTTCATAAGAATAAATGTTCTCTTTTTACAGGAGCATCACATGTGCCTGGCCACTGTGCTCAAGTACAGCCCCAGGACAATGCAGAGGCTCCAGGTGCTGCTCCAGGGCAGGGATGCCTACATGGTTGGGGGCTTTCCCCACCTGGATGATTTGGCTGTGGCTGACCAGCTCCAGGTGCCACTTTTGGGCTCAGAGCCAGCAGTGGCTCAGCTCTACAGCACCAAGTCTGGCAGCAAGAGAATCTTTGCCAGTGCTGGAGTGCCAACCCCTCCTGGAGAGTGGGACATCCACAGCAGGGAGCAGGTGAGCTGATGGGGTGAGGATTTGTGTCATTCCAGTAGCTCCATTGATGAGGCCCTCATCAATGGATATTAGTTTTATATTGTAAATATTAAACCTACACTGTCTTGGCTGAGATCTGATTTTTATCAAACTTTGTGGCACATTTAGGGGCTTTGCTTGAAGCCCTGTTGTTCTTTTTGCTATTTTTTTTCTTTTTTAACTGAACTTTGACAGTCCTAGCAGGTTTTTTGTCTGGGTGCTGGGTTATTTTTCCAATAGTAACTCCCAGCTATTTTTCCAGTAGTAACTCCCAAACCCTCGTGGGTTTGATCGGGTCTTGGGTGAGGTTGGGTCCTTTTGTGGCTCAATTAAATGCAGTTTGTGCCCAAGGCAGGAAGGAACACAATTACTCTGGGGTTCTTTGTGGGCTTGAGGATATAAAAGTGTTTGGTCCAATATTTGAGACAGTTTGTGCTGCTGCCCCATGGGTGAAGTCATGAAATGAATCCATTTTACCAGTGACATTTTCCAAAAATCCTTGTTCTAAGGGGAAGAAATCTCCCCTTCAATCAGCCTGTTCCACCTGAGGTTCACTGAGCATCTTTGCAGTTTTACTTTGTACCCAGCCTGTCATTGCTAAATTCAGCTCTCTTGTTGGCATGACCAGTAGGAAAATAACAAAATCCTATCGATTTTGAAATTTGATTTTTGAAAACTGATACTACAAGGCACAAGAGGTTTCGGTACTTTCATTTTCTGTGTTTATTTTGCAGCTAGTTCCTCAGTATTTTATTCTCTAAGCTGAATTTGCAATTTATAATGATATGTCTAAGTATTTATCTTTAAAAAAAACCCAACGTTTTTATGGTGGTGTTACTTCTCATCCAGGAAAATAATCATTGCTAAGGTTTTTTTGTAGGTGCTCCTGCTTCTTCAAGAGGCTTTTCACATTGCTTTGGTTTTTATTAATCACCTTTAGCACTGAACAGTCTAAGCTACACAAATCCATTGCAACTTCTCCAGTAGATGAAATAAATATATGATCAATGACCTGCAAAACAGCTCTTTGATTTATTTGATTCACGTAAATTATTTAACAATACTTCTGGTTCATCCTACAGGGTTATGGAATTTCTCCTTCTGTTGTTTGCTTGTATGAAATATTGACATTTTAGGTTAAATAATCAAAGTGAGGTGACACGATGGTAAAGCACAATTCAATCTTCACTTAAAGATAGCACATAATTCTTTGTGATTGGTACAGTCCTTACAGGATTATTGATCCTTTTTATTACTGTAGGGGGAGCTCTCAAGAAAAACACATTTATGTGATTCTCAAAAGCCACAAATGGAACACATGTAATTGTATTTTAGGTCAATCTTTAAAAAAAAAAAAAAAAAAAGAAACAAAAATCCCTCAAATTACTCTGTAAAATGTAGAAGACTCCAGCCAATGCAACAAGATCTGAGAACACTTTTACCAGGTTCAAAGTCATTTGCAGTTTCTAAGAAGCTAATTGCATCCTGCACCAGCTGGGCAAAAGGCATTTGAAAGCCATTTAAATCTGTGTACATACACAAATAAATAATTAGCATTTTTATAAAGCCTGCCTGGTACCTCCTCCCTGCATTTACAACCATGGAATGCACTCTCCAGTAGGAAAATTTCCCAGCTGTTTTGGCTGGTGTTACCCTGGCACATTTTTGCAAATAGCATCGTCCATCCCACGTTGTTCCCTGTCACAAACGGTTATGGAGCACTTCTGCTGATCCAAAACCTCAGACAAAATAAAATAAAAAAAAAAAAACAACAAAACACCTGGGCAGGCAAATTCCTCTCTGCAGAAAACAGGGGTGAAGGCCATGGAGCCTTCAAAGCTTGTTTTCAATCCATACCCAAACAGCTCTAACAACACAAAACACCTCTGAGAAAATAAAACCATATTCAGAAAAAGAAATGTTTTAAGCCCAAATGAAGGCCGTGGATTAAGCCCAGCTATCTGGGAGCTGGAGTCTGAGGAGCATTTCGGTGCTGTCCCAGTGCAAAGGGGTTTGTGTCCCTGCCCTGCAGCTGCTCCGTGCTCTCAGCCAGCTCATCCTGGACAACCTGGAAGTGCAGCGCTGGCTCTTCAAGGTGGATGATGAGCGAGGAGGAAACGGCACTGCCTTCTGTGATGTCATTTCCCACCTGGAATGCTACCCCTGGATCCAGAGGGAGTGCCGGGGGCACGGCCGGGCTCGTGTGAGTAACGAAACTGCATCTTCTTTGTTGTCTCGGCTCTTTAGTGCTCCCCTGAGGTCCCTCCTGGCTGTAAATCTCTTCCCTGAGCCTTCACTTGAAGGGAAATGTTGATAGCCAAGCCCAGCCTGGCTTCACAAAGCAATAGGCAGCAGTAATTCAGATAAAACAGGGGAATATTCCAAAATATGAAGGAATGCCTGGCGGCCAACTGTGGAATGAGTTGTGTCATAACACCTCCTATGCAATAATGGGCAGCTTTTATACATTTATTGGTGTAAATTTTATACATTTTTGTATACATTTTATACATTTTGGTGTCAATTTTATACATTTTTGTGTCAATTTTATACCTGTTTTGGTACAAATTTTGCACATTTTTTTGGTACAAATTTTATACTTCTTTTTTTAGCTAAAGTGAGGACATATATAGGAAAGTTTATAGGCAGCACAGCCTAATCTCTACAAAGAAATTTGGAATTATTGAAACAAAGATTAATTGGGATTGGGATTAAAATAGTTGAACACCACTAATCTGAAATCATACAAACTGTTTGCTTTTTCAGCTGTTTTTTTATGGATTATTTTTTCCTGGATGTTTTGCCTCTAAAAACTTCTAAACCTGTATGAGACAACACTTGGAGGTCTTGGTGATGATTAAACTCCTGCAAGTTTCATTACCAGGGGTGTTTAGGTAAGGAGAGCCATCTATAAAAATCTAACTGAGGGAAACATTAGAACATGAACTCAGGCACTCCTGGATTCCTAAGAATCCCCAGGATTGAGAGGCTGGAAGATGATACATTTTAACTGCAGAAAAATCCATATGAAACCAAACTTCATTATTCTGGCATTCCAAGAACTATTTGTAGTTTAAATATTCATTGGTATTTAAATGTGTTAATTTCAATAAGCATTTGATATTTCTGTATATCTTGCCAAATTCATTCCTAATGTAATGGTTTTAAAGCCAGAAGGAATGTATCCAGAAAAATTGTTTAATTTACATAAACTACTCATTATAGCTCCTCTGATTTTTTTAATTCAATCAAAACGGGTTTGAAATTTGGGGTTGATTGAATTATATTGTATATTAAAATTTCAAATTGGGCTGATTACAGTTCTGCTGCATTTGACAGATACAAAATAATTCCACATTATAAAACAGAGTTCCTGATGGAAAGCTAAAGGGATAATTCCTCTGATCTGCAAGTCAGGCAGGATGCAGCAGAGCCCTGAAAATCCATCCCAGCAGGACACAAAGCTCAGGACGGATCCAGGTCCTGCTCCCAGCACCTGAGTATGGACAGAATCAGGAGTCACCAGCTCCAGTTCTTTGCTGGTCTAAATCCCTGATATCGTGGCCTTTTTAATTAATCCCTGTTTCTGTGCCTTCTGAATTCTTTTCCTAAGTGCTTCTGCGTAAAGAACACAGTGAGCCCTGACTTCCTTTGGTTTCCCATTTACTCCATTTTTTACTTACTCGAGCTTGGATACAACCAGTGAGAAACCCCTGGACACATGTTGGAAGTTGGGAAATAAACATGGAATAAATAAACATGGGATAATGAATTTGATCTCATTTCCCAGAGTCAGCAGACAAATGCAGGCCAGTACTGACGTGGGCTTTGGCAAAGTGTTGTCCAGAGAACCTCTGGGTTCCTCATCCCTGAAGTGTCCCAGGCCAGGCTGGCTGGGGCTTGGAGCACTCTGGGATGGTGGAATGGGGTGATCCTGAAAATCCCTCCCGATCCAAACCTTTCTGTGATTCCAAAGCCTGCAACTTGCTGCTGCTTTGAGCACCTCGAACGTTTGCTCACTTTTCCCTGCCTTCCACGTTTACCCCCTTTTGAAATAAGGACTTGCAGCCTCCCCGAGCCTCAGTGCAGAGAGCAGAGGATTAAAACACTCCTTTGTCAGGGAACGCCATTGTAATGATCCCCATTTAAACATCAAAGCAGGGGTTGGTGCTTTCATGTCCCGGTGCAGTGAGGGGACCTGGTTCCTTTGGTAATGAAGACGTCGTGTCACTGCCACACACAAACGGATGCTGGCAGGTTATTAAAAAATTCAGCTTCTTGATGAAAGACTATCCTGCAGGCTAGGAGCACAGTGAAAAGCCTCTCCATTCTGGTGGAATTATTAGAAATGAGAACATGACTGTAAGCACTAAATTATGGTAATACTTACAAATAGCATCATTTGCATAGCAGTTTAAGACACGCCACCCAGATTTTCCTCAGTGGCGTGGAGCAGGCAACAGATTAAAAATAATGGACTTGGTAAGTTTGAACTGTGTGAAAATCTATTCCAGCTAAAAATGAGGCTGATTTTAGATTCCTCATTGCAAATGCAACATTGGGGCAGACCCAAATGCATGACAGGATTATGGATGGATTTCACCTTGTTAACTTAATGCAGCCTCTGAGTTATCTGAACAATTAATTTGGAGCTGCAGGAAGGGTTGAATTCATAAACTGCAAAATGTCTCCAAGTCCATCAGCCTCCTGTGCACTGCTCAAGTCTGTCAGCAGAGGAATTTTCATCCAGAATATCCAGAGAACTGCTGTACATTTGGCACTGGTGGGGTTGTTTGTGGAGACGTCTTCCAGTGTGGAAAAACATCAGGGTCTGGCCCTAGGTGTGCACAAAAAAAGAATAAATACTGAGTCTCCCTAGCAGATTAATTGTATCTTATAGGGTGAATGATGATTGTAGGGAACAAATAAATGCATTTTTAGCATCTGCAGGTTTGCTGTACTAATTCAAGCTTCGGTCACTCCATGCATAGCACAAAAAGTGGTTTTGCTGCTGTAAGAATAAGTGAATGATTTTTTGGAATATCCTGATAAAGATATCCATAATCCTTATTAATATATGGTATAGCTGGGCATCTCCCTCCTGCTCAAAGTCAGCAGCTCAGGTTCTGGAAAATCTCACCCAGACTTTTATGGATCCTTGCTGGGAGACTCTAAATTCATGGAAAATTCTCATTACTGCTGACACAGTCTCTGCCTTAGAGGGATTCTGACTTCTTGGAGGCTGGAAGAGTGTCCAAGGAATGGATATACTCACTCTGTCTTCATATTTTCCTTTTTCTTAGGACTCAAACTCCCAAAACTCTTCCCTTGTAGGGCAAAGAGAACATCACCTTCCTGTTGGCATTGCCTTTTTTCATCTTTTAACAATTCCCTTTTGTATAAATAACACAGAACTGCAGGATCCCATCCTCTTGTATAACTATGGAATTGGAGTAAATCACTAGATTAAATTACTACTGAAATTAATTTTAGAATTATCTTTTATTACCCTGTGACTTAATTAACCACCAGGACCAACAACATGATGGGAGTTTATCTAGCAGCAAGTCTGAAAATAACAAATATCAGGCCGGAGATAAAACAAAAAGGGATAAAGAGGAGCTGAAAATCCAGGGATAGAACAAGACACAGATAAACAGGCAACAAATACTCTCTGAATAAGCCCTTCAAACTGGTGATAGCTACACAACCATTTCAAAGCTCTCCATCAAATATCTGTCTTAGGGAAAAAAAAAAGGATTTAATGCACTTGTGCAGCTCCTGCTAGAAAAATGTTTGAGTTTTACTCCTTCAGTTGAGTCAGAGGATTTTGTCTCTGTTTCTTTTCCTTAGAGGCAGTTAATTAATTAATTCAGTTAATTTATTACAATGAGAAAATCAGAATCTTTGCAAAAGGTGACAAATCTGGACAGCTTTTGGCCTGAATCACCCAAAACAAGATCTGGATGTTGCTTGCAAGGTTTTGCATTGATTGCTGTTGGAAAATAGGGAGGCAAAATCCTGGATGTTCCTTTAAATGAACCAATTTTTGGTCAGCTTTTACAAGTCCTGTAGTAAGTAGTAGATGAATTTTGGGATTAGCTGGGAATCAGGAATAGTGGGAAGCAGATGGTGTCCTGCTTGGATGAATTGTTACAGCACACCTGGAGTTTCCACATCTTATTTCTTTACTGAGTTCAGGAATTCAGAGTAGGATGTGTTTGCAAACGAATCAGGATAAAACCAATCCATCAAAAATGTAATTTCAGAAACCTGCCACTGCCAGCACACTCCTTTCTGACCCCCTTTGAACACAGCAGAGCTTCCTAACACTGCTTTTTTCCTGATTTTTTTATTAATTGATCTTGGTGTAACACCTGAAGCCCACGGAGGGGGTTCTTAAGGAGCACGTGGAATTGCAGGTGTGGTATTTTTCCAGCCTGAAGAGGGCCAGAAACTCTGACAGATCCCCAGAAAATGCATTTCCAGCATTTTAACATCCTTTCTAATTGATCTCGTGTTTAATAGGGAAAGAACAGGAGCCCAAAGGCTTCAGGAAGAGCTCGATGATGGAAAGGAGCAGTGCTGGACGTTTCTTAGTGTGAGCAGAGCAATTATTCCAAATAATTTAAATATTTCTTGCACCTGCAAACAGTCCTGCGTTTATTAAGATTATCTGCACGTGATGAGCAAATCTGAGGTGAAACAAAGCAGAATTGTATCCCTGGGCTTGGTGAAATCCAGAATATCATCCCTGAACCACAAGCAGGGGCTGTGCAAGCTGTTGGGCTGTGTGTCCTATTGATTTAATATGCTCCTAATCAGTACATAAAGCTATAGGCCTGCAGTGTTAATTTTTCATATGCTTACAAAGTACCCTTTGATTTTCTGTCACGCGTTAATTACAGCGTTTTGCCATTAAATAGGAAGCTTTGTGTAAACTAATTACTAGGTAATCATTGTCTACCGCCAGCGTGCTGTTCCTACCTTTTATTTTATTCGAAAAATGCACAGATCTCAGTCTGGAAGCACTATACCTTCCAGCCATTAGCTCTCACTAATTCATAGCATTATTGTGCTAAGATTGTAGGAGTTGTAATTGTTGTGGTATCAGTGCTGTTAATTACCGGAGTAAACAGTTGAAATGGTGCCAAGGTCTATTGTACAAGGCAGAGGAAAAGGAGGTTTAAATGTTACTTCCACCATCTGGGGACTGGAGGAGAGGCAAATGCTAGAAAACAGCAGTGAGGCAATATCAGAACTTCAGCTCCAGGGTTTGAGGCCATATGGATCCAGAATATTTTGAATCAATTGAATTTAAGTGCCAGTTTGTAGCAATAACAGTGGGGAAGGAGAGGATAAAGCAAGAGCACTAAAGAAATCTGAAATGCCTTAATGTTGGTGCAGCCAATAAAATGCCTGCTTGGATTATTTTAAAAATGTTTGTTTCGCTAAAATCCAAAAAGTAACACATAGGCAACTCTGGGAATAAAAGGAGTTTAAGTGTGTGTTGTTTGTGAAAAACAATGCAGGTTTTGTCTGACAATTCCTGTAGCATTACAGCAATTTCCATAAAATTCCTGGGAAGTGACTGTGGGCTTTCCATATAAGGTTTTTCCCCTTCTGAAACCACATTTTTGGAATTCATTAGAATATTTTGTTTAGAGATAGAAACCAGAAAGGAGAGCAAGTCACAGAAGTGTAGTACATTTATAGAAATGGAAATAGAGAAAAGTCAATTAATTAGGAAAATAATTTTCATCTGAGGGCATCAGAATTGTTTGTGCCCTTGCAGAAATCTCACTAAAGTACCGGAAAAAGGACTTGCAGAAATCTCTCTAAAATACAGGAAAATGCCCTCAAATATTCCTGATCTCATTTTGTATGAGAATTAACATCCCAATGTCCTGAATTTACAAATTCTGCCTTTGAAATAAATATCTGATTGTTGTTTTGAAGGGAGATTTTTGAAGATCATGACAATTACGTTTTCTTTGCTCTGAAGGAAGACTGGGGAACCTTGAACATGCAGGATGCACCTTGCAAAAGGCACAATTTGGAATATTTATTTGCATTAGAAAGCAAACTAACTAATAAAATTATCCTAATCTTAAATTAACATTCACTGGATAAACAAGCAGAATTCTTTGAGGAGTTCCCAACACTTTGAAGATTCTTTTTCTGGCTGATTTTTGGCAGCACTGGTTTGAACTTTGATTTCCCTGCATAGATTGTCTTCCGAGCAGGGATCTGGCAGCAAATTGCTGCTGCCAGCTTCGAGTGTCTGCAGGAAATAGGGAGGATCTCTCTTCCTAAACAATCCTGGTTTATTTAATTTTTATTGGTCTCTTAGCAGATGTTGAAGTAGTTCAGGGCACAGTGTAAACATGTGCTTTTCAATGGATGGTAAATAGGAAAGTGCACAATGAAAGGAGCAGTTGGGAGGGGGTTTGGAGCAGGGGTTTTGTGGGGGTTTTGTGTGTCTCTAGTTGAATTTAGAATTAAAAGGAGCGCTTGATCTTTCTGTACCAAAACCCTCAGCGTGGGGAGCAGCAGCACGAGCCCGGCCTGAGAACCGTGGCCCCATGTGGTGTGAAGAAAGGAGCAGCACTCGAAGGGCTGGAGATTTGAAAGGGAACTCAGCTCCTTGTTGTGGGAGTGTGGCAGGGGCTGTTTGTGGGGTTTATTGAAGCGTGGCAGATGTGCCTCAGCCCCACAAAAACCCCTCGAGTGGGAGCAATCCCGGCCCTGCGGCCAGCCAGGCTGAGCCCAGGGAAGTGCAGGATTCTGGGCTCTGTGTTCAGCATCCCCCTCAATGGCAGGCAGCTGAAATGGACCATTAGCTATCAGGGAAAATTGTCTTTGCTCCTTTCAGCAGATGGAGCAAATATTTTACAAAGCCATTTTACATAGGAAAAACATTTGTGGGAGGCGGTAATGACGGCTGTTTGCCATGATGGGACCTGAGCTCAGAACATGCTTTTCCAGCTCTGGGGAAGGCAAAATTGGCACTTCTTTAATTTTAAAATTTGCAGTTAACAGTGAAAAGCCTGGGTTTTAAATCAGGTGGCAAACTTTAAGTAGATAGAGGGTGCTCAGTGTGTCTCTTCCAAAGCCATTCCCAGTTTTACAGATATCTCCGTTTATTCTCTTCACTGTGGTGCTTTTGTCCTTCTGGCCAGGGTGAACCTATCTGAATTAGGAAAAAAGTGTCCAATCAGTTTAATTTGCAAAATAGGAAATAATGGCAGTTATTTGGACATTTGGGCATCAATCACTGACTTCTTCCATGGTTGCTGGTGTCACTGAGAACATCAGAATGAGCTGGGCTGGACCAGTTCCCACCCAGACTGGAATAAGTTAGCCCAGCTCCACTGATCACGAGAGAAAGGATGTACTTTTAAATGGTAGGAATTGTCATCATGCCATCCAAGTGGCATAAATTGCCACAGCTCCATTGACTGCAGCAGAGTCGTGGCACTTTGTACTGCTCAGGAGCTCTCTGCTGATTTTATTCCTCTCTGGCCCACTCAGCTTTACTTATTTGGAGTTCCTTTTTTCACTCTATTTGCTTGCAAGGTCTAAATAATTTCCTTTCCATCTGATTTTTAGCTAAAAAGCCCTGCATCTTACACATCTTGCTCTGCAGCCTCTTTGTTTCCCCAGATCCTTCTTCCTGTTTCTATTTCTTCTTCCTATTTATTTATTTCTCTTCTCAACAGGCTTTTTAGCTTTTCTCTCTTTTTCTTTCTGTCTCCAGCAGATTTCCTGCCACTGTCTTCAACATCTGCCATGCTTGGTCCTAATTTTGTGTTGCAACTGCCTAAGAAAACCTTTCAAAATCCATCTTGCAGAAGGGTGAGAAATGATTTCTCATTTAGCGGGGGAAAGCTGTTTTTGTTTTTTTTTTTTGGTGCTTCTTCATTGTTATAAAAAAGTGCTCAACCAATTTGGAGAGATGTAAAGATTTCTACATGATGTAAACAATATTTGAGCTGCTCCTTTTTACTGCTACTAAGAAACATCAGCTGCAAGGTTTGAACAAATGCTCCCTGTTTCTGTTGAGCCTGTGCTCCTGGATTGTTTTGGGCCACATCAAGAGAGAAAACATTGGTAGGCTCTGCTGGAGATACTGTCCAATTTAAATGAAATTAGCCAGCTGAGCACTGATCCTTTTAAAAGGTTTGACTTCATGTGTGAATGTTGGATCCAGGCTTGAATTTGCCTACTAAAACTCCCTATAATCAGGATTATTGCCTTTTTAGAGCTCACAGTTGCAAAAAAAAAAAAAACAAAAAAAAAAAACCTCCAACCAGAATTCCAGGTGCTGATCCTTAAAGGGTGACTCCCTTCTGTGAACACCCTGATTGCCATTGTTCAAAGCACTGCCACGATGGCGTGGAGCTCAAGGGAAGTTTGGCACATTTTCTTGAGTTGATTGTTTGTTTAAAATCCTGGTTTGTTTCTGTCAGACACCCGGGTTTGGTGCTCACATCCTTCACACTCACCAGAGCTGTGGCTGCCCCTGCGTCCCTGGAGGTGTCCAAGGTTGGAACCTGGGACAGGGGAAGGTGTCCCTGCTCATGGCAGGGGTGGAATGGGATGGGATTTAAGTTCCCTCCCCACCCAAACCATTCCAGGATTCCATGATTTATGATCCTAAAGCAACACCCTTAGATGTGCAAGAAGAACTTTGAAAAGGCAGAGAAAAATCCCTTGGAACTTCTGCCTGGTTTTGCAGCCAGGTTAGGGAGGTTTCTTCCACAGCCACGTGTGATCCTCCAGCTCTGTGTGAAAGGAGAGACAGCTCAGAATTGCTGCACTGGAAATTTGTGTCCCAGTGTAATTGTTACTTACACAGACCTGGGCACAGCACTCCCAAATGCCTCAACGTCCAGCAGAGATTCCTGGGGGTTTTTCCCCCCTGGGATTTATCATGCACACCTCTTGCTTTGTTTGTTTTTATATTTCTGTTTAAGTTGCTCCACACCCAAAGTCAGCAGGTCTCAGGGATGGGATGCTGGGTGCACTGCCAGCTGTGAGCTGATTTGTAGGGCAGCAATTCCAGGCCATCCATCATGGCTCTCATCCTCTCCCCAAAGCCAGGGTGATTTTCATGAATCTGTGCCTTGCTCAGCAATAATTCAGCGCAAATACAAACCCACACAAGGCCAATGGATGTTTGCTCACTGCTCTGCTGTTTCACTCAGCTCAGCCATCCAAAAACCAAAATTCCTCCTTCAGATCCTGAGGAAATGAGCAGGGTAAAGACCTGAAGTTGGGTAAATTCTGAGTTTGGATCTCATATTTTATGGGCTCCTTTGTTTTTGGGTAGATTCTGATTTTGGATCTCAGGGTTTATGTGCTCCTTTGTTTTTGAGTAAATTCTGAGTTTGGATCTCATGTTTTATGTACTCCTTTGTTTTTGCCATGAGTTTGTGCTGCTTAGTGTATTGATCTACTGACTAAAACCATTTTTAACCCTTTTTTTTTGTGATATTTTTTAAGTCAAGAACATCTTTTTCTCCTTATTATATGATAGGAGCCCACATATCCCATGTCAGCATCACCATCTAAGCACCTCCATATTTTGAAGGTATTTTTCCCCTCAGTTGTCCCCTTTCCACGGCTGGGCAGCTGAGGCACAGGTGGAAAATCCTTTTCCTGGAGTCTCAGGGTGGCTGCAGGCAGGACCAGGGTTTATCCAGCTCTCCTGCATGCAGAGTTCATCCCAGATTCCTCAATTGCCCAGAGAAGCTGTGGCTGCCCCTGGATCCCTGGGAATGTCCCAGGTTGGATGGAGCAGCCTGAGCTAGTGGAAGGTGTCCCTGCCCATGGCAGGGGTGGAACTGGATGGGATTTAAGTTCCCTTCTCCCCAAAACCATCCTGGGATTCTAATCCTTGCTCCATCCTCCTCGTGCTGGTAGGCAAATCACACTGAAGTCATTTTGAATTTGCATTTTTAGTTACTCTACATCATGTGCTCCGTGACAAAGCCCATCTCTACAAACTCACTGCTGCGGAAAAACAGCTTTAATTTTTTATTTGCTATTCTTAGCTGTCAGCCATAAGGTTCCCTCATGTTCCTCCAGAGCCTGAGCTGAAGTGATTGAGGCTGAGGACATTGGCAGGATCAGAGCAGGGTTGGTCATTGCTGCAGCACGGGGTGCTGAGGAGAGGGGATGGAAAACAGAGGGAAGAGCCCCGGGGGAGCAGGGGGAGGCTCATGAAGCAGCAAGAAAAGGAGCCTGAAGCAATCCAGTCAGGGTCCTTGCACTTTATATGCTCCTGTTCTTCTGGGACTTTGGGGAGCACTAAAAAGCAGAGCAGTTACTTGCTGTATTTAATGGGGTTGGGCTGTGTGTGTGATAATAAAGAATTTAAAACTAGGAAAAAAGCTGCTTTAGCTGTGGAGTGACTAATCAAATTCCACCAAAGACACAGGCACTTGGGAATTTGTTACAGATATTTCACAGATTTAAAAGGATATCTCCTGCTTTAGAAATGCTTTTGCTTGATTATTCCTTTTTTTTTTTTTTTCTATCTAAAGGGTATTTGGGTTGATAGAAGAGCTTAAACATAGAACCAGTAAAATTATTGCTGGCATATGTGACTATTTCAATATGCTGCTTCAAAATACAAGCAATGTACAAGTTATTGACTGCTGCTATTGATCCCAAAGCAGTTACCAAGTACTTGGCATTTTCAGATGCCAGATCCAATTATTGATATAAATTATAATGCAAGAGATGCTGTGCTGAGGGGGGATTGGCTTTCAGAGAAGGACAGTTTGCAGGAGGAGGGAAGAGGAGCAAGCAGAAAAATTAAAAAAGGCTTCCTGACTGTGGGTAAACAGTAACCACATTTTTTTTTTTTTTTGCCTGTTGGAGGCCTGGTTTTTAATCACCCCACAAGCAGTTTTCATTTCTGTAGTAAAATTGCTTGTGGTTCTATTTAATTTGTTTCTGCAGGAGCTAGCTTTGGTGAAGATCTCCCAGGAGCTGCCGGGCCTTTTAGCACAGCACGTACAGCCAGTCAATGAGAAACGATTCCCTACATGGGAAAAATTCCTCCAAACATTTCTTACTCAAGGTAAATAAGACTGCAAAGTCACTGGGAAGTGTTAGAAGGAGTAATTATGCCATATTGTCTGCCATATTCTTGTTAGTCTTGGGCCCATTTAAATATTTATCTCCTTTTATTTCTCCATTATGCTTCAAATGTTCATTTACCAATGAATTATAGGCCACTGCTCTATCATTCATTTGTCCTATCAAAGCTTTTAATCCATACTAATCCTGGATTCTGAATCCATAAGCACCAATTCCTTAATCCTTGGGTGCTGCACCAAAGGCTGGCACATTTGGGGAGAGGTTTTAGGAAATTCCAGCCCATGAGGTAAATGTGAGAATACTTAATATATAGATTTCTTTATGAATTTCTTTATGGAAGAGACAAGGATGAATCAAAGCCTTGAAGGCATTTTTCTTTTTAAATAATGCCACTTAACACATCTAGTACCAATTTTATTACATAGCAGTTTATCCCAACAAATTGGGTCATGGCATTATATGCAAGGAAAAGGCAAATCCAGAATGCCAAGCAGTTGCCTTGGTGATTTTCCTATGGAAAACCATGCTGGAAGTTGTTATTTCCATGCCAAATTCCTCTTGTGGGTGAATGCCACAGGCAGACTCTTATCTAAGACCATTATATGGATGGGAGTCTCCAAGATGAGCTCACAGCAGGAGTTGCCATCCCCCAAATCCCAACATTGCATTTCCCAGCTGTTCTGGGCCTGCTGCTGAGCTGGATCCACTCCTGCTACCCCCGAGCCTGTTTCCCAGTCAGCTGTGGGATTTATCCAGTTTGGAAGTGGGAATGAAAAGCCACTCATTAAACTCCTTTCTCCTCCAAGAGATCCACGGTTCTGGCTCTGCTGCTCCCCTTCCACTGATTTATTTGCTGTATCTCCAATCCCCCCTGGAGCTGGTGGCTCCATCCTGTGCACTCTGAAGGGCAGCACTCATGGATTTAGATAACATGGTTTGTTTTTCATGAGACATGTATTTGCATACCAGCATTATATACCAGTACATACAGTATTATATACCAGTATATACAGTATTACTTGAAAAAGAAATTAAAATAATTTTAAATTTAGTATCTCTCTTGTGTTTAAAACATTACAAGCAAACTCTGTATCAAAAAGTATTCACAATCTCTGTTTCAGAAATTTTCTGTTTTCTTTTTCCATCAGCAGAATTGACCTCATCTGGGCACACAGAGGGGATGATGTCACTGTCAGGGGCTGAGGTTAACATGAGGTTGCTAAGGCTGTCATCCTGCTCATTTCCACTGAAAGAAAAACAGAAAAAAAAATGCATTAAACCATTTTAGAAGTCTAGTTTCTAATCCAATCCCTTCAAGCCCCTCACTGTGAGAGAATTCCTTTCGAATTCCAGGTGGAGTGATCGAAGCCTTCCCGTTCTCGGCCAGCGCCACCAACCTGACAGTGGATCTGCTGATAGAGCCAACAGGGGAGGTGACACTGCTGTCATCTGGCGATCAGCTCCACGCTGAGGGGCCCCTCAGATCTTCTGGCACCACCATCCCCCAGCGTTCCGTGCATCCAGAGCTTCTCAAAGCTCTCTGCTTGCAGGTTGGGGAGGCCTGTAAATCCAAAGGAGTGCTCGGCTACTTCTCCGTGGACTTTGTGGCTTTCACCCATCCCCAAACCGGGGAGCAGCAGGTGAGTGGGGCAGGTTTGTTACCTCACCCTGTCTCCCTGAGACTGAGAAATTCCCAACTTTCCTATGGAACTCCAAAAAATAGCAGGAGAAAGCTTTGCCCTTTGGAATTTCCAAACTGTGTGAGCTGAGGAAAGCACGGGGGTATTCTAACGGCACCAAATGTAGACCTGATGCATCTCCTTGTTTTTCACTCTCCTGACATTGTTTTCTTCTGGAATCTTCACTGAGGACCTCAGTGTTTAGGATGTGTTCGACTGTGAAAGGGAACATTCCTGGATTTTAAGGCTGTGGGGAGCTGGGGAGCTTTCAGGTTTTGGGGAACTGACAGCACTGTAGGGTGGCTGTGGTGAACTAGAGAATCAGAATAATCATGGAATCATGGAATGGTTTGGGTAGGAAGAAACCTTAAAATAATCTCATTGCAACCCCTCATTCTAACACCTTCCACTATCCCAGGTTTCTCCAAACTCCCTCCAACCTGGCCTTGGACACTTCCAGGGATCCAGGGGCAGCCACAGCTGCTCTGGGCCTCACCCTCACAGTAGTTTGTGAGCTCTGGAATTCACATCCCAGTTATATTTGGCTCCCAAAATGGATGTACACAGGCACTGTAATCAGAACTCTGGATAAGCCCTACTGGACAAGTTCCATGGAAAGTTGCTTTAAAACGATGAAGGGATGACATTCTCACCCGTGGAAGTCCATGGGAGTTTTGCCAATTGCTTCACTCGAGCCAGGAGGTCACTGAAATGATCCAGGAATGCTTCCTGGATTATTAAGGTTGTGACATTTCCTGCCACAAACAAGGACACATTCAATCATTTAGTGATTCTTGTGGCTTCTTCGAATTCCTGTCTGTTCTGTCTTGGTTTTCTTCCCTTGTTCCCAGCTGATTTTTACCTTAACATTTCTTACGTTTATCAGCATGTACCACAACATTAACATTATTTAAGCACAGGTTTTTAAATTTAACTGGATGTGGAGGCAATTAATGAGGCCATCTGTCTTGGGAGAGAGAGATCACACAAAGGCTTGTGCTCCTGGAAGCACCATTTTTTGGCAAACAAGAAATCCTATCAGGCCCTTGGAACATTTGCTCACTCATTTCACAAGTGTCCACTTGAATGCAGTGGGCTCAGATGCATTTCCTGGAAGTACAGGACACTCAGGAATTCTTCCCAAGTGTGTTTTACAGAAAATATTGATCTTTGGGGCACGAGGAGAAAAGGATGGATAAGGAATGTTGTCACACAGCTCAGTGGGAAGACAGAGCCTTGGCTGCCACGAGATCCAAGGGAAAGCTGGGACCCCACACAATTCCCTGCCTCAGGAATTTGTTTCCATCTCAGTTTCACCTGTGCCTCGATCCTGAAGGGAATGGAGATGGAGATGGTGTTTTCAGTGTCTGGGGGAAGAAGTGCAGGTGCATAATTTGGAGTGAATCTCTTCTGATTCCCACTTTATTTTCCATGATGATCATTCCAGGCAAAGCCTTGGCCCCTCAGAGTGAAATCCTGCCCAGGGTTGATGTCAGATCCCAGCTGAGAGCTGCACCCAAATAAATGCACTGGGTTGAGTGGGAATATTTAAACACATCGACTTCCTTAGATAATAATTTGGAGAAGCAGGGTCCTAAGCCACCTTTTCCATGGGTCTGGTGGCTTTTGCACAGCCCCAGCCTTTCCCAGCAGAAGTGAGGGAGCACTGGATAAAGTGCTGGGTTGGACAATTCCCACAGTGCCTGAAGGTCTCTCCAGACAGAACATAACACATTTTTTATGTGCTATTTTCCAGCCAGAGCCACGGTGTTGCTGAAAAATCTGAGCTCAGAGAAACACAGTTTGATATCTGTGTGCTTGAAACAACAGAGCTTCTGCTTTATTGGATTAGCATTTATGGAAAACCCATTATGATCAATACATATTCTTCTAATTATATGATCAGGAGCCTGTGCAAAGTGAAAGTGCCCCATCTGGTTCAGTCAGAGATGCTTTTTCTATTTTTTTAATTTTTTTTTAACCTTGCTGCTATTCAATTTTCTGTTGATTTTCTCCCAGCCGGACTCCTGTTTCCCTCTGCTGTGCCATTCCATGTGGTGTTGGCATCAGCCATGTCCCAGCCCTGTAATCCAGCAGGACAGAGGAGCTGCAGAGCCCTAAAATTGGAGTTTTTGGGCAAGCCCCAGCCCATGCCAGCAGCTGCCACGAGATGGCAGCCGGATGAGAGCCTGCCCGAATCAACCCTCGTGCAGATTTTAAAACTCATGAAAACCACTCTCTTTCCAACGCCCCAGTTGCATTAATATTTTACTAATTGACATTTTTACAGTATCACTCAAGCACTTCTTTAAAAATAGCACGGGTGCTCTTTACAATAACGCAGCCGTCGATAGCAGCTGCAGATAAAACAGTTAAACCAGAGAGAGCCGAGCTGTAATTTAGTAACTCTTTAAGAATTTATGTTTCCTTCCTTCCCTCCTCAAGTTTACATTCTAAAGCTGAAGCTTTTTAATGGAAGCTGTAAAGAATTCCAGCATAATTGTGACTTTATTCACTGGAGATGTCTTCACCACAAAGCGCTGGCTCTGAAGCTCTGTGTGCCAAAGGAGAATCCCCTGGAAGCAAATATTTCCTTGGATAAACAGGCAGCAAGTCTTGCAGGATGGATTTCTAACTCATTTTCTTTCCATTGGTGGAATTCTGGAGAGTCCTAATCTGTTCTCTGCTTAGCTTGACCTAAAACCAGTCTTGAATCTGTCTAAAATCTTAACTACTGCCTCTACCTCCTACCTCTGAACTTCAAAAAATCAAATATCAGTTCTAGGCTGTTCTGTTCCAGTTTCATTTCTGAACACAAATTCTGAAAATCCCCATATTTCAGATGAAAACTCCTTGTGTTCTGCTAATTTTCCATGCAATCCTAGCAGGATTTGACACCCCCCAATCATAAAAGTGTACAATTACATCCATGCCCTTACTGTATATGCTCAGAAAATGGGGATGGGCTCAATAATAGATGTTTGTTGATCTGTAGGATTTTATCATTCTTTACTTCAACTTCACTTTTGCACAGGCCATCTCCTAAGAACTCCTGATTTACTGGGGGAGGTGATTTATCTGGCCAGGCCCCGTGTTCTCCCATTTCTGTAGCAGCACAAAGGGGATTTAAAGGACATTTTTGTGTTTCCATGGCAAAAGGGAATCCCCTGCTAGGATAAAGCTGGAAAATCTTGTGCCATCTGATCCTTCTTCCTTTCTCCCCCACGTTAGGGATGTTCTGGGACACATCCAGGGCAGGAGGGGACATGGCCACAATCAAAGTGTTCTCAGAGAGTCCTGAGCCAGGAAAACAATCCTTGGGGGTGATCCCAGCTGGCACCAAGGAGTGACCATTTGGCTGCTCTGAGTTCCAACAGGGGTGGTTCAGCCCCAGGCTCAGGGATGAAAGGAGGTGGACAGGTGGCTTCCAGCCATGTTTGCCTTCCTCCTATTCCTCCTCCTCCCCACACCTTATATTGGAAAATGCAAGATTTTACAATGACTTTACCTAAGGAGAACATGGAGCTTAAGGAGGTTTTGGAACTCTCCCTTGTGACAGCAGGGGAGGGGATGGACACCTTCCTTCATTTCCCCTGCAGATCCTCTTCATTTTGTAGGCAGCAGCAGAAACTGGGCTGAGATGATGAAACCACCCCCAAAAACTCTTTAATCCTCTCTGGATGCCAACAGAAACTCCTTAAACCAGTATTTGGTCAATCTCATGATTTCCAGCACAGAAGTTGCCCTGCTGAAAGCTTTTTCTGTTCTTCCCTGCTCTCCCAGGCCCTTCCTTGGGCAGGCTGGAGCCATTCCCTGGAGCAGGGGATCCAGGAGAGCTCCTGCCTTCCCAGAGCAGCTCCTGGGCACGTGCCAGGGGCACTGGAGCCAGCCTGGCGTGCTGGGGCTTTGTTTAGATGATGTGAAATGGCTCACACAAGTAATGAATGGGTTTTTCTCTCCATCTGACATTCAAACAATGTCACTTGCACGTGTTTGGATTGTAGGCACTGACCAGGTGGGATCTGGGGAGTAACTCCTGCCCTGCCCCACCCCTGGTAGGGTTCGTGTGACTCCCTGGGAGGGTGGAATGAATTTATCCACTGCTGATGGCTGCTCAGCTTTGCCAGGTTGCTTTTTTAATGTTTTATCTGCTGTTAAATCCTCAGCCCATTCCCTGCATTTTGCTCTGGGACTCACTTCAGTCGCAGGGATGTTTTTGCTTAACCTTTTTTATGGTCTCCCTCCAGTTGCCTCCTGCAGCTCTGTTTGTGCTCAGCAAAGCTTCCAGGTGTGGATTTTGAGGTCAGGTGTAATATCTGGATTAAGAACAAACACTTCATTTGGAGCCAGTGAACAGCCCTCAGATATCCAAGATTTTCAGTCCCTGCTTCCCTTGTGCAGCTCTGCTGCTTCTTTCTGAGGGCAAATTTAAATTGAGAGTGTAAAACCCAGTTCAGACAAGATCTAGGACATATTGACACAGATTTGTTGATAATATTTATCAAAATTAATGGAACATTCCCACAATATGAATAGTTTATAATTATTATTTGGCTCATTGAAAAGGTTAGCACACACTGGCAAAGGAGAAATGGACAGCAAAGTTCTTCCTGTCTTGCAGAAGTGATGATAAACAATAAATTATTGAAGAAAATTAAGTATTATAATTGGGGAACATTCCCCTATTACTAAGTAAAGCCAGCCATTAGCATCCAATTTGCATTTTAGACCGTGCAGCAGGAAATATTTAAGTTGACAAATAGGATATTTAATACAGCAACAGATACTTGGCAGTTAGATATTAACAACTGTTACTGGGGTGATTTATTCCCCATTATCCAAAGGGCATTACTCTGTGCATATGATTCTGAAATTAACTCCAGTTTTCCAAGAGGCCTTGGCTGCCTGACCCCTTAATATCCTTATAATGAGTCCATTTACCATTCCAGGGCTGAGGCAAGTTGTTCACTGGGAGATTTGTTTTAAGGGGTCCTCTGTAGGGCAGATCTGGGAGTGTGGGAACACTGCTCACTGGCAGGGTAGGCACAGGGCTTTTTAAAGTGGGAAAAACCCCTGGGAAAACCAGGCTCTGGTTATTGGGGTGGAGGAGCCTTGCAGAAGCAGTCCATGGTGCTTCCCTCAGCCTCGTGAGTCCTTCCTGCAAGATTATTTCTGAAGTTGCAGAAGAGTTCTGGTTGTTCCTGTTTGGAAGGGGTTTGTGGAATCACAGAATCCCAGACTGGTTTGGGTGGGAAGGGACCCTAAAGCCCATCCAGTGTCACCCCTGCCATGGCAGGGACACCTCCCACTGTCCCAGGCTGCTCCAAGCCCCGTCCAGCCTGGCCTTGGGCACTGCCAGGGATCCAGGGGCAGCCACAGCTGCTCTGGGCACCTGTGCCAGGGCCTGCCCACCCTCCCAGCCAGGAATTCCTTCCTCACATCTTCATCACTGCCAGCCCTGCTCCAGCACCAGGAAGCCAAAAGCAGGAATGCCAACACACAGGACAAAAAAAGGCAGAGATGTTCCTTCGCAATTGCTGAATTTTACTCTTCTTGTTGTTCTTTTTAATTTATTTGAATGTCCCTCTTTGTTTTTGATTAGGTATGGGCAACAGACCTTGACCTTTGCTACAGTGACCAGCTGGCCCTGAGTCAGCTCCTGCTGTACATGACAGATGGAAATCTGGATTGTGGCTCCAGCTGCCTGCAAGGACCTCTGGGAGCAAAGGAAGGGAGAAGCCAACGGGTTCAGCACGAGGGGACAAAACCTGTAAGCAGTGATGTGTTCCCAAATGGAATCATTCGTGGAACTTCCAGTTCATCTGTTCTGGAGGAGCTGAACCTGCTCCCTTCAGGTTTTAAACAGCACAGTAGGAGTTAAAGTGGAACAATCTCATCCCTGGGAGTGTCCAAGGCCAGGTTGGACAGGGCTTGGAGCACCCTGGGATGGTGGAAGGTGTCCCTGCCCATGGCAGGGGTGGAATGGGATGAGCTTTAAGGTCCCTTCCCACCCAAATATTCTGGGGTTCTATAAAATGGGAAGAAAAGTCTTTAGAAAAGAAAGACTTTTCTAAAGACTGCCTGTTGATGTGTCTGTTGGTGTACATACACATCTGGATAAAAACCAAAAGCTGTTTGCCATATTTTGCCAGAAGATTCACAGCTCCCTTTTTTCCATCCATAGAGCAGGGAATGTATCACCATTCCAAAAATGTCACGGAGCTGTAATTTAGAGGTTAACGAGCTCTTGATCCATTGTCCTCGTCAAGCAACCACTTTTAGTTGGAGAGAACTAAATTAGATCTGATTAGTCCCAGTAGTCCAAGTTTTAGAAATGAAAAGTAATCAGGTAGCAACTTTTTTCTAATTAAAATTCTGTCAGAATTAACATAAATTGTCACTATATGCTTTATTTTTAATTCTTTCTGTATTTCTGAGATTTTTATCTCCTGAAGAGTTAACTACAAGACTACAGTCTCTCAGGAAAAGAAAAAGAAACAAACCAAGAGACAAATGTTTTTACTGCACATGATCTGTAATGAATGATTAAGTAAAACACTTTGTGTAAAATTATGATGTTAATAATGATTCTGTCCCTTTTAATTTATTAGATATTCTCCATGCTGGTAGGGTTGATTTTGATAAAACGGAGCAGCCCCGGAGTTTGTGCAAGGATTTTATTTTTAGAACTCCTTCTTTGAAAGAACAAATTTCCTAGATACTGCTGCTCCTGTAATTATGTACAAAACCAATCACTCATTATAGTTAGGATACATTATCTTCTAGACAGATGAGGCTAAATAAGCAACACATTAATAATTCATCCTGCAGTTCATTATGCATGTGTATGCATGCTTTGTAGCTGAAATAAGCACCTCATCAACCTGATGCCAACCCTTAAACAATAGTTCTGTGTTATTGCAGCCACATTCAAGTTTACGCTTGTTAAACTGCTGCTTGGATTATTTTATCAAGCATTCATTTATTTGTGGTCCCCTACTGCAGAGAAACAGATTTTGGAAGCTCCTTTTTTAAGTTAATGACTTGAGCAATGGGTGTTATTAATTCTCAGAATATTATAAACATGATTAATTTTCAGGCAGAGATGTATTAGATCAGGATTTCAGCTATGTCAACTTAAATGAGTCAATGTCAAAACAAATATCATTTTAGGGAAAATACTGTAAATTACAGGCTTTGATGTGCAGTGTCCCTGCTCCAAGTGAACAGTCCAGCATTAAAAATAACACCAGGAAAGCCCTGGGTTAGAACAGCTCTGCTCAGAGCTCCTCAAAGCACCAGCTCCGTTCTTCTGGCACTGGGGAGAGTTTAAACGTGATGCAGCACCAACATTTATCCAAGGGGGAGGGAGGGCAGGGTCAGGGATACTGGGAATAAATCCCTCCTGGGAAGGTGGGCAGGCCCTGGCACAGGTGCCCAGAGAAGCCGGGGCTGCCCCTGGAAACCTGGAATGTCCAAGGCCAGGCTGGGTCCAGTCCTCTCACAGGGCTTAAAGTGGCCACTGGAGCTGTGAAAACACCAAAACGTGCTTCACAAAGAGCAATTCTGTGGATCTGATCTGTCAAACAGGGGTTTGTGGAAATGTCTGTGTCCAGCAGGGCCTGTGAGGAACAGGAGTTCCTCCCAATGGAGCTTTACTCCACACTGAGTTCACTGGCAAAAAGCCATTTCTAGGATCACAGGATCCCAGGGTGGTTTGGGTTGGAAGAGAACTTTAATCTCATCCCATCCCACCCCCTGCCATGGCAGGGACACCTTCCACTGTCCCAGGCTGCTCCAGGCCCCATCCAACCTGGCCTTGGGCACTTCCAGGGATCCAGGGGCAGCCCCAGCTTCTCTGGAAAATCCATTCCAGGGTCTCCCCACCCTCCCAGGGAACAATTTCTTCCCAATACCCCACCTAACCCCACCCTCTATCAGCTTGTAGCCATTTCTTCTTGTCCTGTCCCTCCATCCCTTGTGAAAAGTCAGGCAGTAACTTAGCATTTAGCTGTTGTTTAGCTGTTTTATAGCATTTAGCAGTAAACTAAATGTGAAAATGAGCAATGCTGGGTGTTCTCTGCAGCCTGCCCCCAGCAGCCCCCGGTGTGCCGTGGCCAGCAGCCAGCTGAGGCATTCCAGCCTCTCAGGGATCTCCTACAACCTTCTCCTCCACATGTGTCAAGCTCGTGGGGTTGGATTTGACCTCCAGGTATGAACAGGAAAGATGAGAAAACGTGATACTCGTTCTGCAGAATTTTTGTTTGTAAATTCTTTTATGATAAAAGCACTCCTTGCAATGTAAATCATAAATGGTGGAATTGTTAGGGTTGGAAAAGAGTTTTAAGAGCATCCAATCATCAACCCACCACCCCCATGTTCACCACTAAACCATGTCCTCAAGTGCCACATACACCTATTTTTCTTTCAGTTTAAGTGTGTGTAAGACTTTTAGGGGTTAACCTGCTTCTTGATAAAAATACCTGTGTAAGGAGATAATTTTAAAGATACTTTTGACCATCTCTTACTGCTTTGAAACCCAAATATTTGCTGCGGAATAGACTCTGCTGTATTTATTGTATTCTCTGCAATAAGTTAGAGCTATAATCTGTTTTAAACTGAGCCATAATTCCTTATACACAGTTCCAAAACAGCCCTTCCTAGTTCGGGTGTGTACTTACTGTAAGACATTTATTACAATTCCCACTATTTTAGGAATAAATAAAGCAATTTTCTCTTAATTAACAGGAAAAGCAGGGAACAGTTTTTGTGTTGTATGAAGACCAGAAGCGACACAGCCTGGGAATGATGTAAGTGGGGACTGTCCCCAGCCCAGGGTGACAAAGAGCTGGGGACACTCTGGGTGTGCAGGGAGTGACAAAGGCCAGGGAGGGAATGAACAGCCTGAACACCTGAGTGTCACCTGCTGCTCACAGAAGTGGCCTGATTCTCCCAGGATGGGCCTGTGGGAGTTTGAGGGTGGTTTTCAGCATTTCAGCAATGAAAGAAGGCCAGGAAGGTGCTGAGCCCAAGGCTGGTGGCACTGCAGGCTCAGGACCTCTGGAATTGCCTTCAGGAGAGCTGCACTCCCTGCCAGGAGCAGTGTCTCCCATGGATTAGCACAGACTTACTCTTACAGGCAGCATTATTAAAAACCTGGCTTGCAGGAGGGAAAGGAGGGTGAAGTTTAATGCCTTTTTATATTGTTCTTGCCCAAGTTTCCTGCCCAAATAGGATGTAATAAGTGAGGAGCTGAAGTGTTCTGCTCTCAGCCTGCTCTGTATTCCTTTGATGCTGCAGCTATTTCATTAATGACCTGGATAACAAAACAGCTTCTTCAAGTGCTGGATGTGCCTGCAAGTGTTCTGGAGGGCAGGAATAGAATTCAAAATGATCTCCACAAATTGAAGGAACAATATGAGAAATAGAATTAGGTTTGGTTGGAGCCAGGTGGAAGAAATTACATTTAGAGAGCAGTAACGAATATGAGGAACAAGGAGGTTTTGGGAACAGGATCTGTGAATCAAACAATGTGGATCCTGTGGAAAAAGGTAAACAGTGTATCCTGGGACATGCTGGAAGAAATCCTGCTGTTCTGTGAGAGGGAGGCAATGAAAATGTTTAGAGTTCTGGAGAGCATTACTGACATGGAAAGGCTACAGAGGAGAGGGAGGACAGAAATGGGATCTGTTAATGATCTCCCAGCACAGAAAAAGCCTCTGCAGGAAGGAAAAATCTGATTTTTTGGTAGTAGGACAAGAAGAAATAAACTCAACTTGCAGCAAAGAGGATTCCTGTTGTCTGCCATCACATTTTCAGTGCAATTTCATAGTCTTAATTGGGAAATATTTTCAAGATTGTAGGAGTTGGATCTTATAAAATAACTGAAATACCTGAAACATCCCTGAGAATTACCCATTTTATTCCATCAGAGATCTGTGGTCGATTCCAGTAAATGAGGCACATTATTCCTCAGTGCAATTCCCTGTTCCGTAAGGTGTGGAGAGTCTGTGTGGACCACTGGGAAACCAAAGCCTCAAAAGCTGCAACAATCCAAGGAATGCTGATCCTGCTGAAATGTCTTTCCCAAATTTTAGGCTGAAGCAACAGTTTTTCCCAACTAATGTGGGTGTTTCAAGTGTTCTGCTGCCTCAGTCCTTCCTCAGCAGTCACCTTTTACTTTGAGTAGCTGAAACCTCTCTTCTTACTTCTGCTAAGTTGATTAATAAAAATTATTTATTACACAAATCCTTTCCGTTGACAAGTTAAAATGGAGCCTCATCTTTCATATCTCCCTGAAGATTTTCACCTTGTGAGATTGAAAATCCTCATTAAATTCCAGCACCAGGCAGGCACAAATGAGAGGGCGATTGTTTTTAAGCATGTGAAGGGAATCATCGGTAAACCCATTTGTTTGGATATCATTAACAGAACAATCGGAGAGGATCTCCAGGGGGTCCTCCTGACCTTTGCTCGCAATCTCTTCATCATCCATCAAGAAATATCAGCACCTAATATGCAAGGCGAGACCAATTTTAAGGTGAGGTGTTAATTAACTAACGATCCTGGTTAATTTCTGTACAAGGCCTGCAAATACCTCATGCTGGATCATAAACAAGTGCTAAACCATTCCTTTTTTATCACTGCCTGTGTGTGGTTTACAGTGTCTGGGTCAGTGTAGTCGGTCTCCCACAGAACCCGTTAGTTAAATTTAAGTTTGAAACTTTTTCTTTGAAAAGAGACATCCTTGAGCGTGAAATTATTTGTAATCTAATGCTCCTGAGTGTCCTTTGGAAGAGCAAAGGAGCTGTTGGCACTGCCTCACACAGCTCTGTCACAATTGCCTGCTTTATTTTAAAGGGACATCATCAAGGTAAGAATCTTAAATTAGAAACAAATTTCTCAGTTGATAATAACTGCTTGGATTATTAACACTGATTTCTTTTAAGCAGGCAGCCATTAATCCGTTCCTTCCCATCCCTCAGCCCACCAGCCATTTCCCATTGGGTTTTGTTCCCAATTTTCTCTGCTGTTTGAGTGTGCCCATCCCTGGATGCTCAGGAGGGGGAGGACAAAGCCTGGGGAGGTTCCCCCACCTCGCAGCCAGAGGAGCCAGCACAGCAATCATGAATCCAGCCCCGGGCCCTGGGACAAGCCCTCCTCACAAAGCTGCTTTCTGGTTCCAGAGAATTGCTCAGCTGCCCACAGGGACTTCTTATTCTGAGCTGCATCACCTTTCACTTTATAAAAACTATCCAAGATCCTGTGTGTGTTTTGTGAAAGGTGAAGGGGACACTGTGTTGGATTTGTATCTTCAGTCATGTCACATAATTTACAGCAGGTTCTTTCCACCCTGACTAGATTTTCCAGTAGAGTGTGAAATGACAGATTTTGGGGAAGACATAATTAAATTTCAACATGTTACAGAATAAACAACAGCAACAACAAAAAATTCTCATTTTTCAATATGAGGAGGGAATGAAAAGCAACCATTGAAGAAAAATAAAAAAGAGAACTTTTCTTCATTGTGAGTGAACATATGTGAAATAAAACACCTGTTAGTTAATTAGGAGTACAAATTGTATTTTTATTTACCTGGGATTTGTACATATTTACTAATAATTCCCCCAAGTGTCTCCAAAGTAATATTAAATTTAATTGGTGCATCCTGTCCCACGTAACCCTGTTACCTCTTCAAGGCAGGCACTGCCAGCTGTGCACCCTGGCTGCTGGATTCCATTATAATGCCCATTAAATAACTTGTATTCCTGGAATCTGTTACAGATGGCAATTCGAGATATTGAAGCAATTCTAGGAGTTACAGCAGAAAACAAACTGAGATTGGAAGAAGAGCAACCTTGGGAAGCAGATGCTCTGAAAGAATAGTTAACAGAAAATGTTCAAGTGCCTCATTCCTTATGCTTCTGGAAATGCTTCCTCATCTGTAAGAACAGGTTTGGTTTTCCTTCTGAGTTGGTGTGTGAAGTAACATTAACTGGGACAGAAAATCTCTGTGATTCCTGGCTGTGGCTTTGGGAACATCCCACCTTTCTCGTTGAAAAGCACAGGGTCATCCTCATGCTCCTCATGTCCCTGTTGTCATTCCTGAAGTTCAGCACATGGGTTAAAAATCTCATTAATGGGGTCACGCTGCCTTTGTCACTGAGCAAAAAAGAGCCCTGAGAGCCCAGATTCCATTTCCAACAGGCTGAAATACTGAACACTGAAAGGCTCCTGGCAGGAAAGGAGGTCCAGGGTTAGACCTGCCCAAGAGAGTCCAGGGGCCACCAGGATGAGCAGAGGGATGGAGCAGCTCTGCTGGGAGGAAAGGCTGGGAGAGCTGGGATTGTTCACCTGCACAGGAGAAGCTTTGGGGTGACCTTGGTGTGGCCCTGAAGGGGCTGCAGGAAAGATGGAGAGAGACTCCTCCGAAGGACCTGGGGTGCCAGGACAAGGGGGAATGGCTTCAAACTGGAGGAGATTGGGGTTAGTTGAAATATTAGGAAGGAATCCTTCCCTGTGAGGGTGGGCAGGCCCTGGCACAGGTGCCCAGAGAAGCTGGGGGTGCCCCTGGATCCCTGGAATGTCCCAGGCCAGGCTGGACAGGGCTGGGAGCAGCCTGGGACAGTGGAAGGTGTCCCTGCCATGGCAGGGATTGGAATGAGATGAGATTTAAAGTTTTCCTTCCAACCCAAACTATCCCATGGTTCTGTTGCCTATAAATGCCTTAATTTACACCCCACTTTATCAGTAATCCCAGCAACCCACATTCCTCTGCAGAGCCATCTCTGTTGTTATGCTGCTTTTTCTACTGTCTAAAGACTTTTGCAGCAGTTCTTTTATGGTCATTTTCAAATTACCAAAAAGAACAGTAATAGCACTGATCCATCAACAGAATTCTACTTGCACGATGATTCCCAGAATTCCATGGCTTTTGCAGCTCTGTCCATCTGTATTTTGGATACTGGTGACCCTTTTGGTCACAACTGTGCACCGTTGTTTAAGGGCAGCATTTTATTTGTAAAATTATCTTTATCCATCAAATCTTTAATATCCCAACAGACAACACATTCCACATTTTGCTATGGAAGAGCAGATCTCACTGAATGGAGACTGTCATCCTAGGAATGGCAAGTATCCTTGGGATTACTTCCCAAAAAGCTCAGGCAAAACCAGTTTTAACAAATACTAAATGAGACCAAGCAGTTGCATGAGATCAACACCCAGTTTTTCTGATGGCAAATCTTTGATCCCTCAGCATGAGACGTTATTTTCTGTGGAGTTTTTTCCTCTTCTACTTTGATCACAGAATTAATAAATTGCAGATGAAAATATTTGCATAAATGCTGATTCCTGCTTCAAATAAAAATCCACAGGAGTATTTTTAATTCCTCGTTTTACTGCTGTTTTACCATCAATGTGGAGTTGGGTTTGGATAGCCCAGAGCCCACAGAGACTTTCCCAAGGTGGAATTTAGCTGCACTTGAGCTGGTTTCCAAAGGGTTAAGGAAAAGGAAGCCTTGATCCAAGCCAGAACAACATAAGGTCTGAGAGGCTCATTAGTTCACTGGCACTTAATAGACTGCAGTGTCCTAGGAGGAAATGAAACCTGCACTTCCTTCTGCCTTTGTTCTACCCTGACAAAAGAAAACTGTACCTGTTTTTCCTGCAAAACAAGTGACCTGAAAGTTCCCGTGGTGAGAGAGATTTCTCAGCGTGTGCAAAGTGTGAAATGTATTTTGAGGGGGGAGGAAAAAAAAGTTTTTAATTACTACTAACACTTCTGAGCCTTGAGCTGACGGAAGGATTGAAAACTGCTTTGCAGTCTCTCACATTCAGCTCCCATGCTGCTGGTGCCAAAAATGTGGTTTTTTTAGCAATGCTGCAGATTTAAAATGAAATTATAATATTGTTTAAAAAGTCAGGAATATAATTCTGTTCACACTACTGGATTATTTGTTCCCACTCATTAAAAGAGTAATAGAGTTGTTGAACTGTAGACTGAATTTCAGAACGTGAGCTGGATGGGAAGAAAACAGAATAAGTGTGAAGCAAAAGATTAAAGGTGGCCCAAGTGTGCCTTCTCATCAGAAACTGCCCCAAAAAATGCCAGATTTGGGCAAAAGCTGGAGCTGGCTCCTCAGCTGCAGGGAGTGGAGGAATGCTCATGGAAGCAGGTGAGGGCCAGCAGGTTTGGCAGCAACTGCAGAGGATGCAGACAATTAAAATAAAGGATTTGTGCTCCCCAGGAGTCAGAGCTGGAAATGGAGATGTTTGTTTAACTGGCAGCACTTGGTGGCTTTTATTTCAGCAAGAATTTAGTGTAGCACAGACCACTTCAGGTCATTCTCCTGAAAGAGCTACCTGGAATTGATGATACTGGAAACTGGGTCTCCTGTTTTAGGTAGTTGGGTTTAAAGCCCTGGATAAAAGAAAAGGGAAAAAAAAAAAAGCTTTTAGCCCACATTTCCACATTTAGAATGACAGCTCTGAGCACAGAGCAAAAAAAAGCAGTTTATCAACACAACCAATTCCAGATGTCTTCTGAAATGAAATGTTCACCCTCCCTCTGTCCTGGATGATCTCCAGAGATCAGGAGAATTTACCACCTTCCCTCTAGGTTAAGGTAACAAATCCCTGGATTTTTAAGGCTATCCTTAAAAATTCATATCAAATCCATTTAACAGTGGGATACTGTAGATCTGAGGCACCTCTGTTACACTGTACAGATCCTCTGTATTTTAGACTCCAGATTTTGTTATATGGATGAAGAACAAAAGATTAAAAACTACAGTCATTGACAACCTTCATTAATGCAATTAATGAAATACAACAGCATTGTATCACTCTCAAGGTTTAGTATTTTATTTCAACCCTTCAGCACAGTACCAGATTCCAACTTTTCTGTCCTCAGCCACTGTTACCACTACTAAGGAAAGATATATGAAGATCTTTATGATGAAGAAAGATAACTATATGCTCTATTAATTATAGGGAGGTAAACTTGAAGGGGAAATTTGTTGCTGATGATTAACAATTACTTGTTCTACACACATGTAGTACAGCAAATAAACAGGGCATATTGTTGGGTAGTAATTGATTAATTATCATGTTCATACTGGATAGCTCAATGGTCAAAGATTGCTGAGTTTGAGATATTGCTTGCAATTACTTGAAGAAAAAACGTGTTTCCATTTCTCAGTTTTCTGGACTTTTCCCCCCTCTTAAATAGAATGTTAAATGGTTCAAAACCTTAGCTTTTACTTTTAAAAAATGGAATTTATGCTGTGATTTAAAAATAGTTCTCTGAAGGGGTCTGACACTTAAAGATTTTTAGGGAGGTCTGCCAGGTCAACCCAATGCAGCTGGATATACTCTCCTGGCTGATGCTGCATGTCGGTGTCAACAAAACCTTTGGAAAAACGTGATTGTCCATTTTGTGGTGACACTGCCACTCCTCCCTGGCTCCGTGCAGGGCTCGGGGTGCTCCATCCCCTCAGCACGGGCAGCTCCAGCCCAGCCTTGCTGTGCCTGTCATGGAATGCCAGGATCGCTGAGGGTGGAAAAGCCCTCCAAGGTCACCGAGTCCCAGCTGTGATCGATCCCCACCTTGTCCCCAGCCCAGAGCACTGAGTGCCACATCCAGGAATTCCTTGGACACCTCCAGGGATGGGAACTCCAAACCTCCCTGGGCAGCCCCAGTGTCTAATCCTCCTTTCTGTGAGGAAATTCCTGCTGGTGTCCAACCTGAGCCTCCCCTGGTGCAGCTTGAGACGATCTCCTCCTCCTGTTCCTGTTCCCTGGGAGCACAGCCCGACCCCCCTGGCTGTCCCCTCCTGGCAGGGAGCTGTGCAGAGCCACAAGGTCCCTCTTGAGCCTCCTTTTCTCCAGGCTGAGCCCCTTTCCCAGCTCCCTCAGCCTCTCCTGGGGCTCCAGCCCCTTTCCAGCTCCGTTCCCTTCCCTGGACACTCTCCAGCCCCTCAAGGTCCTTCCTGAACCGAGGGGCCCACACCGGGGGCGATTCCCGCTCCGTTCCCGGGGCCGTTCCCTCTCCATTCCCGTTCCATTCCCGGCTCTATTCCTTCTCCATCCCCGTTCCGCTGTCCCGTTCCATTCCGTCCCGTCCCCGCTCGGTTCCCGCCCCCGGGCGGCGCAGGCGCGCTGCGGGCGCAGGCGCGGAGCCCCGCGGGATGCGGGCGCTGCTGCGGCGGCTGCACGGCGCGGCCGTGGCGCTGCTGCTGTGGCGGGGCCCGACCCCGGCCCCGGCCCGTCCCGCCGCCTCCGAGGTGCTGAGCCAGCACCTGCGGCAGCGCCGCCTGCCCCACTGGACCTCGTTCTGCGTCAAGTACAGCGCGGTGCGCAACGACCAGTTCGGCCTCTCGCACTTCAACTGGCCCGTGGACGGCGCCAACTACCTGGTGCTGCGCACCGGCTGCTTCCCCTTCATCAAGTACCACTGCTCCCGCGCCGCGCCGCAGGACCTGGCGCTGCAGGACGCCTTCTTCACCGCCCTCAAGGTGCTCAACGCCGGTGAGTCCGGCCCTGAAGGGCGGCCTGAGGGGCAGCGCTGAGGGAGCCGGGGGCGGCCTGAGGGGCGGCGCTGAGGGAGCCGGGACGGCCTGAGGGGCAGCGCTGAGGGAGCCGGGGGCGGCCTGAGGGGCAGCGCTGAGGGAGCCGGGACGGCCTGAGGGGCAGCGCTGAGGGAGCCGGGACGGCCTGAGGGGCAGCGCTGAGGGAGCCGGGGGCGGCCTGAGGGGCAGCGCTGAGGGAGCCGGGACGGCGGCTCGTGCCGGGCAGCTCCGCTCCGAGCCCTCTCCGTCTCCTTTTCTTTCTGTTTCCCTCTCTCTGTCTTTCCTTCTTACCTTCTCCTCTCTTTCCCTTGTTCCTCACTTTCTCCTCTCTTTCTCTCCTGTCCCTTCTCTTTCTCTCCTGTCCCTTCTTTTTCTCTCCTGTCCCTTCTTTTTCTCTCCTCTCCCTTCTTTTTCTCTCCTGTCCCTTCTTTTTCTCTCCTGTCCCTTCTCTTTCTCTCCTGTCCTTTTTCTCTCCTGTCCCTTCTCTTTCTCTCCTGTCCCTTCTCCTTCCACTCGCCCTTTGTCCTTACTCCTCTCCTTCTCTTTCCCGCTCTCCCTCACTTTGTCTCCTCCTCTCCCTCTCTCTCTGCTGGCCGTCCCTGTCTCCTCTGTCCCTGCCGGGCCCGGCATTCCCGAGCAGTGAGCGCAGGGCCGGGGCACTGCCGGGCTTTGACCCAGTTCGTGTCCCCTGACCGCGGTGACAGCGACAGGTCGGACTCTCGGTATTTAAGCGGCTCCCGCCTTTGGCAGGGAGCATTTTCCAGCTGGAAGTCCTCGTGCCGTGCATGAACTTTTGTCCTCTAAGCAATTCTGAAGCGAAACTCTTTCAGGCAGTGTCTGATGCAGGAATGGAGAGGCTGCTTGGATCCTAACGTGCTGCTGGAATATAATCCTTATAATAAAAAGGCTTTATCAGAACCTTATTAACGTAAAAGTAAATGCAGTTAAATTTTGAAGTGTATTATTTCAAAACTTCGGCTGCAGATCCAAAGCTTATTTGAATGCCACCATTGCCAGTGCCATAACGTGTCATACATTCTTTATTTTCATGTTTAATTTTTTAAAATTTCCTTTTCTTCATAACTCTTCAGCGACTTTTTCAAAACGTGTCTGCTGGTCTTAATTTTCTGACCTTTCCAGACTGATGTAGTAAGAACATATAATTACAAATATAGATTTCTTAATAGCACTTTTAAATCTGATTTTCCTTTTCCCTCGACCCAGTCATACCTTTGTTTTTCTCACAACTGCCCTTCATGTTTTCATATTTAAATTATTAGAAACCATTATTAAAAAGGCAATTTATTTCCCTCAGAATCCTGCTTAAGCACTTAGCTTCAAGCATGTTAAATTTGGTGTTTCTGAATTCAGAGCCTAAATCCACCTCTTGTTTTTCCCTCAATAATAAATAGAATATTGCCTGTAATAGATGGATAAATTGGCAGGGCTAAAACATGTCATTTTAAATATATATATATATATATAAAAACCTTTTTGCCCATTGCAGTTCTGTTGGAGTTGGTAGTTTTGACTGCTGGTCTGATTTTCCCCAGAGCAGCTTCATGTTGATCTATGGATTCACTGCCTATTTTTTAAATTTCTGCTCTGGCATAGGCTCCAATAACTTAAGTGGATGTTCTGGGAGTTTGGGTTTAGTATTTGGAGATTTTTTTTTTTTAATAAGTAGAAATCATGTGTACCTGGCAATGTTTCACTTCTTTCATCTTGTTCTCCTCCTGCTTTCTTTTTCTAATAATTCCTGCACATTGCTGCTTCCTGCCTCGTGTCAGCAGGAAAGGTGTTAAGCACTGATTGCTGCATTTAAATAAAGACAAAATATTTCTTATTTTCCAGGAATACTTTCCCTCTCATTTCACCTTGGAGTCATCATTGCTCAGTCTGAATGTGCAGTCTGGATTTCCCTGGCTCACTCTGTGTGTGTGTAATGTGTTTTTATCTCTCCTTAGGCATCCCAACTTTGCTGTATGGAATTGGCTCCTGGTTCTTTGCCCGTGTCACAGAGACTGTTCACACCAGCCATGGCCCAGTCACTATTTATTTTCTGAATAAAGAAGATGAAGGAGCCATGTACTGAACTGAATGTCTGGGCTCTGTGCTACGAATATCTGCTGCCTTTGACTAAAAACAACCTAAAAATGTGGGGTTTACACTGTGTTCTCATACTCAATGTGCTGTTTCAGGAGGCTGCATGGACTTTCTGGTTGTGTGGGATTTATTTTTGCAGAGGTCTGTGAAGTTGAAGAATTAGAATTTCTGAGGGTATGTCTGGAAGTCAGGGACTGGTGCTGCTGGACAAACTTGTGATCATTTAAAGAGATTTGTCAGCTTAGAGAACTGAATTGTAGCCTGTGGGCAAGGAAACTGTGAATGCACTGACATTTTCAGGATGTGCCTGAAAAGATAAAGCTGCTCAGGTGTAGGTCCTGTCTAGATATTTCATAATGAATTAATTGTCACAGGTGTAACTGTGTCTGAATAAATCCTTGGCACTGAGTGATCACAATCACCTGGAAGAGCCTTTGGGGGAAAAAAAACCCACCCTAAAAGAAGTACAAAATGGCTGTATTACATTTCTTGAAATGATATTTAAATAAAATATCCAAAATACATTTGATGCTTGTATCTCTTGCAATTCTTGAGCTCCAGATGTGTGCTGTTATTTTTCTTCTGATTGCTTTATCGGTAAGTACAAAATCTAAGTGATGTAGAAGATTTATTCCCCTGTGCTAATTCACAAATTGCTGGTATTTTTAATTAATGGAGAGAATGAGAAGAATACTACAGGAATATCTCAATTTTTGGATGCAGAATAACTGATTTCTCCAGTTATAACCAAGCAGACCTTCAGGTACAAACAATGACAAAATTATTTCATACCAGTTGGCAACCTGGGCAAAAAACAAAAGCTTTTGGGGAACTGTTTGGATAGTGGAAATCTGGAATTAATGGAAACAGGAGGACCTGTGCAGGATCTATTGCTGGTGCTGGGATTTAGTGCCAGCAGTTAATGCTGTCAGTTCCAAATCCCACAGCTGGTGCTGGAAGTTGGTCATTCCAGTTTGCATGGGTCAAAAAAGAAATGTAAAATGGGTAGGAGCTGGTTTGGAGGGTAATCACTTCTCCTCAATAAATGATTATCAAGCTATGATTACAGTATAATGTCATTTAAATACTTTTTAACTTAATTCCAGATAATAGAAGTGTTTCCCACTTAATGAAGCAACACATGTGGCTTTTCTAAAAGCAGCACTAAACACTTTAATCAGAGAAGTTCTTGCACTGTTAAATTTTGGAGAATATTCTTGCCACAAGTTAAATGCCTCAAAGATGAAGAGATGGCATTTCAAGAAGCCTCGTTAATAAGAAAAATCGCATTTTCCTCGAGCTGATTTTCACTGCAGCTCATAAGTTTAAAGTCAAATACTGCTCATTCATTGCCACAGAGCTCATCAATACCTGGCTGTAAAGGTTTAGCCTCAACACAAGGTTGATAAAATGGTTTTTAATTACCAGACCATAAATACAGCTCTTCCTTGGAGCTGCAGCTCCTGTCCCTGCACTGGTTTGATTTCTGGTAACGGGCACTGCTGACTTTGCTTACCTGTTTTCCAATAAATGCAGCAGCACCCCCCATCCATCCCGTGCTGGGCAGGGCCCTTGGAGAGCATCCCTGACAAAGTGCCCTATCGATTGCTGCAATTCGTGCTGCTGCCAGCAGTAAAGAGAGCCCTGATCTCTTGTTCAATGATCTCACTGTGTAACAATTAAGCAAATGTAATATTTTCTTGTATTACATGAAAATCAATGGACCTCTTGCTCTCGGGAAGCTGATGGTGCTAAAGGATGAACTGGGAGATGTCTGAGGGCAGAGTGCAAATATGGGATCACTCATTCCTTTCATGGAGGCTTGGGTGGGAGCTTGGCAGTTCTTCAGGGGGAAAATGAGCTGTTTGGAAGGGATACCTTGAGTTATTAAATCATGATGAAATCATTTTCATGTATGAATATAAACCCAGCTGCTTGTTTTCAGGGGTAAAACATTTCATCTGACTTTCACTCTTGTTTTGCTATAAATACCAGCTTCTTAGCATTTATTTGTTACCACTCAAGTTTTGGCCTGACTGCAAGATACTGAGGGCCAGGAAGATTTGTACCACCCTGCCTCAAAAGAATTCTGCAGCACTCAGGAAGAATTGATCCACAAAATGACCCTTCTGACTTGTGACAGATTTGATTTGTGCCACCTCCCGTTCGAAACAAAGTTTAGTTCCCCTTGCAAGCCTGGCCTTAATTATCTCTTTGCTGATGTTTAAATGAGGGAGAGATGAGCTTTGTTTCACCTCCCTTAACTACTCCAGAGAAACCAAACCCCGAGGATCAGGTGGCTCCTCCTTGTAGCACCTCTTGAAATAATAATGATTCCTGGGGACACCTGAGGGTGGAGGAGCTGCTGGTGTCACCCCTGGGCCGGGTCAGCGGGCTCGGGTGTCCCAGTCCAACCCTGCTACTGTAAATTAATGGGAAATGCAGCTGCTTTGCTGAAAGATCAATGTCCAATAAAGGCTGCACAATCAAATCTTGTTGCAATGATTGAGGTGCTTAATTGCCTTTCAAAGATAAGGTGGTAATCAACACACGTTCAGCCGATCTTTTTTACCGCCTCAATTACACCCCAACGGCAGAGCCAAGGCAGGATCTTTAACTACTTATACTTATTAAATCTTACGTGCCTTCTGAAAAATTACTTAAGCCACACAATCGATAAAACCCAGCTCTTAATTACTATATTTCACTTTTAGACCTTTTTGTTTGGTTGATAAATGTTTCACCAGAGACTCGGCGGCGCTAATGAGTTACCCCAAGAAATTCCCTTTTCTGCTCTTGTCTCCTCCAAATTGTGGCTAAACGTTGGTGGGTTTGTTTGTTTTCCTGAAGTTTTGGGGTTGGTGATGCAAACGTGGTCCAGGCAGTTCATTTTATTTGAAATTAATATTGTGATATTCATTTTAAGTGTGATGTTTTTAGATTTATTAGGTTTTTAGATTAGATTTTTAGATTTAGATTTATTAGATTTTTAGATTTTTTTAGATTTAATATCACTCTCTTTATCACCAGTTGATGAACTGCTTGCAGGTGGACCCAGTTCAACACAAAGTTCTTAACTTTTTTTCCCCGTTGTAAATTAATTCTGGATTTAAAGACTGGATTGCAACTCCTAAATAGTTATGATTAGTACTCCCATATTGTCTGAAAAATCAGTTTTTGTGCTCTTTTCCTGCTCCCCTCCCTCTCCCTGGAGCAATATCCAGAGCTTTTCTCCTGCTGACCTTCCATTGACTTGGGCAGAATTTAAATCTGTCCTCACCTTACCTAGTGTGTTGACCTAAATCTCTCACAAAACATAATTATAGATCTCCCTGATGAATGTTATTATTATTGAATGAAATTTGGGTATTTTTTAATAGTTGAATGCCCTTAGGCCTCTGGTTTAGAGCAACTTTTCCTGAAACAAAGGGGATTTTGCTTCATGTATTATTTACTGTGGCCATTTAATTTATATTGGCTTTTGCTGTAACCCCTTAATCATGTTCACTACACAAAAGTGAGTTAATAATTCTGAGAGTTATCTGGATTTCTTTCCCTATTTCTAGAAATAGAAGTCATGATTTAAATTTTGGGCTGTGTTTTTCAGTTTAAATACACTTAAGAAAAAGTGGCAGCTTCAGCATTGCAGCCAGGGAATATGGAATAAAATTGTCACTGATATATTGCAAGTTTGCTTGAAAGATTAATTTTATTTCTAGAAAAGAATAAGATGTTGGGTTTGCATTTAAGTCCTAAAAAGTCAAATACAAACAACTTAGAGTGATTTGGAAAGTAATTGCATCACTTTAAGCACAGTTTATGAGCCCTGTTGTAGTTCATTATAAAACCAATTTATTACTTGCAGTGATATTAATAATCCTAATAGAATTAAAAATGGAGAACATGATTAAAAGCAAGCCTTCAGACAAAAGCCCTGATCAAGGGAACTTTCAAGTTTAAAATGTAAATATCAGATTAGAACACTGCTTTTTGAACAAGATCACAAAGTCAAACCTGGTTTTTTTCCTTAAAAGAAGAAATACCATTAGATATGATGGTTACATGCTCAGTGATTCGTGGGCCTGCTTATGTACTTTGTGAGATATGAATTATTTAGGAAGAAAAATCACAATAATTTTGTTGTTACTCAAGAATTTATAGGTTGACAGAAAAACAATTATGCAGCCCCTGGAGCTGGTCTGAAGGGGTACAGGAGCATCATTAACCACACACAGCCCAACTGCTGGAGTTACCTTGTCACTGTGCATCATATGATCTGATTTTTTTTTTCAAAATTTATTCATAATTTAAAGCAAAAATTAAATATTTACTCATTCAGCCTAAATCAAGTTTACTGTTGTTACATTTTCTTTCAGTCCAAGGTGGGTTTACTGTGAAAAAAGAGCTTTAAAAGATCCGTTTGAGGCCAGTGAATTTCCCTGTGAACTAAGATGAATTTATTTCCCGATATTTGGGTTCCAAACAGTCCTTTCTCATTCCAGAGAAACTGCAGAGTGCCTGGGAGGAGCAGTGGGAAGTTTGCTGGAAGTTTTAATGCCATTTTTAAGGAATCTGACTCTATCCATGGTGCACTTGGTGAGTCTCTCCAGGAGATGCATTTCAGGGAGGAATATCTTTAGAAAGCCTGGACACTGCTGACCTATTTTTCAGGAGCCTGAGGGAATTCACTTTGCTGCACTCACAGGCAATTGGAAGGGGAAAAAAAATGAATTTCACCATGATACGTTATTTATCAACACAGAAAGTTAGATATTAATATCTTTCCAAAAAGACAGGAAAACGTGTGCTCCTAAAACAACCATCAGGTGCCATTTTCTCTGGGAAACTGAGAGTTTGTCCTTTGTTATTTATAATTCCAACCTGGAAACTGGTGCAGGGAGGAAGCAGGGATGATAAATTGAATTTGGTGAAGCAAGGGCTGGCACAGAGATCCTGATTCCTCCAGGTGTGTTTTATACTCAGTGTCTGCATTACAGGTAAGGTGGCATAGCACTGCTAACAGCAGTATTCCAAAATATTTTCAGAGTTAAATGGGAATTATTTAGCCTGTTACATAACAAATACACATTATCCCTAGGTCACAGCTGGAAAAATTCTAGTGATAATGAGATTGATGGAGATGCTGAGTAGGATCCAGAATGAAATCAGCATTTTGTGCCTCTATCCTTCCTGTGCCTCTGCCCTTTTATGCAAGGGGATGAGTGCAGGACTGCAGGAATTCGGAATCCTAACCTTGGTTTTAATTCACTGCAACTCCTGCTGGGCATTTCCACCTGATCCACTCCTGAGGATGAGCTCCCACCTCCCTCCCCAGGGCAAGGAAAACCTGAATCCCCGTCCTGGCACAGGAATATCCAAGAGCAGGGCCAGGGGAGCCAGCTCTTGTTTTCCTCCCTGTTCTTTTCCCAGAGTTCTGGTGGCGGGACCCAAAACTCCATTACAGGATGTTTGTGACACAGCAAAGACAGAAAATTTCTCGTGTTGGGCAACTTCCTTTGCAGTGGGAATTAAACACGTAACACGTTCTTTCCTTACTTTTGGAGGGCAAATTATCCTGCTAAGCAAATCACGGGGACACAGCATTTCTCCATCCTCACAGAGACTCCTGCGAGATTATAACGATTTTCCTCCCCTCCTGTGTCAGCATTCTGGAAAATAAATATTTATTTCCTTGCCGTGGCCAGCTCGGGATGCTCAGTCCTCTCCAGCGGCGCTGCAAAGCAGCAGAGAGCAGCAGCACACTGCAAGTGGCAGCTGCTGCAGCCACCAAGGGAGGATGTTTCCCCCTCACAAATAAAAACCAGAATTTAGAGAACCTGTGGGCTTCACCACGCTGTAATTAAAGCCTTGATCCGTCGTTCCTTTGCGGATTTTGGGTGGTGTTTCCTTGTGGGTAAACAACAACTCTGGAGATGTGGGTGTTAATGTTGTGTCGTCTGCATTTCGTGGGGAAAATCGGGCTGCTGTGTTATTTTTTAATGGGGATGCCGGGATCCTTGTATTGGGAACTTGAACTTTTAAAGGGGAGGTTCTTGGGCTACTCAAATGCAGAACTTCGAGAATATTTTATATTAAAAAAATCATGGGTTGTGCTCTCCCAACACCAATTTTCCCCCAACATTAAGGAATAATATATAAAAATAAACGTTGGTGACATCTCATAGCAAAACTTCTGCAATAAATTGATATTTATTATAAAATAAATATCAATTATTTGTTTCAAATGTTGTATTTCAAATGAAAATTTCTGATTAAACTTGGGTTTTAAAGAAGTCTGTGGCAAAACCAAACCTGTATCAATAAATACGTACTTGATGTGCTGTACTTCTTAAGATATAAGAACCCTTCAAGTTTGATTACACAAATCAGAATGGGGGATTAAGGTTATGATTAGCCCTGGAAAATCGACGTAATATTTATGCAAATTTGGCAAATTGAGTTGGTTTTCCCCATAGTCTCATAAATGAAGAAGACATTTTAGAAAAATTGCAGGTCTATAGAAATTCCATCATTTTGTGTCCTATTCTTTAAAATTTAATAGAAAATGAATCTGATTGAAATGGAGCTGAGTGAAAGGTACACAGGGACTGCAGGTAAAAGGTTCATTTGAGCAGAAAGATGTCTGTGTGGGCACCACCAGTCCCTGAGATCCTTAGGAGCTGGGGCTCTATTAATTTTTAGTATAGGAACTAAATTATAAAGTTATTGGACAGAGAGAGAATTTATCTCTGTTAATGGCCATTGAATTTTTTTTTCCTAAAGCTCAAACAAAGTAGAATTCGAATATGAAGAAGCTTGAAGACGTTTCAGGAATTAAATATACCTCCCATTCCCCCCCTGTAAATTGATAAAATAACTCAAATAGTCCAGTTTGTCAGAGATGATAATGTGAGAGAGTGTGATAAAATGCACAGATCAATAGCCCACAATTGAGATTAATGCTGTTCTCTTAAAAAAAAGAAGTGGATTGTTTTATGCTGCAGAGCTGTGCGGAGCAGAGCGCTTTCCCTGTGACTCGTGGCAGTGAAAAGCTTGTTTTAAAAGCTGAATTTGGTGTTTTGTGATTGCAGAGCTGTCAAAACACGATCTTTGTTGCTGAGGTGGGCAGGGATTTTCTTTCATCGCAAAGATGGATCGTGGTTTGGATCGGGCTGATTCCAGCTGCATCCCTGAAAACTCAGGGATGACAGAATTGTACCTGGACATCAACTCCGGAGAGCTGGAATGCGGAGGAACCGTGAATGAGTGCCGGCTGCTGGCAGGACTGCTCCGAGCCTCTTCCTCACCTGTTCCCGCAGCTGTTGGGCTGCCCTAGTGCCCACCCCCGGTGCCCGTTCCCGGTGCACATTCCCAGTACCCATTCCTGTGCCCATTCCCAGTGTACGTTCCCAGTGCCCATCCCCGGTGCACATTCCCAGTGCCCATCCCC
>VXAX01001288.1:122536-145413 GCA_013399835.1 Leptocoma aspasia | reverse complement strand
CCAGCGGGCTCCGCTCCCACCCGAGCCCAGCCCCGCCGAGCGCGGCCGGCCCGGCCCGGGGCTCCTTCCCCGCTCCCCTGCCCGCCCGCGGCAGCCGCAGCTCTGGGGTGGGTAGTGCGCACATCAACATGAACTTCAGTGAAACCAGATGCCAGGGTCTAAATTAATACTAGTGTTTTGCAGATTCTATAACCATTAAAGCATCGAATTAATTAAGTTCTGCGGCTTTCTTTAAGTCGAATGCTTTCACTTTATTCCCATCGATGGGAGGCGGGTCAGCGCACTCGGGCACAATGATCAGATACTTTCCAGAAGTTTATCTGTACATCAGAACACGTTCTGAACCAATTCCAGAACACTTCGCTTCTCATCCGTGAGGCCTGCAAGCTTTGCAGAGTACAGTGTAAATAGCGCGGACTAGACTGTATTTGCAGCAGAGCAGACCCCAGCCCTCCCAAACTGGCCATTTGAAGGAGGGTGCGGAGTTTTTTTTTTTTAGAGGCTCTTTCCCGTAACCCCGCCCCATCACAGCTAGGTAATGTCAACGGGCAGGGTCTAAATTACAAGCGTTTTAATGGGAGAGGGATTGACTGGGGACCTCTCTCGTTCATCCCCTTGCAAACAAAAATTAAAAAGTTTCCTAGGGCCCAGGAAAACCTGAAAACCTCTGTGACCTTACAGTTCACCCCGCACATTAAAACAGTGGCTGCACGGCTGCCTGCCTGAGAAGAAAAAGCAATAGACTTCAGCGGAAATTGAAACAAGGACATTTCTGCTAAGAACGGACTTGGTCTGGTACATCTTTTGGATCAGATCAAGACAACTGGGTTTGATTTTGCTTGGCTTTACAGGGAACACGGGAAAGAGAAAACCGCACCAAAGTGGGGCCCAGGGTTTCAGAAGGGAGCCGCTGATCAGCTCTTCTCTCCGCGCCGGAGCGGTGCCTTACGCTAAGCAGGGAAGGCAGGTACAGCTGAGCCTGCTCCGGGCTTTTGCAGCACATGGCAACACTGGAGGAGGAGGAGGAGGAGGAGGTCTCTGAACGGGCTGCGGAGCTCTTTGCTAAAAGAGGCGCACTCGCCACCCCCGGCTCCCTGGAGCCACGAGTGGACCCCGTGTCCCGACCCCTCTTCCGCTCCCTCCCGCGCAGCTTCAAAGATTGTCCTGCGCGGGTTTCCGCCGTCTCTGGCCACTCGCTCACTCTGAACAGCAATCCCATCTGGCACAGGGGACCTGGCCGAGAGATTTCCTCCACCTCCTCGAGGAGCTGCGCCCTGCACAGTGGCACTGCCAGGGGAGAGCAAACTAGCGAGCTGCCAGAGCCCTTTAGGGGACACACCGGCAGGTTAATGACAGGCGAGAGGCACGGGCGGGGTTTCTCTGGCTACCGGGGGTCGCAAGGAGCGGGTGCCCTTCTCAGCAGGCTTTCAGGGAAGCCACCGCAGCAGGGAGGAACTTGCTGTGTAGGACTCTTCAGTACAGAGTAGCTGCTTGCCAGCTTCGTTTGAGCAGCAGAAATGAACGTGCAGCAATTTAGTCGGTATTTCTCCCGTGTTTAATCCCACGATTAACCCCGCGTGCCTTCCCTCGCGCGTCCTCATTCCGCTAATTTAAGGAAAAAGAGAAGATAACTGTCCCAGAGGCCTTTGGAAAGCTGAGCGCATCCCGGGGCTGCTGTCGGGCTCAGCTCTCCGCGCCGCGCTGCTCGCCTGGGGCCGGCTTTGCGCGCCGCCTGTCACCGCCACCCCGACATTATGTCTGTCGCGACACGAATCGGCGGCGCTGCATCCGCCTGCGTGTCCAGGGTGGGAGGCCGGGGACAGCTCCGGTCCAGGGCAATTTCTCCGACATCCTCGAAGGTGGAAAGGTTTTCTGGCTTCCCATGGCCAGAGTAGGGGCTTGGGCTCGGCCGAGCTCACCAAGACCCTCTCAGGAGTATAAATATTTCAGTATTTCTAATGAAAAAACCCAAAATCAAAACCTCAAAACAGCCCTGGCCGGGATAAGTCCCCGCGCGGGAGTTTGCTGACCCCATCCAGTCCCTCCCCGCCACCACATCCCCTCACTCAGGGACATCGGTGATCTCCGATGATACAGAAAAAATGACTTCATTGCCAAGAGTCACATATATAGTCGCAAAGTGCTGTAAATGTTTTCATTACACTTAAAAAAAAACTCGATTAAAGGATACAGTTTATTGGAATAATGCGAGTGCATTTCAAAGAAATCAAATACCCAGAGTTACTCAATATTCAGACACTCGAGGCTACAAAGCGAGGTGCAAACAAAGCTTTTTGCAGCAGAGTAGCAGTAATGTGCGGCACCTGAAGTAAGTCACTGCTGGGGAGCTGTGTCAGACACTATTAATTAACCTACTTTTCAACTGAGTTGATGTCAATTTTTTGTAAGCGAGGAGAGACGCTCCTCCTTGGAAGATGGACGGAGCCCATGGCTGTCCTTCGGCACGCCCCACACCCCACCGATGCCCCCTGGCCCCGTCAGGGACCCCCGTTCTGTGGAACTGAGCAGCATCAGTCAGATGTTGCGACATCGTTGTGACTTTATGTGGCGTTTGGAGCGCGCTGGGCAGCTCCGGTTGCAATTACTCTTTCCCCAGGAGTGACCCTCTGCCTCCTCGGTATCACAGGGCAGCCGTGGACGACCGGGGACAGCCCCCCCTCCCCCCACCTCGGACTCCCAGTAAAAGGTCGTTCTCTGTGTGGGAAAGCAGCTCTTCGCTGGGGGAATATAACACACTGCTGTTTTACTTTAACAAACCCAGAGCAGGAAGACAAAATTAAATTGGCCTCTACACACCCATAGGTGCATCTGAGGGATCCTTTGGCTCAGCAACACAAAAACCTCTGAAACAGTGCCTAACATATCCCCCACAACTCTCTAAATTTCTCATACAGTCACAAATTAAAAAGGAAGACCTAGTCTTTCTCCCTCCTATCTCTTTCCTAAAGCACCAGCAAAACAAACCACCCTAACTCTGAATTTATATAGCCCTTTAACTAGGTACAGATGTGTCAGTTTATATCACCTGTGGCTCTGGCCCATGGCTATATATATATGTGAGAGAGCACTGCCCCCCCTTTTTTTTTTTTCTCTTCCCTTTTTCCTCATTTGAGTGCTCCTGCTAGGGGAGAGGAGCAGACCTAAACACATCCAGGGATGCTACAGAATTCACAGAATCATTAGGTTGGGAGAGACCTTCAAGATCATCAAGTCCAACCTATGCCCTGACACCTCAACTAAACCATGGCACCGAGGGCCACATCCAGTCTGTTTTTAAACACACCTAGTAGGTTACTGGTAGGTAATTTATACCTGGGTTTTGTACATAGAGGAAAACAAAGAAATTGTATGTCTAGGCATGATTTGTGAGAAGATGTGACAGAGAAAATATTTAGTGGAGAGAGGTCAAGGCTTGGAAGAGCCGAGTATAGAAAAAGTTATTGGTGAGGAAAAGGCCTGAGCAAGGATTGGGTGCTTGCTTTCTCCACAATAGGCAGCAGAAGAGAGCAGGCTTAAATTGTAGCAAAGGGGGTTTGAGGTAGAGGTGGATTGAGGTCTCCACCTGTCAGAAGAGCTGAGTGCTGTAGCTGGCCTAAGGAGTTTTTTGGGATATTCATCCATGGTGGAGAAGCCAGACAAGCCTCTGCTAGGGATGACATGAGTGTGATGATCCTGCCTTTGAGGCAGAAGACTAATTCTCTTCACTCTCTCTAGCTATATCTGATATGTTTTAGATAAGAGAAATGACAGATTTGGTACTGAAAAAGTAAAATAAAAGAATATAAACTCAGTCTTGTAGCATTACTATGCTAAAGGGGAAGAGGTTTAGACTGCATACAGATCCTCTGATGTTGCTCCCAGCAAGTGGGACAAGCTTTGAAGATACTGAGGCAGGCTTTGGTAGTAAAGGATTAGTATTTTGTAGAATTAGTATGGTATTTTAGGTATTTCATTATGTAATGACCATATTAAGAGACAAGGGGCAGTCCAAATGAAAATGTGAACTTTGCAATGTGGGAGGACTGGGTACTGCAGCTCCATCTAGGAGCTGGACTTGTGAGGTCCCCAACCAATGTGTGCATCACTGAGGTTGTTTTGCACCATGTACTGAGGTTCCAGGGATATTCTTAAGAAAATCTTTTACTGTGCAGGTGACCACTTTTCCAAAAGAAGTAAGGATTTGATTTTTAAAATCAGCATGAGTGCTAGCAGCCCTGAATGTCAATGTAAGTATTTAATTTGAATTTTCCAGGCCTCTAATTCTCCTACCTACCAGATCACTAGGAATAAGATTCAGCACGTGTTCAAATGCTGAAAATGTGGCTGATTTTATACCTGTATGTCTCTGAAATCAAACAAACAACTTTTTTTAATTGGGAGCTGAAGAAAAAATATGTTATCCTGAAGTCTGAGTTCTCCATGTATTGAAGGAAGTGTGCAAAGAGTGGTGAAAAATATGGAGGGAGTAATTTCTAATGGAAAGCAGAACACAATTTTATAGTGCTCTTCCCTGGAATTTAGTTGTCATCCAAGTGTTTCCCATGAACAATAACATTCCAGATATATCCACCTGGTAGCAATGGGCACAGCTTTAGGGTTTTAAATGTTTTTTTCTAGCGTATATGAACCTGAAAACATACTTTCTACTGGGAGACAAGCTGTTTGGTGAAGAACTCCCACTCTTTCCTCTGCTTTGATATAAAATTTCTCTTTTCATTTACTAACATACTTATGGAAATAATTTGCAAACATATTGTATCTTTTAAGTTCGAGATATTATGCCATTTGTTCTTATGCAGACTCCTAAGTGAAGGCATTGTGGGGGTCCTGCTTAAACAGTGGATGTGAAGAAAGCTTCATGTATTTCATGGGTTGGTGGGTAGGGACTGTGCTACAGCATTTCACCTCCTGCTTGTTGAACAATTGTGCATTAACTTTTCACTTTTCATTTAAAAGAAATAGCAAAAAGTTCAGTGTAGCAGCCTTAGTCACAGAGATTGTGATATAAAAATAACTTCCAGACCTAAACTAATGCATTATCTGAGGGAAGCTGAAATAAACTGTTGGTGTGAACAACCCCATCTATTTTAACAGATTGCTAATTCAGAAGCAAAAACTAAATGGGGAAGAACGCTGTATTAAATAAATATCACATGCATTACTCGTCAGCATGTTGTTCCTTTTCATATTTAATTATACCAAGGCTTCAAGGTCTATTGTTTACCTTAAGATGGAAGGAAACACCTTTTTTTTTGAAACAAAATGCAGTAAAATTTAGGGATTTTAGTTGCAATTCCTTCATCAAAGTATGCGGGACACCAGCTATATGACAGGAAGAGCAAACTTTACATGTGATAATTTAATTTTGCAAAGTTTGCCATGCATCTGCTTTAAGACAGTAAAGGCAAGCAGAAAAGCTGTGCAGCAATTACAATGCCAGAGAGTCGTTTGTATTGAATAGGTCATTTAGAATGGAGTTCTGGCAAGTGTAAATGTCTGCTGTGCTGCTTACAGCTCCTCTTGGGCACAATAAGATTTGTGAAAGTGTTTTTTACTTGGTGTTTCTTGAACAAACATTTTCTTTGGAGGAGTCAGGGATCTGTGTCTTTTTCTTGTTTGTTCTCCCTGAGCACAAATGACAACATAATTATTGCATGCAAGGTAGTGGTGGTGTTGAGGGACTTTCAGCATATTTCTAATTTTATCTAAATTCTTTTACTTCCTCTGACTAAAATCTTTCAGAAATCTATTAATTGTCTGTATAGCTCATATATAAGCCTTACAATTTATGAAATTACTATTATTATGGATAATGGATAGTGATATTTATACTTTCATATATCAAAACCTTGTTGTCTTGTTGATCTTATGAAATCTCGTAGCTTTCTGTGTAGGAAATAGACTTGCAAATTGGATTTTGTTTGTATGGATACTCACAGTGGAGGGCTCTTTTTTTTTTAAATTTGGTTTGGTGGATAAATAGCCTTATATGACAATAAAGAGCACAATCTGGTGTGCTGTCACTTGTGGAAAAAAAAAGGCAGATTAAAATGTGATATAGGATGGTACTTCATGTAGCTGGGAGTAGAATTTCTTAACATCTTTACTACCACAATGAGTTATTTAATGAGATTATCTGAACCTGTCCAATGCTGAAATAAAAAAAAAACCAAAACCAAACCAACAAAAAAGCCAGCCAGAAGAGTTCCTGGATCATCCACTTTTAACCAATTTAAAAGAGTAATGAGATGTAGGAATTCAGCAAAGAACTTTTTATTTTTATAATCATTGTCTCAGGTCTATGTACACTGAAGATGCAAATCCCACAGCTCCTGCAGAACCTTGTGGTGAGGTGCATTTGTATGGCTGCTGAGGGGTTCTGAGCTGCCCTGGCTGCTCTGCCACGGGAAGCTGAGGTGGTTGGAAACACGTGCTGCACCTGATTCCATTAAAGACCTGGTGATGGCTGGTGCAAACAGCCTTGCTGACACCTGCACGGCCAACCTGGTCCTGCAAGGGCTGGTTCACTTTGCTTTTTGAAGCACATCTTGAGACAGATGGGAGTGCTGCTGGGTGAGGAGGGAAAATGGCTGGCAGCTGTGCTGTAGAAACATGACTTTGCTGATTGCTTCCTTGAAATGCTTTCCTCCAGCAGCTGTGGCTCTGGGTACAATGGCTTAATTTCAAAGAAGCAGATTTGTTAGTAATGTAATGCCTGGGCATTTGACAGTTTTGTTCTCAGTGGTGTTCTCTATGGCCCAGACTGTCCTTTACTCTCTGGGGCAGTGACAAAGCAAAAGGTCTTTTCTAGACAGCAAGGTCCTAAAAGCTCCAGGAAAAGACTTTTTTTTTTTTTTTTTTTAAATTTAAATTTCCTCCCCTCCACTGATGCTTTTCTTAAACATCAAAGGTAATTTCCTGGTTGCAATGTCACCCTTGTTTTACTTGGTGTGCCATCAGATAGACTTGCTTTGCTATGGTGAAAGACTGGGGGTTTGATTTTTGCTTTGGCTTGCACAGGGTTTTTTGGGTGTTATTGACTGTATCATTCATCCCATTACATCAGGTGGCAAACCTTTTTTCCTGAACATTGGCTGCATATAGAGGCAAGGAGATAAATTTCCAGACCAAAGATTTCTGATATTCTAGGGATATTCTAGAGGCCTCTAATTTCAGATCATTGTCACCCTGGTGAACAACAAGGACCTTGGCAGACTTCAGTTTTATGTGTAGCAGAGAAAAAAAAATTGAGCCTCTAGATATGATATGTCTGGCCTAATTCTGATATGGTTCAGTGAGCTGTGCAGTGTTCTGCTTGATTTACCTCAGTGTAAACAGTGTTTGATCTCCTCTCCCAGACTGGTCTGGTCCCCCCTCCTTAAGTAAGAAAGTCAGGAGAAGTTTTGATCCCTATAGTGAGAGCAGTGGCCTGGCCTCCCACAACTTGTTTTATTTGAGGGCCTCCTCAGCCAAGTCTCCTGTGTTCAATTGGATGCTGCTTCTTCCAGGACGTGCTGTTTGTGTTCACCCTTCTGTGCTGGCACTTCTCTGCAAGCCTTTGGTATGCCTGTGGTGCTACGAATACCCCAAGATGTATGGATAGTCTTTACCACAGTTTGCTTGAATTCCTTCTTTATTTTTAATGGGTCACACAGATCTGATAAACTAGTGTTTATTTTCATCTAGATCATAGACATCAACGCCCCTTTTGGCTGTTTGCTTGTTTGTGTGTGCATGTGCAAAGTGCAGAGTTTTGTAGAAATTCAGTACTGCAGGAAGAAAATACCTTTCAGATGTGCTTTCCCTTAAAAAAATTCTCATTTTCCAACATTATGCATAGTTATGGTATTCTGATTTAATTACATACAGAATAAATATAACGTAGACCCCAAACTGGTGAGATCAGCTTTCAATCACAGCAGGCCATAAGCTCTAGTAATTAACCATACCTCCACAAACCATCCCTGCTAATAAATCCAGGGAAAAAAAGAACACAGCAGAGGAAAAAAAGGAGAAATGAAAAATACAAGCTTTTATAGCAAAGGGCCAAACAGCACCCTGATGGATACACAATGCATCCCTCAGAACACATATGGTGCTAAAGCCTGTGTTTTCCACACAGAGGTGCCTGAAGCTGGGATGTGGAGCTCTTCCTTTGAGGGGCTGAGCAGGGGGGCTGTGGTGACTCAGCTCCCTGCCCTTCCCTCTGCCCTGAGCCCCTTGGGGAGCCTGGAGAGAGGAGTACCGGGGTACCCAGCTGGGGGATGGTGTGGGAAAACTTCTTTGTGGAGCAGCTGGCTCAAGGTGAGGTCTGGGCTGCTCTGACCCAGCGTGGGAGAAGGCAGCACCGCTGCAAAGCCCAGTCAAGAGTCTGAGAGTAAATGTGGATTGTCCTCTCCCGTGTGGGTTGGCAGGGCTTCACATGGATCATTGCTGCTGCTTTTTAGTGGTGCTTGAAATTTTCCACTCAGCTTCTGATGTGGCACGTGCAGCCCTTGAAAGTTCCCAAACTAGAGTCTTAACAAAAGAGATATAAAGCAGGGAGTCATTCTTCAGTTAAAAACAAACAAAATTCAAGACATTCTAAATGAAACAATGGGAATTGTAGAAAGATCACCTGTTTCATTTCAGTCAGGCCCCCAGAGATATTAAACACACTTACTTCACAGACTTAATTGCCTCAGGATGAGGCAATCCTGTATATCTTTTTTAGAACCATTAATAACCTACTTCACCTGATTGCAGCAAGTATTTTATTAGAGGATTTGTCAAATGGTAAATGCAAGGACTTTATGCACAGATAAACAACAAAAATTGACCAAATTTAGCCTCCACTTACAGCTAAAGCTCATTTTTATTTTAATCTTCCATTTAATTTGAAACTTAATAGCTTTTCAAAAATTAAACCTACGTGATTTTCCTACAACACTTATTTTGATTAAATCAAATATGCTCATTTGTACAATACTCAGTGCCTTGTTATTGAGCATTGTTGAATATGTGCAATTTTATACTCGCTCCTTTTATTCATGATATGACATAGAAGAAAGCAGAAATTCTGGAAAGATAATGAAAAATTAGCCATCCACAATTTATATTTGTGTTTATTTACATGCGTTTCTTTGCAAGCACAGAATGCTGCCCTTCAGAAGAAGCCAAGGCATGCACATAATTGAAATGTCTCATTGCCTGGATGGTAGAAAAGGGTCTGCACGTTTCAGGGTGTCTCAGTGACAAGATAAAACTATGCAGTGATGGTGGACAGAGCAAGCAACGTGTTTGTGAGCAAGGGGAGGCTGTTGCTGCGTGACATCCAGCCCTCCTGGCCGTGCTGAGAGGGAAGCAAACTGCTGGGAATCCAGAGGACAACAGCAGACAAAAGCAGGACGTTTCTCCTTCAGTGAAAGGATGCAATCATTTGCTTTCTTTAGCATTGAAAGAAGGAGAATGAGGGGCCTCATTCTTGTTTTGGGATGGAGAGGTAATAACAAAGAAAAGGCATTGTTTAATTCTCTGTAGCTGTTATTCACAATTGGCTGATATTTACAGGAAGGTAAGATTAAGCTGCATATTAGGGAATAATTTCTAGCTTCTGGGATAGTGGAACATGGAGCAGATTGTCTGGGTATGTGTAGAAATCTCCTTGATGGAAATTTGAAAAACCAAGTCAGACCTGAGGTGTTTGGAGACAGGTCCATCCAGCTCCAGCTCTGGGGCTGGGCTGGTCTGGTGCTCTGCTCCTCAGCACTCTGCTCATGTGGCTCTGTCCTAGGGCAAGGTCAGGCAAACATGGATGCAACACAGCAGAGAGACTTTTCTGTGAAATAGCAGGAGTGTATCTGATCCTCAGTGTGCAAGACACATTTCTGGCTGGGAGTTAAGACATGGATGGGAAATTATGTCTGTCTGCCCTGCTCTACAGAGCTAATACATTTTCTGCTGAAGCTACTTTTAACAGGATTTTGTATTATAAATTTACATTGCCATGTTTATCTTACTTTTCTTAAAATAAACAAGCCAAAAATCTAGCATGACTTTGGCACCAGCTTCCTCAATCCTAAATGCTTTAATCTAAAATACCACTGTGCCTCAGAGTGCTTGTTTTGTTTAATGTTTTAATTTAAAATACCACTCTGCCTCAGAGTGCTTGTAGTTCAGTGTCTCACATCACTAGCCCTTGCATGACCAGTGCATCCCTCACAGAGCTCTGCAGCCAGAAATTCCCTCTTCTGTCTTCTGGTAGTGACCATAGTGAAAAAAGTAGAAATGGAAAAGAAAATGTGAAATGGAAATACATTTTCTGGAGAATATGGCATTGCCTCTTCATAGCCTCATTATTTTGATTTCCATTGAAATATGTGTTACTTAAATTAAACAAAGGTATAAAATATAGAAACATTCCTGTGGCTATTAAAATCCATGTTCTGATATATCTGCAGATTCACAGAGAATGTTTTTGTGTACATTTGAATGGAAGCTCAAGAAGAGGTTATCAAAAAGAAAGGAAATTTCCACTGCAGAAATATTATTTCCTTATGAAATACATTATGACTTACTCTGCTGTCGTGTGCTGGTGACTTAAAGAACATTGTGGAAGATAAGGACTGATTATGAATTCTGTGTTGGTGAAGATTAAAGATCCCCCTTAATTCCTGTTGAATTATTCTAAAAGGAAAATATCATGTCTCAGCAGTGGATTCTGGATATCTGCTTGCTCTTTGGCAGGGGAAGACAGAGAGATGGGGACTCTTCAACCTCAGGCTGTCTGTGCTCTGAGGAGAGTGCACTGACAGTTCATCAGACAAGTTCAGCCCTTTGACTAGCCGGCCAAAGGTGGAAGATATTTTCATATACAAAATGCCCTTTAGCCCTAAGCCTCTCCTGAAGTGTCTAAATTTCAATTAGAAACCAAACCTCAGGCACTATTAATGCATTTTTTTTCAAACCTACCTTTGTTTCATTAAAATAAAATGGCGTATGTGCACTTAGACTGCAAGGAGAATACGATGAAGAGGGGAAAATCAGCCTTTAATAATATTAGCTTCTCATCAGTAATAAACTAAATAGCATTTGTATTTCAGTGACAAAAATCCAACTGGGTCCAGTGCAGGATAGTCCTTTATGAGTCAACAGAAGCCAACTTGACACATGCTGCAGGTGGTCAGTTCTGCCCTGTCCTTCTGGCAAATTAGCTTGTTCCTTTATTTTCTTCAGTAGGTCCTCTTAATATCAAAGGGTTCTTGACATTCCCTTCCTAAGGAAGTGTCCTGTCTGCCACACTCACTAAGTGCTGCCTGGCTTGGGCTCCCTTTGGGGCTCTTTTTTACTTTTTAGCAGTTGTTCATGTTGCTTTTCAACTGGGGGCACATCTTTGTAAAAAGGATGGAGAACACAGTTCTGAAGGGTCTGTAGGGAGGTTGGTTGTGTGTCCTTTGCTTACCAGGCTTCCAACTCAACATCCCTTGGTGGGTTGGATTTTTTTTTTGGCTTTCAGTCCGAGTGTCTTCTTGGATGTTGCCTCCTAGGAACCCCAAACAGATCCTTTCTTTAGCTGTGTGTTGAAATCTGCTGCAGTCACTGGATGTTGAGGAGGGCTCAAGCCTGGTTAACCTGTGCTCTGCAAAGGCCAGTCCTGCTCACAGGGAAAGAAATGACTGGTTTCAGTATCTCCACTGGACTTAAGAATGGGAGTGGTGCCAACCTGCTTTTCATTAGATGAAAACACAAGGCATTATGTACATGTTCAGACAGAAATTTTCCAAGTAATTTATTACATTTTTTTTAAGGTAAGGGGAAAAAAATGTGCAAGCTGGAATATTTTATAGCAGCTCTGCTGAGGGTTTTTATACTCTTGAGTTGTGGGTTTTTACATTCTGTTTAAGACTCATTTTAGGTGATTTATGTTTTGTTTAGATCTGGGCCCAAGCTTATTATAAGAAGCTTATAATTTTGCAGTGACCCACACCTCTGTGGAGACTTAGACTTCTACCAGAACATTAGCTTTGGTAGAAAACTAGGTGTTTTCTGCACTTGAGACACTGGATCATAAAGTCATAGGACTGGAGAAGACCTCAAGAGGCGAGCCAGTCAATCCTCCTTTCCCAACTACAGCTAAACCCATGTTTTAGTGTTGGTGTTGTAATGTATATAGGAGACAGCTTGGGAATGGGGAAAGAAGTCTGGAAAATAAATAGCATTAATTGATTTCCTAGTTTAGGATCCAGGAAGGGAGAGTGATCAGGATATAAAAGCTGTAGCTTAAAATGACACTTTAATGTATATTTCTGTGCCTAAGGAAGCATGCTCTCAGGAGCCTCAACACAATACCAGCTGTAAATGAAATCTCTAAGAGCACTGCTGCTCCTGCTGCTTCACCCATCTGAATTTTGAAGAACGCCTTTCTCATGTTGTTGTGGTTATTGCTCAGCAGTACTGATGACAGAAAGTCTCTGTGTTATTACTTTCTATGACTTCACAGAGTGTACTTTTGGCTCTGCTTCATTCTAAGACCATTTTGCCATAGATTCGCATTTAAATAATTTTAGTCATTGCCTGGTGAAGGCCACTCATCTTGATTGGGATCTTCAACCCCATTTACAACTCAGCTGGTAGAATATAATGTTTGAAGTCACCTTGGGTGATGAGCTGTTAGACAATGACTGGTTTCTCCTCTCAGGTGTGAAGTGCTGCATGAGCAGAGCTTCATGAATTCTGTGCGTGGGAAGTAGGATAAATATGGATCTGTACCTGTCCTTTAGGCAGACATGGATGGGATGCCTTTCTCTTCAAGGAGGTGGAGAACAGATTTTAAAGGATGTGAAGGTAGACCAAGAAAAGTCTTCATTTAAGACTTCCTTGTATGCATAACAGGGGCTTTTGTTTTCTTTTGCAAATTGTTTTGATGTCACTGTGTGGGTGGCTTTCATGGTACAGAGCTGGAAAAGCATTCAAAAGGAATAGGGGAGAGCTACAACAAAGTCTCAGAAGGGAGTTGCTGTTATTCAGGAAAGTAATCAAGACTATTCTTGCAGGAAAGCCAGTTCCTGCCTAATAACATTACTTCATTTTCTTTAAGAAAGTATTGGTGGTGTTCCTCATCAATAGAAAAAATATTTTTATTTCTAAAAAGAACTGTTTTCCTATAAATTCTGGATAATGGAGTTCTGAAGAACTCCAGGTATTCAGGACACCCAGATGTGCTCTTCTAGAATGTCTTTGTGAACTGGAAATTTTTCTCTATTTCAACTCTAGGTTTTTTTTTTTTTTTTTGAGTCTCAGACACTGAGAGCTTGATGCAAACTGTTTTGCCTGGAGTTTTAATAAGACATTAATGGTCTGAGTTTCCCATCTTTGCTGAGCAACTCAACAAAGCTTTAATCAAAATCATTGCATTCTGAAATCTGTATTTTAGATAACACTGGCGTACAAAAGCAACCCATTAAAGTTCTTCTCCAATGCCTTAATTTATAATAATAATAATGAGAAGATATTTTAAATTAATTTGGCTTGGCACTTACATACCTGAAAAAGATTGAAATTATGAGACCAGGGTAGGGCAAATGAAACGGTGTGGGAGAGAAAATCTCAGGCAAACTTATCAGTTAGTGCAGTTTGTCCCCCCCTTGTATTCCCCAAACATTGTGCTTGGAGATAGCAGAGGTTGCTGCTGAATCTTGCAGTGACTTCAACTTGCATCTCCTCTGAATCAGGAGTAGTCTATAACATAAATATAAAAGGGTAGAACTCATCAGAATTGCAGAAAAACCTTCACAATGAAAAAAGTCTTTGCGAAAATGAACATTGCTGGTTTTGTTTCTTGGCAGGAGGCACTTGTTAGGTAATAGATTTCCCCCCTTCCCCCATAAAAAATTAGTGCTGTAGTAGCTGAGGCTGCTTTTTCATGTCTTCTTGGCAGAGGAAAGATGTCAATTTATTTTTGCTTTTACAGCCATAACAACTCTTTGCCTTACTTACATTTATGCACTTAATATTTTGCCGTTGTGGCATTAGACTGGTTCAACGTGACCTGGTGAAACGACTTCAAGCCATTGAGGCATTCAGACAGGTTATTCATTTTCTGAGCAAGATTGGTTGCTATGAGCAGATGAGGAGTCTCTGTGTTCATCAGGCACCTGGGCAGGGAATGATATTGCAGCGTTCTGTTGAGAGTAATGCTTAATGATTTTGGGATAATCTAGTTTTTTTTAAACAGCTATGTCAGATCCTTTCAACTTTTTGGTTGGCTGATACTTTGTTCATGGTCTTTATTCAGCTTATTTAACCAGCACAGTGTTATCAACTGCATATTATCTGTATATCCGGAAGGTTCTTTTAGAAACTAATTTTCATACGACGGCACTTTTATAGAAGACAAATGCATATGAAATCACCAAGCATCACATATCAAAATACCTTAACATTTATTCACTGTCTTATAATGACATCCAAGAATGGAAGAGCTCAATTGATGTCACTTAACAAAAGCACCCAAAGTAAATTCCTGTCTACACAGTATGTAGTTAAGTTCTTAACATTTTGCCACAGGATACGAGGACGTCATAAGAGTTGAAGAGCTGATTGGACAACTTAATAGATGAAAACACTATGGAGAGCTAGAAACACGGGTTTCAGGGTTCAGGAAATGGTTCAGGAAGTCTCTGTGCAACAAATGGCTGGAATTGAAACTATTGCCATTTGTCTCCCTGAGTGTTTGGCCTCCCTCTACAGGCACCCACATTCAGCCACTGTCAGAACAGGATACTCCAACAGATCAACCTTGGTTTTATCTACAACAGCTGTTCTTGTCCCAAAGTTGGTTAATTAGGCAATCAGCCAAAGGATAAAGTACATATTTGTTTATGTAGATATACTTGCTGTTTTATTTAAAAAAAAAGGCATTCTAAATTGGAACTAACCCAAACCCCTCTGAAGTCATTGGCTCAACAAGCTGACTTCCATTATAAAGTTAGTTTGAACACTGGAAATTTTAACAGCAGAAGTGTAAAACCAGAAAATTATTTCGACTACTGTATTAGCTGATTATGTTTCAGAAGAAGTGTTGGTTAAAGAGTAGAATGGACAGACCATGACTTTCAATTTCTTTTAAAACCTTATAGTTCTCAAGTATATTTTTGTACTGACATCTGGACATTTCAATATCTGTAGCAAATAGGAGCAAAACAGAAACCACCTGGATTTCCAAACTCCATATGTAGAAGATGTAAATGCTCAAAGTTTTGCCTTTCTTCCTGTTTTCTTTGATTTTTTTCTTTTCCTGCTCTGCTTGTTTGCTGTATGAAAGCTTCCTAATTGCTTTGTTTTGATTTTTGAGTTCCTTTAAACAAGCACAATGCTGTTTTTCTGCAGATGTGTAGGGAAACCCTGACCTCTACTGAAGCCTAAGGGAGACTGACCAATTGTTGATATGACTCCACTCCAGGACTTCACAGTGATAATCTCTGGCTCTAGGAGTGGAATTTTTGTAGTTACAATATCAAGACCAACCTAATCAAATCTAAGCTTCTGTATAGGTCATGGTATGTGTTTCACTCAGTTTTCAGTGTTGAATATTCTTCTTTTGTTCATCTGTGTAATAGACAACATTGAAATATTGCTTTGGGTCTGGATGTGAAATTCAGCTGTCATACAATATTTGGCTCCCTAGACTTCAATAGTTAGATGAAGAATTAATTTAGACTGTTGAATTGAAATAAATTCAGTTAATTGAAGTCAGTCAATAGGAGCTCTTTGTACATATTTGAAAGAAGAATGTAGACCTTTTTAAGTCTAATCAACTACAGAACATTATTAAGTTCCCATAAGAAATGGTTTAAGTGCAATGTGATAATGAAAAACGAGAGTGAAAAAATTTTGTTCATTTTGAGTAGCTCTACAATCTAGAATCTGAAAAGAAACCACTTTACATAATGGAAGGAGATACTTACAAAGCAGTCAGACTGAAAAATACCTAGAATTATAGGGGGTGCCAAATTAGAAAAGAGCTTGCAAAGTGACACAGTGGCAAAAGTAATTTTAGGCTGGAGAGATATCTTTTTAGAAACCAAGGAGGTGCTAATGCCTTTATTATGTGAAATGGTGCCTGCAACACCATACTGAGATCCGTGAGCCTCTGACAGTAGAAAAACATCACCAGTGAAAACAAAACGCAGCAAACATGAAACGTCCTTTGGAGGCTGGGGCAGAAGTAAGTACTGTATAGCCAAATGCTGATCCTTTCACTCTGCTTTAGAATTGCTAATTTAGGAGTCTCTTTAGTGACTTAAAAGTCAGACAAATGTTACAAAACAATATGGATAACCAGCGTTTACCACCTTTTTTTTGCCTTTGGGTAGAAGATTTTAAACTTGATCTTTAGGTTGAATGTCTGGTTCCACCACTATATATTAATATTGCCTTTGAGAAATCCAGGGCCAAATATCTCTGTGTACATCAGTATGCCATTTCTTGAATTTGTCTCATCCTCAGGGTGGTCTGCATCTTTTGCCTTGCTGTTGAAGATGTTGAAATGAGTCAGACATCTTTACAGTTTTCTTCAAACTGCAGAAGTGTCTGCACTGGGCCAGGCTAAAGGTCAATCTAGACCAATATCCTGCACTTTACCATTGCCATGAGCAGATGCCTAGGGAAGAGTGCAAGAACAACTGTGCAGTGATACTTCTTAGAATTGCACTTCAAGCTTCTTGTGGGTTTTTCTCCTGTACAGATGCCATGTTTCTGTTTACTAGTCCTGTTGAGTTCCTTTTCTGTTAATATCTCCAGATGCTTTTCAAATCCATATAGAGTTTTTGGCAGTCCAGGTGTCTTCCTGTGAAGAGACTTCCTTACCCTAACTATGCACTGTATATCAAGAATGTCCTATTTTCCTTCTGAACTTGACATTTACAAGTTCCATCTGATGGCCACTCGACTCTCCTGGAGCATGATTGCTCCTTTCTCATACATCCTGTCCACATCATTCTTGATATTATTGAGCTTTACTATGTCTCTGTTAGTAATTTCAGTATTTTTTCCCAGTTCCAAGAGGCTTAGGGTATTTAACCTGCCCATGCCTGGAGGCTGTAGCTGAGTGCTGTTCATACTTGTCACCCTCTCCAACTCTTTTCCCATTCTATTGTAGCTATTTGAGCAGCCACATCAGTGTAACTGGAACTGCTCCCCTTTCGATAATTTACTTTACATTTACATTTGGCTTCTAATCTTGCAGTAAGAGCCAAAGGGGTTGAATCTTGAGCAGCTGAACTGTGCTCAGTTTGGATCCCCTGCAAACATCTGATGAGGAAACTGGAACTCTAGAGAGGACCAGAACCACATGTTCTCCTTCCTGGTGCGTGTGAGCAGTGTGGACTGAACCATTTTCCTTGGTTTGCTCAAAAGGACTTTGCTCTCCAGTGGTGATTATTTCTTTGTAAATGTTAGTTTTGCAGACAAAACTCTTCCGAGTAACCAGACAAAGTACACTACCGTAAACTGTGAATAATAATTTTTAGTTAAATAACTTCAATAACTTCCCCCATAAGGTTCACTTTTGTCAAAAATAATCTTAAAAAAAAATTCCAGTCAAAGGGAAAGATTAGATCTAATATCCTGAAGTTTTGCAAAACCATAAGATGAAAAACAATCAGCTGAAAATATCCACCCAAAAGAGTGATTAACAGGAAAGGCAGAAATTTAAACAATGCTGGAAGAGCACGCTGCAGATGCTCAAAATTTTCAGTAGAATGGCTTAAAGCAAGGGAAGTTCAGCATGCTCATGAGCTCGTGCAGGACTGGGGCTACATGGAGGGTGTGTTTTCTCTCTCCCCAGAGCTCTATAAATGATACATCTTGGATGAAATTCATCCCCGATGTACAAGTTAAAAATAGAGATTAGAAACAATTCTTTTTAGACCTAAACATTTGCAAGGGATAAGGACTATTGAATATTAAAAATCTGTGAAGTAACATAAACCAGAGCTGGACAGACATTCTCGGAGAGCTCTGTAAAAACTTACAGAAACCTGAGGTAACGATCAGGCTAGGAATGTTTTTTTAAAAATAACTTTCCCCAGCTTTTTCGGGGTCTGTTAAATTTTATGTACTGAAAAAATATTCTCTGAATGGGATCTCAAGCCATCAGAAGCAGACTTTCTCTCAGATTTTTAGTGTGCAAAGGATCTTCTAAAATATCATATTTGCACACAAAGTTTATTTTACATGAGTTTGTTTATTTCTTCTGTCTCCAGGCTGCAGAGGGTGAGTTCTGCTCCATGCTAACCAGGCTGGATGGTTAATGCCTGATTGGTGTGTTAAGTGTTTAGGTTTATGATGCTATATAAGTAAAGTGCTAAATACAAATGAAATAAACCCATCATTACTACAGCTTGCATTAGGTTTATAGTGTTGTGTTCTCAAGATGTGCAACCCGTTTTTGTGTAGCAATTGAAGGTTATATACTTTAGATTATAAGAAGTTCAAGCATGTGGTACAGGAAGACACATCAAAGGTTAGACTGTTATTATTAGGACACTTCAAAGAAAAGAATTTCTGAAGCCTTTAAGTTTTACGGCAGGTGCATGAAGAGGTGCCAGGTCACCTCAGGATGGTCAAAAGAAGACTACATTGAAACTAGATTGCATAGGACCCCTTTTATCTGTCAAAGACAGTTGGGACCCTGACTTGGAAAGAGTTTTAACAGTGATTTTGAATACTGGACATCAAGCCTCTCTAATTTCAGCTGCTCTCAGCATGGAAGCTCGCAGCCATGGTCTCTCCCAATGGGCACATCTGGGGAACAGAAGAGTGTCCTCCTGGTCTGTCACAGGCACAGAGCTCTGGGTCAGGCAGGCTGAGCTCCCCACAAAACACTCAGGGGTTTGAAGCAGATATTTGCTTCAATAATTATAGCAGTGCAGGGGGATGACCTCTGGCTCCTGCTCAATGTCTGTAATCCATTTGGAGCCAAAAATGTCATTCTGGTGTTACTTATTTGGGAGAAGTACAAAAGGAGATTAATTATATTTGTAGTTTAAACAAACTAGCACAATAAATCCAACACCTTCTGAGTAGAATGTGATCATATGCCCCTAATGGGATATTACAGGAAGCTATATGGAGAATAATATTTTTACAATCAAATTAAGTGACAGTGATGGTTAATTTTAGCTTATTAGAGCAATATCTGTTCAGAGCTTGGAACAAAAACATTTATTTCTTTAGCTTGTACAGACGCCTCTTTCCTGGAGACTTGTATCTCAGCCCCACTTGCTCTGTGCTATAATTTGTCAATTTAATACCACTTAACAAGTATATTCTTCTTTGGAACATCATCAGGCAGAATAATGACTTGGTCTTAATAAAATGAAAAAACAAAATGAATTATATATAGCCAAGAAAAACATATTCCCTGCAACCAACTGCAAGAGGGTTTCTTTCTGCTAATGAATTAATACATTAAACAATAATAGTTAAAAACCATTTTACATTGCTTTGATCATTCACTTACACGTCATTAAGTAGACTAAGCATTTTAGTGTGAAAAGGCTGTGTTTACAAATTAGTCCAGAGGACATGTTTCACACTGAAGATCAGCACATATATTGTGTTTTATTTCAGCTGCACATGACACAACCTTAATATTAGAGCCAGATGATTAAAAGAACATTACCTGAGCCTTGAGAGTCACTGAATGAGCTATGCTAAATTGGTTGTTTTCTATTTTGTGATTAATTGTGCTTCTAAACCATATTTTAGTGTGCTTTGTTTTTCTGTCCCCAGTCATCCCATATTATTAAAGAGAAATTCTGCATATCTCTCCTGGAGTCCAATTAAGGATTTGCATCATGACTAGATTTTTCACTTTAATTACTGTATATAAAGTAGGTTTTGACTTATTTCCATATTTATCAAACTATGCAGAAGAAGCAAAATTCATCAAATAAACAGATATCTGTGGCTATAATTGCAGCCTGCACTGAGCATGTAGGAAGAAAATATGAGGGTCCAAATTTCATTATGTAGAACATAATAAACATCTGAATAATTAAACTGTGTGTAAATCAAATGCTTGGCAGTAGTAAGAATAGAGAAGAGACACCTTACTTTGATCAGAAAAAATGCCATGTTTCTAAATATATTTAAAAAAATATATTTCAAACATAATTCAATCAGCACTGAGTAGAAACACACAAACCAAAGCCTTTAATTTGTGGCTTGTTATCAAGTGACGGAGGATGTCATGTGCATTTAGAAACATTTTTTCATTAATAGTAAAGTAAGCTTAGCTCTCCTTTTTGTATGAGTATTGAAAGCATGCTGCAAATAAACTAGAGGATGCAAACTCCTGCATTGAAATGGCAAGTTCAATTACGACTTGCAGCCAGTTCTGTTGAACTGCCTTAAATCAAAAGGCATAATGGTTAAAGCAGAAGCTTTGTCAGATGTAACTGTGAGGACTTCCTTGTTCACTTGACTATCTCCTCTTAGGTCTCAGTTAAAAGGAATACAGGAACATTTCTTTATTAAATGATTTCTAATTATGAGCTTTAATTAATAGGTTTTTCCACTTGCTATGAAGTAGTGCTGTCATCTGTTTCTGTATACACATATCTTGAACCCTGGTATTTTTATTTCTATAAAAATTTCAAGGAAATTACATTTCATATAGAACTGTGAAAAATTGTTCCCAGCTGAAAATACTAAAAATAAAGTTTTGTGGACCAGATCTGACTTCAGTGTAAAATGTTACTGGTATTAAAACCACGATAAGAACATAATTCATGCTGATTTGCATTTAAAATTAAAAAAAAAATCCACAATATCTTGTCAAGCAAACTTATGTCTATTTACTCCAGAACAAAGCTGGATTTTTAATTGAAATATAAAAAAATGGAATTTTAATTGCTACTTTGATTAGAATTTTTAGGTACATAAAATCTTTTTAATTTGCTGGAAAACTTCTTGACAAAGCATTTTGTTATTTAGTTCTGTTAAAGTTATTTTTAGTGATGTTTATGGGAAGTGAAGAGCTACTCTACTGTAATTGCATCTTTTTGTAGATACTAAAATTGTTTCTTGGAAACAAGAACTTGTTTTATTAATTTATTTGGTCTGCCCTATTGAGTATACAAATAATGAGTGAGGAGGAGAAAGATAACGACTCAGATAAGGGAGAGATACAAAACTTAATAAAAAAATGCTTTAAATGAACACACCAACAAAAAGGATTTAAGCCTGTGCAAGCAAGAGGAAGGAAAGCTAATCAAAATACCTGGAGGTAAACAATATGTACTGAAATTCTCATCAAATTTTAGTCTATATCCATCTACCAATCCAATTTATGCATGCTGTAAGATACGCAGGAGATGTGCTGAGCGAACAAAGCAAATCTATTCTTGAGGAGGGAAGAATGGAAATGTTGCCTCAGTGCATTTCCTAGATTGAGACCTATCAAACAACCACCACTCAGCAGAAAAGTCAAAAGGACCTTGGGTGATGCTGAAAGTCTGGATAAAAGCAAATGTAGGGCTCATTCTTAAATGAAGGAGGAATAATCATACAGTGAGCATCCATTAGCACTAACATCACTTTCAGGAAAGGTACTGCAAAACCTCTGACAGATGTAGTGCTATGACGAGCAGCTTAGGTGTGGTTAAGCTTAGCTTACCGTATTAGGGACCATTATCTGCTATTACATCTGCAGCATGTCACTCATGCGTGGCACTTAGCAAACAGCTGACATGTCAGGGCACATGAGGATGAGAAGGAATGCAGGAAAGTCAGAATGACAGGAGAAAAACCCAAAGCATGCTCTTGAAATAACGTTGGTGTAACTGTCTGTCAGAGTGGAAACTTTCTACAGGGAAGGAAAATGGGATGGCAGGAGTTTAAAGGATAAAACTTGGTTCCTCAGGTTTTTCCACAGCATTAGTCGTGTGTGCTCTCCTAACCCTCCCTGTTTAGTCTTCTCTGGCAGGGTAGAAAACCACCAATAGCAAATACCAGTACAGGGTCATATTCTAACTCATAGAGTCTCAACAAGGCAATGTGCTCTTTTAAATGCAAAACCAAGAGAAAGGATAAAGGTGAGACTTCCTTACTTGGCTTGTATATTCTGTTTAGGATTGAGGAATACCAGTAGGAACCAAGGGAGAAGTTTGCAACACTGCTTGATGTGTTTAACTCAGTAAATAGAGGAAAAGCAAAGAGATAAAGACGAAGGAATGCAAAGATGCTAAGGCTCCAATAACCAATAATCATAAACACAGCAAGTTGGTTTTTCACAAGCTGACATACCCATCATCCTATTGGTAAAAAATTATTAACACAACATAAACCTTTCAGGATAAACAGCCTAATAAAATTGTGTCTTAGCATTACTGGGGATCAAGGGCTGATGTCAAGAAGTGATCTTCCTAAACATTAAGTTGTTCTTTTCTCTGAGCTACACTGTAAGTATTAAAGTGCTGGTTTTCACCAACAACCAAAGTCATTGAAAAAAGAATTATGTGGCAGAGGCAAGGCAGGCCAGCTGTTCTCTATTGGTCACAGTCACCACTGGTTAAAATATCTTATGCTCACAATTTCTGGGCTAAGATTGGCAAGCTGAAAAAAATGTGGAAAGTGTGATATTTATGCCTGGGAATAAGAGAGGAATAAAGGAGCAGAGAGAGCAGAAAGGGCTCAAGTGATACATCTGCACTCAGCAAAGGAGGCATACAGGAGAAAGGACAACATCCTCTCTCTTGAAGAGAAACACATTATAAAGAAATGCATTTAGGTTTACTCGCTCTTTCATCTGTTTTGAGCCTCTTCTCCCACCACTATCCTCCCCAAGGACTCACTTTTGCATGGAAAGTATT